>CM032403.1:9221418-9821418 GCA_019049475.1 Eueides isabella | reverse complement strand
TATCTTTGTATTTTAATAGAAATAGTATTTTAAATAAAGCATAGTATGGTTTTACTAGATGCAGATCTACAACAGATGCGGGAGTTGCCCTCCTTAATTGCATATATAGAGCTTGGGAAAACTCACAAAATGCGGTTGGAGTGTTTTGTGATCTGTCTAAGGCTTTTGACTGCGTAGACCACGATACGTTATTACGCAAACTTAGCCATTATGGAGTCAAAGGCAGTGCCCGTGATCTCATTGCTTCGTACCTTAGAAACAGGATTCAGCACGTTACCTTAAATAATGTTAAGTCTTCCGGTAGCGTTCTGCGGATGGGTGTCCCACAGGGATCGATTCTAGGGCCTCTTTTGTTTTTAATTTATATAAATGACCTCCCCTTTTGCATTAATAATTTATGCGATGTGGTATTATTTGCCGATGATACTTCATTAATTTTTAAAGTAGATCGATATAAAAAAAACTATGACGAAGTGAATAGTGCGCCGTCGCAAATACTTCACTGGTTTAATACTAATAATTTAGTATTAAACGCACAAAAAACAAAATGTATAGAATTTACTATGCCGAATGTTAGGAAAGAGAAGCTTAATTTAAGCGTGGATAACAAAATTCTCAATTTTTGTGATACCGCGGTATTCCTGGGAGTAACCCTAGATTCGAAACTACAATGGGGCCCCCATCTGTCTTCTCTTGCGGGCAGACTGAGCTCCGCTGCATATGCTGTTAGAAAAGTGAGGCAGCTTACGGACGTTGATACTGCACGCCTAGTCTACTTTAGCTATTTTCATAGCATATTGTCCTACAGAATATTACTATGGGGCAATGCTGCAGGTATCGAATCTTTATTCGTAATTCAAAAAAGAGCAGTTCGAGCCATTTACGGCATGGGAGCTCGGGAATCCCTGAGAGATTTTTTTAAAGAAACGGGTATTCTTACGGTGGCATCACAGTACATATATGATAATATAATACTTGTTCGGAAAAATAGCCACAATTTATTAAAAAACAGTGACCGACATGATATTAATACAAGAAGTAAAAACAAGCTGATAACTCCTAGTTTTCGTCTTCAAAAAGTTAGTAAATCTTTTATGGGACATGGTACACGTATGTATAATAAAATTCCACAAATAATTTTAAATTTGCCACTTCAAAAATTTAAAGTGAATGTTAAAAATATATTGTTAGGCAAAGCATATTATTCTATTCAAGAATACTACAATGATAAGAGTACGTGGGATTAAATGCTGTTGGTACTCACTCAGGAAGCTATGTTATATATTTACTTTAATTGATATTTTGAAAAGAGCAACTGTTGAGTTTCTTGCCGGCTCTTCTCAGCAGACCCGCCTTCCGAGCCGGTGGTAGCTTCCTGTAAGGACTGACACCACAGACACTTATATGTAACTTGACGATTCAAAAGTGCTTAAATGGCCTAATTGAATAAAGAATATTTTGATTTTGATTTTGATAACATACGCAAAAGGGCATAGAGCTCTTTTGCTTCTTGAAAAGTTACGTTTAAAACGCTTCACAGTATTTTTTTTTACAAAAACTAACCCATACTGTGATTATGACATCCTTGTCGATCGATTTCAGTCGTGGCAATCACTGGAACTTATCATTACCTTTGCTTTTTCGCATCCTCTATTGGCATCCTCTGATTCACAGTACATAACCTCTTTTTTTTGGCGTTTTAACCTCTGTCTCGATTACAGTTTTTTTATGTGAATGAAGTCGGTATTATCAGATGCTTTTCCAATTCAATGCAAGAAAATAAGCTCCTTATAGAAAATCGATTTTGTGAAAACATAAGGCAATTTAACGTAGACATTTAGTACTCGGTTTCATTAATAACGTCATTCAACGCCGCGCTTTGCCTTGACACCACAGCAAAGAGATGAGAATATTGAGTATATCATTTCCTCGAGTGGAAATGAACCCAAAATTTGTCGCTTTTACAGTAACACTTGTCGCTTGTGCCTCTGCGCCTGTGTATTTTTTATATTATAATAGATTTTCGTTAAATAACTTATTAAAAGTAACTACCATTAGTTTTATAACTATTCGATTAAAACGTCACCGTGATTGATCACGCCGCCGATGGCTTAAGTTTGTGAATTGATCGGGCGCACGCTTATTCGAGCATTTCTTTAGAAAATGAGTTTATTTTATATATTATAAATCTTTATAGATTTTCTTTTAACAATATAACAAAAACAGTTCTGTTCGTATCCCTTAGGTAGCTTTTTAAATTTCTTGTCGAATATAAAGTAGCATATATTACGTATTTTCATGTATAAATATGTCCATAATTTACTTTACTTTACTTAGCTTCACGCTATATCCCTAGCGGGGTTGGCAGAGAGAACGGAGCGCCAAACGCTACGGTCTCGGCATACCTCTTTCGCCTCGTCCACTGTCATCAACCTCTTCATACATGCCCTCCGGGGGGTCCTCATGCTTTTTACGTGACCTTCCTCCAGTATCGTCGATACTGTGTTTTCGAAGGTCAACCGAGGTCTCCCCCTCCCTCTCTTACCACTCACTTTTCCTTCATAAATCTTTTTTACCATTCTTTCTTCACTCATTCGCTCGACGTGCCCAAACCACCTGAGCACGTTCTTCTTCATTCTCACTGTGACATCCACGCATTCACCAGACATTGATAGGCTGATTGTACAACTTCCTTATATTTAATGACAGTGACGTTCTATCATTTAAACTAAAAAGTAAAAACCGAACGTAAGTAATCTTCATATCCGCACTACGCACTTGTCAGATTAAAAGTAGCTGACTGTGGAGACGCCCATTGCATCGTAGAGTGGGATGCTATTAGCAGTATCTAAGATTTGCGATCCAAATTTAAACACAAGGGCGTCTTGGAAATGCATATAAATACTCGAACCGCTGTATTTTCAATTAAAAGCGTAATTTTTTAAAACATGTCGTGACGCAACAGCACAAACGTGCGACAGTAAACGCGACAGTTTGTGGATTTGATCGGCATTCTAGGAAATAAAATATTTAATGTTTCAAGTTTTCGCTCCTGTAACAAGGCAAAGCGCGGCGTTGAGCTCCGCCAATCAACATTAAATGCCTCAAATTCAGTGGAAATCAGGGAACAAAACGTAGTGTCCATACACTAGGTTTCCAAATTCATATGCAGCGGGAAACTGGATTAACGTGATACATATACCATAACGCATTATAGATTAAGAGGATTTCATTTATTATTTTATTTTGTATTCAAACAGGTCGGGCTAGTAGCGGACATGCAAGATGAGGACGTACAACTAGAAATCGGTGGTACCCTCCAACAAAGAATATCATCTTGCTTGCTATCATTGGACAAGTTCTTGAAGCAGGATGCTGTGATCGTATCATCCATTGTGGTTGCGGAGAAGAAGGCCGGAGGTTTCGGATGTGGAAGTATTGTGGATGCTGTAGCACAGATTATGGGTTCGTATTTTAGTTATTGATTATTTTAATTTTGCTGCACGCTGTATATAGTAAATCTCAATTTTATTGTGTTACCAGGGCAAGGAATTATAAAAAAATATAATTCCTATTGGATATCAGTATAGTATTTGGTCAGTCACTATAAGTGGATATCATAAGTTCAGTTCAGCTCAGTGGTTATGTCTATGTTAAGGGAAATGTTAAATTTCAAGTCTTTACTTCAGTATGAAGTGGGCTATTCAGTCCCTATTCCTTGGAGAGAATGTGGGATTTTCATAATGTTTTGACTCGACACGTTTTTAAAACATGGATAAATAATTCACGAAAAAAAAACAATATTTATCCAAATTTTCAATTATATACCTTCTATTATTTATTACTATTTAAAATGTCTTAGCGCAGAAGTACAAGTACACGTGCGACCGTAAATACAACGTTTTGAGTTCGATTTTCACTGTGGGGAATGAAATATTTAATAGTGTCATTTCCACAGATTGGTAACGTGGTAATGCGTAACTTTAGGTTCCGTTACTCAACAATGTCTCGGGAAATCGGTGAAAAGTGGGATAAGGAGTGTCCTAATACTAGACTCAGAAGTTTCCTCATCATATGCTACTATTTGTGGGATGAATATAAAAAGCTGAACTGACAGGAAACCCATAGACGAAAGTTCTGGACAAAGTTGAAAATTGTTGAATTATTTTATCAGTTTTTCAATTTAAACAAACAAAGTAATGGACGATAACAAGTCTTATCAAAGAACATAGCAAATGTATCTCATAATACTTTCATCCGCATTACTTTTAATACTACTTAACTGTACTTAGGAAAGTAAGAAATATTTACCAAATAAGTCGGCTTAGCTTGAAATAAATGAGCTCATTTTTCGGAGCAACTGCGTCTTAGGTATATATTTATTATAATTGCAAAGTAGCTTTACATATTATATTAAATGAGGTATAAAATTATATTATTATATGTACTATTTTATATTCAAGATTCTAACGTTCGTTAATGGAAATTGTCTATTGGATTACATTTTTTGGTTCGTTTTCTCGTTTAATTTATGAATCTTTTATAAAAGTAAAAAATAAATATTTTACTATAAAATCAGGTATCAAGGACTTGAAGACAGTGTCACAGCAAGTGTCACTCGCGGAGTTGGGTATGGACAGTATGATGGCTGTAGAAATCAACCAGACCTTGGAGAGAGAATTCGAAATATTCCTTACAGCTCAAGACATTAGGACTTTGACCTTTGCCAGGTAAGTTCAATTTATAAATGAATAATATTTTATTATTTTTTTAAAAATCATTGGAAATTAAATACGGAAAGTGGAAAATAGAGTATCCCAACATTCATTTGATAATAAACTATCGTAGAAACATACGTTCAACTAAAACTAAATAAGTACTCGTAGATTTGGGTTCGGTTACCGTTACTCAGTGACTGACAGGCAACGCATAAAAATTGCATAATTTTAAAAGTTATTATCTTATTTTGTTTCTAAATTTGACAAAATGCAACTTTTTTGTTATTTAGACTGGTAGAACTTACCGAACAACGTGAAGCGGCGGCATCTACGTTAGCGACACCTCGTCAGACCGACGAATCAGCTGGACTACGTGTTTTCATTCGTAACTACGGCGAAGAGGCTCTAGCCTCTGAGCCTTTCATTTACATGCCTACTATGGTCAGCGATGGTTCTGAGGTAAGTTCATTTAATTTTTATGTATTTATTTATTTATTTGTTTCGAAAAAATATTAGATTTTGCTTTTCAGATTTATTTATAACTTTTCTCACTATTAAATAACACTTAATATACGTTTTAAACAGCTTCACGCTGCATTGCAGAGTAGACAGAGGAAATTTGAATCCTAGCGTTAAGACAATCCTTTGCGTTTTCCAACTTTTCTCCGCTTTGAGGCATTGGGTTTGCCTTGTCACCAAAGCGAAGAAATGAGAATATGAAATATCTTATTTACTATACTGGAGATCGAACCTGGGTACATACTCAGTCGCGCGCCTGTGCCGCTGTGTCACAAGAAGCCACCATAAAAAATAGAATTGTTAAATATTCAGAATTATTATTGCAAAAATTATTCACAAATATGCGTTTAAAACGAATATTGTCACAATGTATTATATTTGATATTAAATATATTAAAATTTCGTTGCAACAGTCCAGACGTTTCATACTATTTATATTTTTTCCAGACGGACGTTTCGGTTCATGAAAACGAAACTGTGATGTTCATGTTGCCTGGTATAGAAGGATGTGCGGCCGTTATGGCACCTCTTTGTCGCCGTCTTAAGCTGAAAGTATGCGTATTGCAACTGGGATTGGAACACTACGATGACATCAACGGCCTCGTGGAATATTTACATAGGGTATTTTACATATACATTTTACGTATTTTTCGATTCTAACGACCGGTGCTATTTATTATAATTCTCATTTAGATAGATATAGATTTCTGTTCTATAGGTCATACATATACTCGGTTTGCGTGTTGATGGGCAAAAATCAACGCCGCGCTTATTTTGTTACTAGAGTGTTGAAATGAAATTAATTTATATCCTCGAATGGTAATTCAACCCCGTCACCTCGGGTGTGCTTCTCTTTCTGATTTACTTCTTAAATTGCAAAATTGATTCACTTGACTTTATATTTTTAGACCGTAAAAACAAGGCTGAGTCCTGGAAGCCCTTACATTTTACTTGGATACAGTTTTGGTTCTTTGCCAATGTTGAGACTTGCAAGTATATTGGAACGCGAAGGTGAGAATTAGTGACAAAATATTTTCTACCATACTGTAAGTAGTTTAAGAAAATATTTAACTATAACTCTCAAATCTAATTAACTTTAAGGTCACAACGGAATTCTATACTGTGTTGATGGAAGTCCAGAATATTTACTGGGTCTTGCTAACATATTAGTCCCAAGTAAGAACGAGAGGCATTTGCAGAACAGTCTTCTGTGTCACACTATTGACGTAGTGGCTCCCAATAACGAAATAACTAAGGATCTCATGGATAAACTTGACAAAATTGACTCGTATGAAGATAGGGTTCAATGTGCTATTGATGTAAGTAAAATTATTTTGTACCAGCAGTGCTTGCGAAATCGTTTACGTTTATAAGTAATTGGCATATTTTTTTATTTATAATAGCTGCCGATTTAAAAAAAAGAAAAAGTCCACGTTGAGTGGGCTTTACCAAATTATAATACAGGAAACTGAAATTAAATCTCAGAAACAGTATAACAAATTTAAATGTATTTATTTATTTCTTTATTTGACTTGTTCCATCTTGTATAATCTGTTTACTCATTGTATTTTTTTTTCAGCTTCACGCTGTATCCCGCACGAGGCAGGGTAGGCAGAGGGAACCCGGGAACCTATTGTTAAGACACTCCGTTCCACACTTTCCGCCGAATTTGAGGCATTGCGTGTTGAGTGGCGGAACTTAACGCCGCGCTTTGCCTTATTACCAGAGCGAAGAAATGAAACATTAAATATTTAAATTGAAAATATTAAATATTTCATTTCCTCGACAGGGGATCGAACCCAGAACCTGTCGGTTACAGTCACACTGTTGTGCCGCTGCGCCACGACAGGCCTCTCATTGTGATTTTCTTTAAGTTTTAGAGTGACAACTAGATTGGGTTATTTACTATTTTATATTATTTGGATATTTGTGTTATATGTTCTGTTTGTTTCTCAAATAAAATAAAATTAAATAAAAAAATATTTATACATATTTACAATTACATTTTGGCAACTTTGCCTTATCTACATTTATAGTTTCTTTTATTATAATCGGTTCGTAATTAAAAAAAGTTGTACCAAAAAAAATATTTGACAATATAAAAACAAAATTGCTACAAAATAATTATTTCATTCAATTGGCTGGGACTTTAGTTTCTAATATATCCAATGTATTCATAAACCATTATGTTTAAAATCCTGGCGCAGGATGAATGTTCATGTGAGTTTGATCCTCACTCGAGAAAATTAAATATTTAATGATTTCAAATGAAATATTTAATATATTCATTTCTTCGCTTTGGTAACAAGGCAAAGGGTGCCGTTGATTTCCGCCACCCAGCATGCAATATCTTTACATTTGGTTCCTAGGTTTCTTCTGCCTACCCAGTACCTATCTGTACGGGACAAACCGTGAAGCTGAGAGATCGAAAATTATAATGTTATTTACAAACGAAATTGCTTAAATTAGTTATTAAATACTAGTATACTTCTAACGTGCGAAACTGCTAGCGGGTCGCTTATAAATAATATAACACTATATGGAATAAAAAAATAAAATTGTTTTTCCTCTTACAGGCATGTCCAGTACAAAACGTATACAGTTCCAAGTTCATCAGCAGCATAGCCACCGTTTGCTACGACCGCCTCCAAATGGTTCTCAAACAGAGTGAAGCGATTAAAGTTAAGGCACCGGTGGTCCTATTACGTCCAAAGGAGATTCCACTATTAAACATTGAAGAAAATTATGGTCTCGACAAATATACTGATGGACCAATCACGGTACATTTGTTGGAAGGCAACCATGTCAGTATAATAGAAAATAAGGACTGCGCTAATATTATTAACAAAATGATTTTGAAACAAGACAGCAATAAAGGCACCCGCGTTACCGACATGGTTGAGAAACAGCGGTCGATTCAAATTTAATTTTAGTATTTTATTCGTTTTATTTTATTGAAATTGGGTAATAATTTATTGGAATTGTTTGTTAGTAAAGTAATAAAAAAAAATAATTAGCACGATTGTTTTCTTTATTTTTTTGTTTTTGTGTTTGTCGATTATAGGACTTGTATAGGGAAAACAATTTTGGGGTTATTTATTGTTTAAAATTATTCTATTGTAATTATTTGTAAGTTAAATTAGTGGCTTCTTAATGTAAAGTTATTATTAATGATCACTTTATAGGACCCTTTTCGTAATTTCTACGTGATTCTTTGTTTAGTTACTTGTAAGTATAAACAACCAGTACCGAATACAATATTCATTAGTTTAAAGTTGTATTCTAAAGGTGTTTTTTTTATATCACATAATATATTATTTTATATTTAATTTTTAAATAGCAATGTTTGATTGTAACATTCTATATGTTATGGTATAGTTTATGGGTCTTGAAAATAAACGAAGTTTTTCAATAATACAGTGCATTTATTTATTATTATTGTTTGTACTAGAACATATTATTTTTAATTATATAGACATGTAATGTACTCGTATGTTTTGCCTGTCGTGGCGAGTGGTCGAGGCATAAGCGTGTGACTGTAAATGTGACAAGTTGTTGGTTCGAATCTTACTCGAGGAAATGAAATATTTAATATTTTCAAATTTATTATTTATTGTTTTTTATTTCTTCGCTCTGGAAATAAGGCAAAGCGCGGCGTTAAGTTCCGCCACTGAACACGCAATGCCTCCAATTCGGCGGAATGGAAGTGGAACGGATTGTCCTAACACTAGGTTCCCAAGTTCCCTCTGCCTACCCTGCCACGTGCGGGATTCAGCGAGGAGCTAAGTACACAATTACATTTCTTTATCAAAGTGACACGCGGCGTTTAGTTCCTTCAGTCAACCCGCATATATAGCATGCCTCGAACTGGGCTCCCGAGCTACCTCTGGCTACCCTACCATGTGCGGGATACAGCGTGACACTGAAAAAAAAATAAATGAGATTCATTTTATATACAATAATAGTTAATGCAATTTCCAATAACATCCAAGTTGAAGGAGTAATTTTATTTACGAGGAAACTAAACTATAAAATCAATTTTCTATTTCCAACACCATTAGTGTTACAACTTTAAAGCTTTACAGTCTACATAATAAGTTTAAAAGTATTTTTTCTTAAAGAAATCATAATATTTAGCATGTAAAATCGTTAATTCTCAAGGTGCTAGTAAGGACATCCATATGACTTTTGTATTATTGCATTATCAGCGTTCTCTGATGAGTATGTAACAAAGTCAACCAAAATATCTTTTAAGCTTTCACTTACATACAGACACATACATATACCGCGTTGTCACGTGTGATATTTCAAGGCTATGCTTATAATAATAATTGAAATTTATCTACAGTTTAGACTTCTTTTTGCAGCTTCACACTGAAAAAAGATCTAAACTTGGGAACCTAGTGTGAACTGTCTTGGGAACGTGGGAACTTAGTTTCAATACACTCAGTTCCACTCTCCACTTTCTGCCGTATTTAAGATAGTTTAGTTTGTATTGTAGCAATATTGTTTTCATTTCATATTTTTATCCATATTGGAATTTATCCATAACCGTTTGATCCAGTTATGAATACGTACCAATGACTTAAGCATTTTATACTATGACAACATAACTAAATGTTGCCGATTCGCCACTTCTCATTTACAAAACACTATACCGGAACGAGAAAGGGATATACAATATTTACGTCATATTCACCAAATTACCATAATTTTGTTATTTATATTGTTTGAAAAATATATATTTTTTAGTATTGGGATAGTCATATAGAAAGATTTAGAAGTAAAACAATAGCAAAACTTCAACATTTACGATATAATAAAGATCCCAACCAATTATATGAGAAATGTTTCCATGTTATTAAAAATGAATTTAATGCTTTGTTTACTTCTAAAACAGTAAATTTTAGGAATTTCTTGTCATTTAATGATTGGGCGACTGTGGGAATTCATAAGAGTAGACAAAGGTTATATGAACTTTATAGTGAGAAAACATATAACCACAGTCAATAATTTATTATTTATGTCAAGAACTATTCTAAATTGCTTAAAAAAGTATGTTCCATAGCAAAATCTTTACATATTAGAAACAACATTAAAAATTCTTGTCATAAAATAAAAATTACATAGAACGTAATAAATTGTGAAACTGGAAAAGGTAAGAATTATAATCATGATTTTAAATTATAAGTTGACAATGGCGTTACCAGCTCGGCTCAAGAAATTGCATGTGAATTTGAAAAATTCTTTGCTGATATTCCAGTTCTCACAACCAAAACTCTTATAGCTTCCACAACCGTCGCTGAATCATTACTTAAACAGAGCGTTCACAAATGTAATGTAGATTTCAAATTTAATCTAGTGAACTCAAGAGACATTGTTAAGACATTTAAGACCCTGGATATCAAGAAAACAACAGATCTGTGGTATATCTCTGTCAAGTTGATTAGTCATATTATAATTGCTGTCGCTCCGCATCTTGCCGATATATTTAATAATTGTATAGAGTATGGTGTGTTACCTGACCTAATGAAATTTAGTAAAATCATACCTATTTTTAAATCTGGTAGTACATCAGATCCAAACAATTTTCGACCAGTGTCTATGCTACCCTCATTCACTAAAATCTTTGAAAAGATGATCTAAAATCAAATATTAATGCATTTTAATTCAAATAAGCTAATGCATGATAAACAATATGGTTTTACTAAGAGTCGCTTTACTACCGACGCCGGCGTAGGTCTCTTAAAGAGTATTTATGAGGCATGGAAAGGATCGCAAGATGCTCTTGGCATGTTCTGTGTCTTGTCGAAAACATTTGATTGCGTGCAGCACTCAACATTGGTCATGAAGCTACATCATTATGGCATAAGAGGACGTGCACTCGATCTTCTGACTTCTTATTTAACTAACAGGGTTCAGAAGGTTGATGTGAATGGCAAGAAATCTCCTGGGTCACTAATCAGTATGGGGGTCCCACAGGGGTCTATTCTTGGTCCTTTTCTCTTTTTAATATATATAAATGATTTACCTTATTTAGTTGAAAGGAGCCACGAGATAGTATTGTTTGCTGATGATACTTCGTTGATTTTTAAAATGCGAAGAAGACAAATAGTATATGACGAAGTAAACAATGCTCTCTCCAAAATAGTACATTGGTTTAGCGCTAATAACTTGCTGTTAAATAGTAAAAAAACAAAATGTGTAATATTCAGAACACCTCAAACAAAAATTGTGAAAGCTAATGTACTTTTGAATGGTGAAGCCGTAGAGCCTGTTGATTCTACGGTATTTCTCGGTATCACCATTGACTCTAATTTACAGTGGGGACCTCATATTGATAGATTGGCGAATAGACTGAGCTCTGCAGCTTTCGCTGTAAAAAAAAATTAGATTATTGACTGATGAGGAAACGGCTCGCCTTGTTTACTTTAGCTACTTCCACAGTATTATGTCTTACGGCATCTTACTCTGGGGTAATGCAGCCGGTATTAAGTCAATATTTGTCTTGCAGAAGCGAGCTATTCGCGCAATCTATAACTTAAGCCCTAAGGATTCCTTAAGGGAAATGTTTAAAAATATTAATATATTGACCGTTGCATCTCAATACATTTTTGAAAATGTTATGTATGTTAAGAAAAATATTAATAAGTTTACTAAAATCAGTGATGTACATAATATTAATACTAGAAATAGGCTTAAACTTAGTGCGCCTGTAACTCGATTGCATCGAGTCCGTAATTCTTTTATGGGACAGGGTGTACGCTTTTACAATAGGATCCCAGAAAACGTCAGAGAAATTTCTGTTTCACAATTTAAAAAGGTTGTGAAAAGACGTTTGTGTGTTAAAGGTTATTACCATATTAACGATTTCATAAATGATAACACGCCTTGGGAATAAAATGCTCGCTCCAGGCTGTTTCAAGTGTATCATTGTCACATAAATATATAATGTAAAGTTTTGATTAAAAAAAAAAGGACATGTCCCGCTGAGTTTCTTTCGCCGGTTCTTCTCAGGTCTGAGGCAATAACTTTAGTGAACTGGTGGTAAATTGTTTGACGTTCAAAAAACGAAGCTTGTAACTTCTTATTTTGAATAAAAATATTTTTTTTAGTATTGGGATAGTCATATTTATTTCTATATAACAACAATACCTTGTCTGATCGAAGCTAATAAAACATTGAGTTCTGCACTTGACTTAGCACTAGGCTCTACTTGTTCTATTTATTTTTGGGACAGTGACCGTAAAAAAACTATAGAACATTATACAATAGGTATAAATTATAAAATATGTATTAAGTTCGGAACTCGTTGGTTAAAAATAACAATAATTATAATTCACTTAACTGAGTTTATTTAAATTGTTTAAAAGTACTTGGCCTTGTCGTAGCGCAGGTGCAAAAGGGTGCCACTGTAAGCACGACGGGGTGTAGGTTCAATTCCCACATGAGGAAATGAAATTTTAATATTTTCAATTTCTTCGGTATGGTAAATAGAGAAATCGCGGCGTTGAGTTCCGCAATTCAACACACAATGTCTCAAATTCAGGAGAAAGTGGAAAATGGGATGAAGTGTTTTAACACAAGGTTCTCAAATTTCCTCTGCCTACCCTGCCATGTGCGGGATACAGCGGGTATACCATTTTGGCAACTAAACGCTTATGAAAGCAGCCAATAGCAATATAGCAATTTGCTGACCGCTTGGCAACGTTCTCGACACCAGATTGATTCATATAATGTCGTTAATCCATGTGTCATTGTGAAGGATTACGTGAGCTATTATCTAAGTATAAACTATTAATTAATATAATGAAGCCATCGTGACGTAGTGGTGCAGCTTTGCGTTGAATTGTGGGTTCGTTTCCCAATTAGGGAATTACTATACAAACTACCAAAGATTATCAAAGATGAAACTTGGTTGATTTCCGTTTTTTAATAGGCAATGGCCCTTAATAAAATAAAATTAGAGAACGAAGTTATTATAATTTTTTCATAGCTACTCCTACTAAATGAAAACCGGAAGTTGTATATAGGAAATGATAATATTTCTTTTAGCTATGTATGAGTAAAGAGCACCATAGAGTATCGACACAAAATTCGGCTGTGGAGATACGTCGATAAGAAATGTTTGAAAAATTTTAATTATTACATAGACAAGAGGAAAAAAGAAGAATTTTTAATAAACTTATTATTATCATAGTGATGAAAATAACATAATTTTAAGGTTAATTATTATTAACCATCTCGAATACTTTTCGAATTTAATAGCTCATGTAATAACTGTCAATTTTAATAATACGATAACGCCGTATCCTACATATAGCACTGTAAAGATATCTCTTTCCCCACTTTAAGCTGGATTTTTGAGACAAACGGTGTAACTCAACGCTGCATTTTTTTGTTATACCACAGCGAGGCGAAAGAATCCTCGAGAGGGGATCAAACCCACAGCTGTCGCGTTTACAGCAGACCCTGTACCACTCATCCACGAAAGCCTATAAACATTGACTTGATATAGAATAATGGCTATATGCGATATATAGACAAGTTTACGCTTGTGTTTATGTTGCTTTACATATTCATTGGACCTCAACGTGTAATCTCTCAAACCCCTACGATACTTACTCGATGACACAGCAAAATATGTTCTTAAAGAGTTGCTTTAGGTAAAACTCTATATTCTATTCTGACCTTTTTGTTTTGAGCAATAAGGGTGGTACTTCTTTAAATTAATTTCGTTAAACGGTACGGCCATTGAATATACGCTGAGGCAGTTACCTCTTGTTCTGCACTCACGTAAATAGATTGAAGTAATTTACTCGCTACACCTTTCGTAACGTACCATTATACTAAATTGTCCCCTACTAATGTATGTCTTGACATATGTATAGTGATACCATTAAAACCTCTAAAATACTCATATTTTTTTCTTTTATTATATGTATATATTTATCTGAGTGATGGAAGGCCGTTTGTGGACCAGGAGCACATGCGTGTGATTGTAAATGGTGGTTTCGATCGGGGATAGTAAATATGTAACATTTTCAATTTAAATTTATAATGTTTTCATATGTTTCTCTTTAAACCTGTGTACCGTATACGGTAAAGATTGAATCTACTGTAAAAACACTTTGGTATTCCATTTCTGCCCGGACTCTAGATGTGCAAGATGAATGAGAGAGAGCGCCGTGCTTAGCTTTATTTCTAGAGCGAAGAAATGACAATATTAAATATTTCGTGTCCGCGTGGTGAGCCCTGGAACAGCATGTCGCGCTTATAGTCACACACCTGTGTGTTTGCATCTCAATCTTTCTCACTCAGCTTGACATTGTATCCCGCACATGGCAGGGTAGGCAGAGGGAACATGGGAACCTAGTGTTAAGACACTCCGTTCCTCTTCCGTTCCCCACTTTCTGCCGAATTTGAGGCATTGCGTGTTGAGTGGCGGAAATCAACGCCCCGTTTTGCCTTGAACCAGAGCGAAGAAATGAAAACATTAAATATTTAAATTTAAAATATTTCATTTCTTTCGAGTAGGGATCGAACCCACAACTTGTCGGTTACAGTCACACGCTTGTGCCGCTGCGCCACAACAGGCCGCTAAATTTTACAAAAGTTTATTATGTTATTAAGTTTAAATATGTACTTGAGGCAACATACTTAACTTCAAGATCCTACGAACTTGCTTTCCGTTTCCTTTTACCGGGTGAAGCGGTTTTAAAGAGTTAATTATTCTCCTTATCTCTTTAAAATTATGATATTAAAATTATGCGTTCATACTACTATTATTGTGATTTTCAAAAATAACTATTAATTTTCTTTTTTTTTTTATTAATTATGTTTTTTTTTTATAGTAGCGAAGGGTTAGAAACGATCCAGGAGGCTCAGGTTGCTAAGAATACGTTACATTTTTAACATGTATTCATATTTATTATATAATAAAATGGAATTAAATTAAAATTCATATTTGATTAGTTATAAAAGTAATTGAGGCCTGTCATGGCGCAGCGGCACAAGCGTGTGACTGTAACCGATAGGTTCTGGGTTCGATCCCCAGTCGAGGAAATGAAATATTAAATATTTTCAATTTAAATATTTAATGTTTCATTTCTTCGCTCTGGTAAAAAGGCAAAGCGCGGCGTTGAGTTCCGCCACTCAACACGCAATGCCTCAAAATTCGGCGGAAAGTAGGGAACGGAAGTGGAACGGAGTGTCCTAACACTAGGTTCCCGGGTTCCCTCTGCCTACCCTGCTTCGTGCGGGATACAGCGTGAAGCTATGTTGTATGTTGTTGTTGTATAAAAGTAATTTGTTACACTTTTTTCCTATTAAATATCTATATTTCCAACAAATAGTAAGAGAATATTCTAAAAGCAAACAGAATAGGCTGAGCTGAATGGCTCGAAGCTTGAGACTTGATCATTAAAGTGGCGACGCACTACATGAAAATGCCTTTCGTAGCGTTTCAATACTAACGTATATATTTTTGTATGTTTTTACATATATAGTGTATAGTAAGTTAGTGATTGTTTTAAATTGTCGAAGCGTGCTAACAGGAGTTCAATTTCTGTGCTCAAGAAAATTATATATTTTAATTTTTTTGCTCTGCTTCTATCGTTAGAGTAGGGTAGGCAGAGGGAACCTGGGAACATAGGGTTAAGACACTTTCATTCCCCACTTTCCGCCGAAATTGAGGCATTGCGTGTTGAGTGACGAAACTCGACGCCGCGTTTTGTCTTGTATCAGAACTAAAAAATAAAAACTTTGAGTATTTAAATTGAAAAAATTAAATAATTAATTTCCTCTAGTGGGGATCAAATCAACAACCTGTCGGTTACAGTCACACGCTTGTGCCGCTGCACCACGACATGCCTCAACCCTATTTATGATAATGGTTTAAATGAAAATCAGTACTGTACTTCAAAGTAGGCAGGGCAATTTTGGCAATGCATTCTTTGAGTTCCACCACTGAACACATAATGACTCAAATTCAGCGGAAGACGGGGAACGGAAGGGTAACGGAATGTCTTAAAACTAGGTTCCCAGCTTCCCTCTACCTACCCTGCCATAGGCGGGATAAAGCGTGCTGTGGACAAAATAATAATTTTAAACTGCTGTTTCATATAAAACAATGTAATTCAGTAAGTTCGGCCCTCCAAAGAGTAACCGACCGTGATTTCCACCTCATTAAAGACATAAAGGGGCTATATTAATCATTTCCAGTTTCTTTTTGTATCAATATCATTAATCATGGGGAAATTGGTTTCAGTTTTGGGGGTGACGTGGCCGATGAGAAATCAAAAATGGAGGCTGTCATCTGTTTTGTGAAAAGTTAAATATTTGAATTATTTATATAAAGTCCTTAAGGTACGGAGCTGTACCCATAGCTTGGCACAACTGAATACTTATTCAACATTACTTATTCAACTCAGTTTATTGGTAAATATAAACCTTAATTATAGAAATTTCACATTTACTGTATATAGATGATTCATGCCACTTCTTTTAGATCTTTTCGTAGTTCGTGTGTTAGATAAGAAACGATACTACTCTTTACCGGAGATTATTTGCATAGTGGTGCTACTCAGCATATAACGTATATCGAATAATATTAATTTTAATAAATAATACATAGTGTTTATTTTTGTTTAGCCACACACTGTATCCATACATAAACATGGCAGGGTAGGCAGAGGGAACCCGGATGCTTAGTTTTAAGGCACTCTGTTTATGATCTTCACTTTCTGCCGAAATTGAAGCATTGCGTATTGAGTGAGGAAGTTCAACGCCGTGCTTTGCCTTCGATTCTCACTCGAAAAAGCGAAATATTAGTTTACCAATAAATATTTAATGTTTTCATTTCATCGCTCTGGTAACAAGGCAAAGCGCGTTGTTAAGTTCCGCCACTCAAACTCGGCGGAAAGTGGGAAACGGAAATGGAACAGAGTGTCTTTACACAAGGTTCCCAAGTTTCCTGAGAAAAACAAATTTGAGGCAGAGAATTTGAGGCATTCCGTGTTGAGTGGCGGAACTTTTTGCCTTATGGCGGCCGCGTTTTGCTTTATACCAAAGAAATTAAATGAAAACATTAAATATTTAAATTGAAAATATTAAATATCTCATTTCCTCGAGTGGGAATCGAACCCACAACCTGTCGGTTACAGTCACACTCATTAATAATCATTTATACCTTAACTATATCAAAATTATAACTTTAATTTATGCAATATAAAATATTTATCAAGCACACTATAATTAAATAAAATAAAAAAGATTCGATGTATGAATTGTAAAAATAATCATCAAATTTTCAATAAATTACCGTAATTCAACTAATTGGAGCTATTCAAAAGCACATTTCTTCTGAAGACCTGTAATATAGCGGAAAATATAGCGCAAGTTCAAACTGAGCATCAAAGAGCGATTATACCTCGTTAGAGGCACAAAGAGACAAAAGGACAACATTAATCATTACCGAGTTTCTTTATTTTGTATCGAATAGATCATTAATCATTTTGGAATTGGATTTTTTATTCTGTCCACAATGGATGAGGTCAGGTATTTTCATTTTATATTTTTCATTGGATCTTATTTAACTCGTTTTTTATTGATTTTTAATATGAAAAGTTTTAAAGTAGAAAAAAACGTCAAAAAACGTCAATAAAAAACGAGTTATAAAAATCCATTTAATGAATGGAGTGTCTCAAGGCTAGATCTCTCTCTGATATAAGGAAAAGTGCAGAGTTCCGCCACTCAACACACAATGCTTCAATTCATCGGAAAGTGACGAACGAAATATCTTAACAATAGGTTGTTAATAATGTCTTTGATTTTCGCGATTGTTATACATTTTAAATGAAACACTTTTAAACGGATTAATATACGCGATTAATCCGTTTAAAAGTGTTTCATTTAAAATAGGTTGTTAAGTTCCCTCTGCCCACCCTGCCATGTGCGGGATACAGTGTGACGCTAAAAAAGTACTCTCAGCCTCACGCTGTAGCCTTCTCATGGCAGGACAGGCAAAAGAAGGAACATGGAAACCTAGTGTAAAGACACTCTGTTCCACTTCCGTTCCCCATCCCCGTCTATAAATTTACATTTGTAGTTTGTAAATTATATTTTTAGAATTTACATTTTGAAAAGGTACCTAATGTTATATAACATAACAGACATGATAACTTCATTGCCATTATTACATTGCGGCGTGTTATATTGACTTATTCGTGTTTGTTTGTACACGGAACGTGAAACGGAAGTCATAATAACAGTTATGGTAAACACCCTTTGGTAAATTAATTACATATATGTATATATATATTTATTTTCTATTATTGTTACTTTGACGTGAGAGAGGTGAAATATAGTGGTAATACACTTCGATCCTCACATTTTGCCCAAATATCGAATGATTGCATGTTAGTGGCGGTTATTAACGCTGCGCTTGTTCTTGTTATCAGTGCTAGGAAATTAATATAATTTCAAATATACTTATTTCCTCTAGTCAACATCGAATTTACACTTATAAATATATAAAAGATCTTACACCTGGTTAGAATGTGACATTTACAATATTAAAATCGTAGAAACGACCACGTGAAAATTAGACAACAAGTACATACTACCCAGATCTTAATATATAGAGAGAGATACTGCGTTTTTTCCTTTCCACCTTACTTCAATCATTACGTTTTGAATTATTTATATACTGCATCTGATTAAAAAAATATGAATTATGTCACTTAGTTGCTCTATGTCGTTTGTTTTGTACAAAAATCATTATTGAATAATTCAAATAAATACGTTTTATTATTTATGGACTCAAACAAGGAAAGCTTTCAACATTTTTATGAAATATTCAAGATGCCAGAATCTATTTTGTAATGGAAATTTTCAAATTAAATTGTAAAATGAAAATATTTTTTGTGACAAGTTGAAGTTATTCGAGCTATTTCTGTGTAGCGATGTTATATTTCAATATATTCTTAGCATCACATTGTATGTAGCCCGCACTTATATTGGTAGAGAAACCTGGTGTTTAGACATGAATTTCAATGCCTCGAAATTTCGACAGAAACTAAGGAACACTTTACTCTTTCAAAGATAAACAACAAGTAAGGCAACAAGTTGCGGCATCAATGTCTCAATATAATAATTCAATGTCCCGAAAATACGACAAAAGCTAAGGTGTTCCTTACTTTTTGATATTGAGAACGATAGAGAAACGAAAATGATTAATTTCTCGGATTGGAAGTTGAAACCAAAATCGCCTCACTTATAGTCAGACGCTGTGCCGCTGGCATAAAATTATTTCATCTCAAAAATAATTAAAAATATCGTATGCATAAATATATTTAACTGGAAGTTCCCTCTGTCTAACCTGCCTCTGCCATGTGCGGGATACAACGTGAAGCCTGAGTGAGTGAATGAAAATCGCTGGCATTTTTATCTTGTGTTTTTTGTTTTTTTTTTTTATAAAAAACTTATTTAGAAAAGCGATAAAAAATTAAACGTAGCGAAACGTTTATACATTTTTCTAAGTTATTATTTTTATTTCCTAAATGTGGACTGCGGACACTAACACTTTAAAATTCGTATGTTTTTTTCTTTATGATATTTTGTAGTAAATATAATGTTATAAATACGTACAGTCTCTACAATTCTATAACAATTTTAACTAGCACACAAATTACAAAACCATATTTTTTGCAAGACTTAACAATACGAGTGTATTGATATAATTTCTTACAATTATGTTTTGGTGCTTTCAGATGAAATTTGTCGCTCTCTTCTCTAAGTTAGTAAATTTTGTAAAACATTAAATGAACTTGCACGTATAAGAACAAAATGATATGTTTTATACCTGATCTTCCTCCAGTATTACTGATATTGTTTTCTGAAAGGTCAATCGACATGTAAGTGTCTTACGTACCACTCGATCTTGCTTTATAAATATATTTTGTTATTCTTGCTAATTCTAGCGTATAATTCAGTATTCAGAAAATCCTCTCATTGTAGATTAAGTCAGCTAGAGTGACAATTCGTTACTACTGCATTTACCTTCTTTTCATTTTACTTCTGTAATTGTAGTATTAGCTGAATAAATCCGATACCGATACCAATGTGTTTCTTTTTGAAGCAATTATGAAAATGGAATTGAATGGAATGGAATTATGTTTTATATTCTACTTTGGTTTTCTACATTCATCAACTCACATATTGTGTTAACAATAATTTAATTACAGTAGAAACTTGATTAATTGTTGTTGTTAGGCATTCGGATAATCGAAAATCCGAATAATCGGAATTATTTATTGCAAAGCATATTATTCTATTCAAGAATACTACAACGATAAGAGTGCGTGGGATTAAATGCTGTTGGTACTCACTCAGGAAGCTATGTTATATATTTACTTTAATTGATATTTTGAAAAGTTTCTTGCCGGCTCTTCTCAGCAGACCCGCCTTCCGAGCCGGTGGTAGCTTCCTGTAAGGACTGACACCACAGACACTTATATGTAACTTGACGATTCAAAAGTGCTTAAATGGCCTAATTGAATAAAGAATATTTTGATTTTGATTTTGATTTTATGAAGAAAATCTGGTTTAGAGCCGATAAGTACATAATGTTTTTTTTTTCATAATGTTTTTCGTAATGTTTTTTTTTTGTTTTTTAATGTTATACGTTTTATAAAAAAATGCTCCCATAAATACGTCTTGTACACTTAATACTATTGGTCTATAGTCCGGATAATCGCGAATTCGTATAACTGAGGGCGGAGAATCGAGTTTCTACTCTAATTATTTTTATGTTTGTGTATATATGTCTAGTTAAATACCGCTATTAATAAAATAGCTGAATTACGACTGTATAAACCGCGGATCAAACGCAAATTGCAAATTTAAATATTGGTCATCTATGAATATTTTGTGTAAATAATATGAAGTCATTTTATAGATTAGTCAATAGATACGAACGATTTAATTTATCTGTTTTCTCTTTAACCTTAAAAAAAAATGAATGTATGAATTAAAAAAAAAATACTTGATTTACTTGACAGTCTTATTTTTGTTTTTTTTTATTTTCTTTTTTTAAGCTTCACACTGTATCCCACACGAGGCAGGGTAGGCAGAGGGAACCCGGTAACCTAGTGTTAAGACCACTCCGTGCCACTTCCGTTCCCCACTTTTCGCCCAATTCGAGGCATTGCGTGTTGAGTGGCAGAACTCAACGCCGCGCTTTGCCTTATTACCAGAGCGAAGAAATGAAACATTAAATATTTAAATTGATAATATTAAATATTTAATTTCCTCGGCTGGTGATCGAACCTAGAACCTGTCAGTTACAGTCACACGCTTGTGCCGCTGCGCCACGACAGGCCCCAAATATATTAGTATGACATATTTTTTTGACGAGACCATATATAAATTGATAAATGCCCGTCAACGGTATTGTCACATTAAACTTGAACCGACCGTGCAAACAAGACCGTGGGAAGCGACGATCGCTGGTAAACAAGATAAATTTGTATAACTTAAGTAAAAGAAAATTAATTAGCGAATGCAAATAATTGTTGATTTAATGATGTCATTAAAGTAATATTCAATTAATTGCGCTTTCATATTATATTAAATTATTTATAAGCTTCTTGCTACTTGATTTGCCAGGAAAGTAGACACAGAGGGAGTTTACCGTTAAGTCACTTACACAGTTTTCTCTTACTCTTGGGGAGATTGCGTACTGAGCAAAACCCCATGCTTTTATTTATTACCAGAGCGAAAAAAATAAATTATTATAATACAAACATAATAATTTATTTTAAGTCATAACATTAATTTTTTTAAAACTTTCAATGACGTCAAATTCACTAACGTATCAGATTTTACAGATATCCAGTAGTTTTATATAGAATTTGAAGTCCTACATATAAGTAAGTATTATCTACTGTACTAACAGAACTTTCCGTATGTTTGATAACGCGATCTAATTAATCAGTTTAAACAACGTTGCAATTGCAAACACGCTACATTCTAAATCCTTGTTATCTCAGCAGATACTACTCAGTGAATCGTAAAAGTAAACAGACGGTTATTGTTCAACGATGATATTACGCTAATGAACTAGTGTAACTTAACGTTTTGTTTCTAAAATAGCTAATAGTACTAAAATAGCTATTAGTTAGCTTCTTAGCTTCTCGCTATATCCCGTATATAGCAGGGTAGGCAGAGGGAACTTTGGAAATACTACTAAACTAGGTGTTAAGACACATCTTTTTCCTCAATTTCCGCCGAATTCGAGGTATTGTATGGTGAGTGGCAGGACTCAGCGCCGCGTGTTGGCTTGTTACCAGATCAAAAGAACGAAAAAAAATAATTATTTTATTAAACGTGAAAATATTAAATATTTTATTTCCTCGAGTGGCGATCGAACCCACAATCTGTCGTTTACAGTCACACGTTTGTGTGTTGGTTTACGAAACTTAACGCCGCGCTTTGCATAATTATTCAAGTGAGCCAATAAAAATATTAATTATTTATTTCCCCCAAAAGAGAATTGAACCCTGAACCGTCCCTTGTACACTTGTGCCCCTGCGCAACGACAGATTCAACGTTGATAATAGTATAATTAAAAAAAAGAGGTAGGTATTTAGTGGTAAGTGGCGGAATTCAACGCCGCGTTTCGCCTTGTACCAGAGCGAAGAAATGAAAATATTTAACATTTAAATTGAAAATATTAAATATTTCATTTCCTCAAATTCGGCAGAAAGTGGGAAACGGAAGTGGAACGAAGTGTCTGAACACTAGGTTCCCAAGTTCCATTTTAAAATTTGTATTTGGATGTCGATTCAGCTTACTTTATTTAGGGGTAGAATGTGTGATATCTATATTAAATATTAATATTTAGGTTTTATTATATTAAAAGTAGTGCTCGAAGAAATCGAGCTTCACGTTCTATCAAGCCAGTGAAGTAGAGAGAAGGATATGGCTTTAAGTCACTCGGTTTCCCATTTTCCTTTTATATCAAAATTAACAATTTTACCCATAAAAGTAACAAAATAATTGAATTGTTTATTTTAATATAAAATTGTATGATAAATTTTCATGTAATAATCAACCAAGCGTAGAGAGCTGTAATTATTTTGGTAAAAGAAAAGTTAAATAATATTTGTTATTTAATATTAAAGGTTATATTTTTTTATTAAAATTGAAATACAGATTACTTTGTAAGTGGTCACGGTAGGGAGTTCGATTCCTAGTAAGAAATAAAATATTTTTATTTCTTTGTTCTAACACAATTATATAGTGAAGTTAAACTCCGCTACAGAGAACGAAATGCCGGGAATCTTGGGCGGAGCGTGGGGGATGAAGTATTTTGACTTCCTCTTTATTTTCACTCCGTCTCTTTAGCACGATGTTGAGCTGGAATAAGCGTGAAGCGGTAAAATATTTTTATTATTATCTCTCTGTGGTAGGAAAATTTAGGAACCTAAGACTAAGACACTAAGTTCCATTCCATACTTGCCGCGGAATTTGAGGCAATGTGTGTTGTGTGGCGGAACGCAACTCCGCACTATGCTTGGGTAACAACCACAACGAAGAAATAAATATATTTTTTTAAAATATTTTACTTTTTTCCTCGAGAGCCAAATCAAACCCACAACTTTTTAAGTTTACATTCACTCACTAGTGCCATTGCGCCAAGATAGGCATCTCAATAAATAATAAAAGATTATAAAATAACAATTCCATGATTATTTTAAAATATATTATTTTGATCTAACATAAAATAAATTTAAATTAGAATTGAAATTAAAAAAAAAATTAACGAATACAAATCTAATGTATTAAAAAAGAGATTAATCCGAGGCGTTTTTCAAGAGCAATACAAATTGGACCGGACGTATTGAGTGACTTAACCGAATGAACGTGAGACGCTAATGGATATCTTTTCTCGCTGTTCCGTAATAGGATTACTGTGCTGTGTTGTACAATCAATCGTTATTTAATTATGGATGTTTCAATTAATTAATTGTATTAAACTAATTAATTTAATCGTTTATAGATTGAGTTAACATTGGCAGGTTATCTCGTATAGCTGCTAGGCAAATGCGCTTATCTTTAGGATTTTCCATTTTGCACTTTCTAATATATTAGCGGAAATTAACGCTGTGATTTAATATATTATATTTTTTATTCCACTTAAATAACATATAAGAAGAAAAATAACAAAATTTAATTTTAATCTACGAGAGCAAGGACATTGAAATAGTTCAGTCAGTGGCTTTGTTCACAGTATAAGGTTGTTCCATGGCTACTTTATACATAATTATGTGTTTCTGTATAATAATCCGGTAATACATTAGGTACGTATGTATATTATTAAAATTTTAATATAAGTTAAAACATAATCATAATGAGGCCTGGACTGTAACCGACAGGTTCTGGGTTCGATCCCCACTTGAGAAATTGAAAAATTTAATATTTTCAATTTAAATATTTAATGTTTTCATTTCTTCGCACTGGTACAAAGCAAAACGCGGCGTTGAGTTCCGCGTCTCAGCACGCTATGCCTCAAATTCGGCGAAATGTGGGGAACGGAAGTGGAACAGGTTCCCAAGTTCCCTCTGCCTACTCTGCCAAGTGCGGGGTACAGCGTGAAGCTGAGTGAGTGAGTGAGTGAGTAAATCATAGTGTAAGTAAAATAAGGCTTTCGCTATTAAAATATGAAGATTTTAACTTTACATTCATGAAGTTATGTAAAGGTAAGTGAAGGAGATATTTTTATGCTAATATGCTGCATAAAAGTATGCATAGAAAGTACATTATACGGTACATTTTAAAATATTATTTACATATTTTTTGTTCGTTATAATATTTTTCTAGAACTTTATAAAATTTTTAAGATACTATATTAGAAAAGAGAGACTGTATAAGTGACTATATTAGAAAAATATTACTATACTATTTTTTTTTCGTTCCATTAATGTTAGAGAGGAGTTTGGATAGTGTAAGCAAGTGGTAACGAGCATTATTGCATCTTTAAGGGACCCCCCATTACGATCACAAATCCCAGGCACTGCTTTGAGTTCCTTTTCCCATTCTCATCGCCATGGGCGCCATCACTATAAATCCATGGAATGCTAAGAATTCCCATATCAATGACAAGACAAAATTCTCTTAGTTACAGTATAAATTATAGTTCTTCCCAATACTTAAGATCATTACAATAACATACATAATGTTATTGTATTGATCCTAAAGGTGTGAGACTGTAACGCGACGAAGATCCTCCCTTACAAAGCCTCAAATTCGGTAGAAAATTGAGAACGTAATTATCTTAATGGGCACTGAGTGTCTCAATATTAGGTTCCCGAGTTCTATTCAGACATGTGCAGGAAATAGCGTGAAGAAAGAGAAAAATAACTAAACAAAAACGTTCCACACACACAAAGTATTGAACGGAAGTGGAATGGAGTGTCTTAACACTAGGTTCCCAAGTTCCCTCTGCCTATCCTGCCATGTGCGGTATACATCGTGAAGCTGAGTACAAGAAAAGTTACATAAAAACTAAAGCTTCTGTGTTTCTTATATACGTTGATGTATTTTATATTACAGATCGCTATAGTACATAATTTGATGATCTTGGTCGCACTGCAAAATTGAAAATCCTGCGTGATTTTAGACACGGCTTTGTTTACCCGCTTGTGTTTAAAATAGAGGATTACACGCGCTCACACCGCTTCATCAATATGTATACGTTTGAGTCGCGACAGTAATAATACCGGTTTGCGTATGAGCTTATAGATGAAAAGTTATTTGACAATATTGAAATGTTAATATTTTTGGGTTGTCGTGTTAATTTAATTTTGTTTTGAAAGTATGTAGAATGATGGTGCTGCAATAATGGATTCATTTTACTGTATATATTAAAATATTACCATGTCATTATTTTTTACTAACTATTTTCCAAAAATAAATCTCATTTGTTTTTCTTATACTATTTAAAAAAGATTTAAGGGCTGTCGTGGCGCAGTGGCAAAATTGTGTGACTGTAACCGACAGGTTGTGGGTTCGATCCCCACTCGAGGAAATGAATTATTTAATATTTACGATTTAAATATTTAATGTTTTCATTTCTTTGCTCTCGTACAAGGCAAAACGAGGCGTTGAGTTCCGCCACTCAACACGCAATGGCTTAAATTCGGCGGAAAGTGGGGAACGGAAGTGGAACGGAGTTTCTTCATACTATGTTTCCTCTACCTACCCTGCCATTAGCGGAATACAGCATGAAGCTGAGTGAGTGAGTGAGTCAAAATATGAACCTCATTTTTTTGTCTTATATCATAAATAATATTTGAGGCCTGTCGTGGAGCAGGGGCACGAGCGTGTGACTGTAAGCACGTTAGGTTCTGAATTCGATCGCCAGTTGAAGAAATAAAATATTTAATATTTTCAATTTAAATATATAATGGTTTTATTTATTCGCTCTGATAACAAAACTGAGCGCGCCGTTGAGTTCCGCAACTGGCAGTAAGTGGGGAACAGATCGGAGCACTAGGTTCCCAATTTCCCTTCGCCTACCCTACCCTGTACGGGACACAGCGAGAAGATAAAAAGAAAAGACAGACTGAAATAATCTTCTAAAATGGTGAAAATAGAAAATAAAATTTAAAATGTACGATCGAAAATCGTGAACAAAGTTCTCCATTAAGCCTGGCCAAAATCCCGAATGCTGCATTTCATCGACACGTCTAAACAGATTTGGATTTCTCACATGCCTCTGTTGGTTCTATTGAAGATGTAATCCATATTAAAACCTGAACTGTATGTATGTCGACATTCGTATATTGTATATGAAATTATACTTTACATTATTTCAAATTAATGTGTAAGGAAATTTTAACGTATTTTAGTTTTAACTTCACGCTGTATCCCGCGTAAAGCAAGATATGCAAAGGGTTTTTGAACAGACGGCAAACGAGCGTACGGGTCACCTGATGGTAAGTGATCACCATTGCCATTACTGGCAACGTGACTCTACCACTCGCACTTTAGTCGTCTCTTACGGCACCATCAGTACCCTCTTACGACACCATCAGTACCTAAAAGGGTTAACGTAGTGTTAAGAGATTACGTTTTCATATATACACCGCTGAAGTTATATAAAATTGTGTATTTTTGGTGGAATTAAACGCTGCATTTTCTATTGGCACCGTAGCGACGAAATATAATCTTCTGAAATAGATTTGAAATAAACACTCAGTTATTGCGTCATGATGGTTTAGTTTTTTAAGTTGCTAAAGATATTTTTTAATTAAGCTACTTTCTATATATAATAAAAGAATTTCAAAATATCGAGGAACCTTTGGTCGCAGAAAAAACGAGCTTTCAATACCTTCTTTGAATTTACAAAACATTAAAATCAGGTAATAAATAGAGATTAAACTAAATCCTCAAAGCTCGGTCAAACCCGTACAGTGCATTTCATCGACGCGTCTAAACAGATTTAGAGTTTCAGCCATGCTTCACTTAAATCGATTGGATCTGTAATCCGCAATCAGGCCCGAAACTGTCCGACACAGCGAGATTGAAATTTCACTCATTTTGGACACCACTTTGTTTAGCGAGCTATTTGGGTATCAAATAAAGGATTTTGATGGGTTACCTATGCCTTGTTGAATATATTTTTATTTCTGATGCGTTAATTTTAAATGATCAGTTGGTTAAATGCATACGGATATGTTTTCCAGTTTGATTTATTTTTTTTTGCAACATTTTTGTGGTATTATTGTTTTTTTAATCTTGTGTAGTGTACTCATATTTATCTGCATTATGTAATATAAAATTGCTTATATGTGAAAATAAGATCTTGTAAGATGTATTATACCTTCTTCGTCTATGGTCGCTATGGTGCCAATACAAAACGCGGCGTTTATTGTTACCACTCACTCACTCACTCAGCTTCACGCTGTATCCCGCACATGGCAGGGTAGGCATTGGGAACACGGGAATCTAGCGTTAAGACACTCCGTTCCACTTCCGTCCCCTACTTTCGAATTTGAGACATTGCGTTTTGAGTGCCTTGTACCAGGGCGAAGAAATGAAATATTAAATATTCAAATTGATAATATTAAATATTTCATTTCCTCGAGTGGGGATCGAACCGACAACCTGTCAAATAGTTACAATCATACGCTTGTACCACTGCACGACAACTGGGCTCAGTTAATTTTACCAAAAATACACAATTTTATAAAAATTCAGCGGTGTATGGGAAAAGGCATGTCTCAACACTATGTTAACCCTTTGCTTATCCTGCTTTATGCGAGATACAGCGTGAAGTCAAAACTAAAATACGTTAAAATTTCCTTACACCATAAGTTAAAATAATGTAAAGTAACATTTCATATATAATACATGAAAGTCGACATACATACAGTTCAGGTTTTAATATGGATTACATCTTCAATAGAACCAACAGAGGCATGAGAGAAACTCCAAATCTGTTTAGACGTGTCGATGAAATGCAGCATTCGGGATTTTGGGCCGGGCTTAATGGAGAACTTTGTTCACGATTGTCGACCGTACATTTAAAATTTTATTTTCTATTCTTACCACTTTAGAAGAATATTTCAGTCTGTCTTTTTTTCAGCTTCTCGTTGTATGCCGCACATGGAAGGGTAGGCGGAAGGAGATTGGGAACCTAATGCTAAGACACTTCGTTCTGTATCGCACTTTCCGCCGTATTTGGAGCACTGTGTGAGCACTTGCCTGGGGATGGAACCCACAACTTAACGCACTTATAGTCACAAGCGCTGCGCGACGATGGGCCTCAATTTTTTTTTATAGTAAAAGAAAAGAAAATAAAAAATAGATTCATATTTTGAAAGTAGTGTAAAACATTTTATGCATCTATATGAAAAATTATGACGTTTCAATATTTTCATCGTATGAGCTTATAGTTCATACGCAAACCGATATTATTACTGTCGCAACTCAAACGTATACATATTGATGAAGCGGTGTGAGCGCGTGTAATCCTCTATTTTGAACATAAATAGAAAGCGGGTAAACAAAGCCGTGTCTAAAATCACGCTGGATTTTCAATTTTATAGTGCAACCAAATTATGTACTACAGCGTTCTGTAGTATATATAACTTTATTTTATCATCGCATGGCAGGGTAGGCTGAGGGAACCTGGGAATGTAGTGTCAAGACACTCTGTTCTACATCCGTTCACCACTTTGTGTGTGTGGAACTTATTTGTTTTGTTATTTTTCTCTTTCTTCACGCTGTATCCCGTACATGTCTGAATAGAACTCGAGAACCTAATATTAAGACACTCTGTTCTACATCCGTTCACCACTTTGTGTGTGTGGAACTTATTTGTTTTGTTAATTTTCTCTTTCTTCACGCTGTATCCCGCACATGTCTGAATAGAACTCAAGAACATAATATTAAGACAGTTCAATAATTCAGATATGTTTTCAAGTTTGGTTTATTTATTTGTGTACTCATATTTATCTGTATTATGTCTTCTTATCAATCTATGCATGAATGTATTGATAACATTGTATTTCATTTTCTTTTTTATAGTATAAATTTTGCACTCGTGTAAAGACGTTGTATAGTTGCAAAATTTAAAATCAGAAGATTTTTTCTGTATCCGCACATGGCAGAGCAGGCAGAAGGAACTTGGGAACCTAGTGCTAAGACACTCCGTTCCACTTTTGTTCCCCACTCTCCGCTAAATTTGAGACATTGCGTGTTGAGTGGTGGAAGTCAACGCCGCGCTTTGCCTAGTTACCAGAGCGAAGAGTTGAAATATTAAATATGTAATTGGAAAATATTTAATATTTCATTTTCTCGAATGGATATTGAACCCGCAACCCTTTGTCGATTACATTCACACGCTTATACCGCTGCGCCAGGACAGGCTTCAGAAATTTTTGTACCATAAAATTGCTTATATGCAAGAATAAGGTCTTGTAAGGTGAATTATATTCAAATTTAAATAATTTTATAAAAGATATCGAGAACTGTAACCATTGATTGACAAAATTGGCATTGATTGATATGGGTAACGTTTATTTAAGTAACTAGACGCTTATATAGAATCTTTTGTTATATTTCCATCCAGTAAAGTAAAATTAGACTGATTTTATATTTTTTTGCGGTTACAATACTTTTTAAAATAAAATGAGAAATAGAAAGAAAACTTAAAATTATACTGACAAAAAATATACCATATTTTTTAAGAAATCTAAAAATCTTATTAAGACAACGACGAACAAATAAATTATATTTCGTTTCTAAAATTCAGTATTAAGGTTTACTCAAACTAATTACCTAATGAAACTGTTGTCAAATATTGACAGACGTCATTTAGCCATCAATTATGGCAAAAAGCACAGAAGATTGTACCAAATCTTCAGAAGACCATGACAAAAGACGAAGCAGGAGTCGGTCTTCTCACGTTCCCTTACATTTTACAGTCCACAAGCCCGGATGTCATATCGAGAGCTGTTGTGGAGTTTGTAATTTGTTTCCGGGAGTACTCTTGATTGCTTTTGCCCAAGTCCTAGTAGGATCTGTTCTTTTGACGTTGATCCTGACGCATGGCAAACTGTATGATGATATACATCTCACGTCTAATTCACAGTGTAAGACTTTTTCGATTGTTTATACAAGTATTAAGCAGAGCATATTTATATTATTTTAATTTTAAGTAAGTTGTTAGTAATGAAAACATTTGTGTTGATGACTGCCTGTTCTGTACTAGTCATTTAATAGTAATACAAAGATAAAATGCGATGATGATATTTTTTTAATCAAGTACTGGTTATAGAGAAGAAATAAGGTATATAAAAACTGTGAAACCGTATTAATGATTTTACGACGTGTTGGATGTCGCGCAGTGTGTAGGTCTTCTTCATTGTTTCACCGGTACTGACAAACAAATACGAAAAGAGAGTCTTAACACTGGGTGCCGTCTATCCACACTGCTATGATATAGCGTGAAGCTAAAAATATATAAACATCAATATTCCTTTAAAGAGGCTTTGATTGAACGAAATTTGATTGAAATCAGACACTTCCTACGCTATTTCAACATTAATTATAGTTAATTTTAGTACTATATTCACATTTCCAGTCATGAGCATGGCATCTGGTGCAGTACTAAGCGGGGTAACTGGTGCAGGCATCTTGTTGATCATCGTTGCGCTAACTGAGAATTGTAGAGCCATGTTGGTATGTTAGTCGTTTCATCCGCATATATCGCGATTCAACGAACAAAATAATGTATTAAGAAAAATAAGATTAGCGCTTTTAATATAAATTTGTTTAATTTTATAGTATACCTAGTGGTCTGTCGTGGCCTTAGAGGCCTGTCGTGGCGCAGCGGCACTGGCGTGTGACTGGAAAAAATTAGATTGTGGGTATGATCCACACCCGAGAAAATGAAATATTTAATATTTTCAAATATAATATTCAATGTCTTTATTTCTTCGCTCTAGAATCAAGACAAAACGTGGCGTTGAGTTCCGCCACTCATCACGATGCCATGCAATGCCTCAAATTCGGCGGAAAGTGGGGAACGGAAGTGGAACGGAGTGTCTTAACACTAGGTTCCCAAGATACAGCATGAAGCTGAGTTATAGTATACAGGAGAAATAATATTGTTATAAATTTTATTATTAAAAAGTAGCTCAGTCATATAGTATCGGATTGTAATATATATATATATATATATATATATATATATATATATATATATATATATATATATATATATATATATATATATATATATATATGTAAATATATATATATATATATATATATATATATATATATATATATATATATATATATATATATATATATATATATATATATATATATATATATATATGTAAATATATATATATATATATATATATATATATATATATATATATATATATATATATATATATATATATATATATATATATATATATATATATATATATATATATATATATATATATATATATATATATATTTTCATTTAACTCTCTTAAAACAAAATTTTCAATGTCTTAAATTCGAAAAGAAAGCTATAAGCTGAATGTCTTGACACTAGGTAAAATTACCAGTATAACAGGATGCACTAAGATATGTTATTGAAGCGGAGTATTGATCTATTTATATTGTGAACAGTCTGGCTGTCATGTTTGTAAATCAGTTAGATCCACACCAAAGATTTACGTTTGTTTGATGAACATGAATAATAATATTTAGTATATATTTGTTAATTCTGCATATACAATATATGCATATATTTACTAATTAATATAGTATTTTCTATTATAAGTAACAAATTACAAATTTGTTTATTTTACTTAGCTTTACGTTGTATTTCGCACGTGGTAGGGCAGGTTCCTTCTGTTACCTACTTTCCGCTTTGAAGCATTGCGTGTAAGTGTGTTCAATGGCGGTACTCAATGCCGCGCTTGCCTATGTTACCAGAGCGAAGAAATGAAAACATTAAATATTTCATTTCTTCTAATGGCAATCGAACTCACAACCTATCGTTAGCAGTCACACGCTTGTGCCGCTGCGCCACGACAGGCCTGATTCATTTTGTCTGAAGGATTTTTTGGTTTCTTTCTATTACAAATAGATTTTCTAATTATTTATGTTGTTGTGGTGCATTTGTTTGCTGAATTCACGGTGATTGGTTTGCTGAATACTATGCAGACATGCGTTTGAACAAAGTAGCTTAATGCTGTACAAAAATAATATTAATATGGATTCAATTCTTTTTATATATTCACGCTTTATACTGTATCCCGCTGTAGGCAGAGGGAACTCGGGAACCTACTCTTAAGACACTTCGGTCCCATTAACTTTATTCCGTTATCTATTTTCCGTCGCATATGAGATATTGCGTGTTGAATGGCAGAACTCAACGCCCTCACCATTGATGACAGAGCAAGGTCATTAAAATATTAAATATTTAATTTCCACAACTGGCAATCGACCCCCGGACCGTAACATTTTGCAGTTGCACATTTCTGTTTCTGCGCCACAATTGCCTCTACAACTTTATTACGAATTGAATATGTTTTACTGCATTTAAATAAGGGTAACCGGGTTAATAGTTAAACTAAATACCTTACTTGAAGTGTTGATAATTCAATTTAATGCGAGTGTAACGAATCTGCGGGCGCAGTTGCACTTATGATATTTAAGTATTACATACAAATTGTATTTGCAGTAAAAGAACATTTAACTAAATGTTTAAATTGTGACTATAAAAACGAAAAGAAATAATATTTTCAATCAATTTGATAATTTATAAAAGTAAGTGTAACTTGTAGCCCATAAAAGCGACGAAAGTGACAGTTCCCTCTGCCCACTGTACTATTTTAGGGATACAGTGTGAAGCTAAAAAAACTATAAGAACTTAGGCCGTCGTGGCACAATGGGACAAGATCTGACCGTAAAACCATTCGGGGTGGGAGTTTTATTATGGAGAAATATTTTTATTTTCTCGCTCCGTAAACACAATGCAACGTTGGGCAGAAAGTAGATACTGGACTGTTTTTAAGACTACATAATATAAATGCGTACAGGTGATAAAAATAGACCCCGTGGCAGAGCGGGGTAGCCAGAGAGTACGGAGCGCCAAGCGCTACAGTGTCAAGTGCAAAGCGCTACAGTGGCAAACCCATTTCGCCTCGTCCAGATAATATGTTTCCGAAAGCCGACCGATTTTTCCACCAACTCTTAGCATTATGTAGGCTTATTAAAAAATATATGTTAACAAATTATAATTTATCATTTATAGGTTTATCTGTTGGTGGCAATGTTCGTGTGGGTGGCCATAATGTCTCTAGCTCTTACTAAAATTGGCAGGGCCTGCACTCGCTTCAAAGATGGTGAGATTTACAATAATTTGAAATGAAACTATTTTGTCGGAATTTACGTGTAATATCTGATTTTAAGCAAGATAAGAAGCAATCATTAAGTGTACATGCTTGCTATTGTTAAAAACAACGGTTAGGAGTTCGATTCCAGCTCAGAGGAATTTAATATTGAACATTTTTATTTTCTCGCTTTGGTAATGAAGCACAAGCACGGCGTTGAGTTGTGGCGCGCAATACTTTCTGTATTTGGCGTCTGTCTACTTTGTTCTATATGAGATACAGCGTGAAGCTAGTGTACTAGTCTGTACCAACATAAAACAAGTATCAAAAATATCTATATTTTACAAGTATCAAATGTTTATATATTTTCAGAATTATATATAAGCGTTTCTTCAGTCTCTTTTTGACTCCAAATTAAATATATATTTGGAATACGAACGTCATTGAATAAATATTTTATCAAAACAAAGTAACATTTTGATTGTCAATTCGTAAAATAACTGCATGTGTGGGAAAGCTTCAAAAAGTGAACACGTCGAGTGGCGTCGAGCTTAATCCAATTTAGCTTGAAAAAGCTCTTAATAAAATACATATAGGTATGAATTGAGAATACAAAAAACTGACTAATATTGATTGTAACATGGAGTAATTTTTTATATAAATATTTGTGTAATCGCAGTTTTAAATTGCACTCGATTCCATTTTATTTATTAAGTTATGTAAGTTGAAATAATAAAAAAGGCAGTGTCAATACAAAATACATAATAAAATTATTTTTAATATGGCCCAGTTGTCATATTAAAAAAAAACGGAGCAGCCTTGAACTCCACCAATTAATACGCAATCTCTGGAAAGTGGTGAATATAAATGTGCTGATTCTTCAGTTCCCTCTGCCTGCTCTGCTATTGCGGGATACAGCGTGAAGCTGAGAATCAAACATAAAAGTTCCTCGGCTCGGTAGAAAGTAGTCCAATATGTAAAGATGATGAACTAAATATGTACATAAATCTAATATATGTACATTGAAGGAAGAAAATCCATTGCCTTTTTATGGTAACAGAAAACCAGTATTGATTTACTAAATAAAAATACAGCCTTGAATGGAGATATTTATATAATAAATTAAAATTTATATAATAAATTAAAATTTATATAATAAATTAAAAAGATATTTATATAACAAAAATGTATATAATAATATATTATATTTTTTTCTAGCCCCTAAAATAAAAGATGAACAACACAGGCTTGCCAATCTGGCGTGCGTTAGCGGTCTTTTCACGTTCCTTGGAGCGGGTGAGGCACATATTGCACTTATCTACGTTTATTATTAGCTTTACGCCTCTTCCTATACTTAATAGATAGAGAGAACTTAATGCTTGGAAGCTTTGTTTTACTTTCCTCTCCGTTGGTAGGGTAGGGAGAGCTAACTTGGTAACTTAGTGATAAGACACTATTTTTGGTTCATTACTTTCCGTTGAATTTAAGGCATTTCGTGTTATGTGGCAGAACCCAATGTCGCGTTTTGCCTTGTTACCAGAACGAAGAAGTGAAATATTAGATATTTTACTTCTTCGAGTCGGGATCGAAGACGCAACTTATCACTTACAGTCACACACTTGTCCCCATATCTATTTGTGCGCCATGATAGGCCTTATCTTTATACTTTCTTTATACTTTCGTCCTTGTTCATTAAATTATTTGAATTGTCCTTAAAACATCAATCTCTTCCAATTCTAATACTGGAACTACATTAATAATTTACATTAAACATAGGTTTAGCCTCGACTCAACGCAATAATTTGACAATGGCATTCAAATTGTGTTTCATTTTTAAGTGGTTTAACATGAGTTGTTAAATACCTTCAAAAACCATCTTGCTTGAAATGCAAGAAAAATTGGCGTCAATTTTTTCGCCAAAAATGGTAATTTAAGATGACTGTTGCAAAAATAATTAAGAATCTTACGGTGTCAAAAATGGACGCTATATTTATCACGAAGAAGTCTGCTTAAGTATGGCCCCAGTGTAACTGAGCTGAGCTAAAAGGAAATGCACAGCCGAAACTACTAACATAGAAAGAGCTGAAATTTAGCATTAATACTCCTTGGGCATTATATGGGGAAGTACAAACTCCCTTACAAATTAAGAGAGGATTTCTCTTAATACTTACAGATTAACGAAATACAACGCAAACGAAGCTGCATACGGTATTCTAGTATATGTTATTTTAAATTCAATACCAAGCTAAAACCAACTGTGGGTAAATGCAAATGTAAATAGATGCTTTATACGTCCCTTTGAGCATATTCATTTGTATGAAAAGTTCATTACGAGATTGAAAATGATCGAGATCAGATCGCCACGCATTAACTAATTAATGAATCCATCTCATCAATGGCCGTTTCAATGCAGATATTGTTGAAATTTGATATGATATGGTATTGCAAGTGTGCAATATATATATATATATATATATATATATATATATATATATATATATATATATATATATATATATATATATATATATATATATATATATATATACATATATAAATTTCTACGATAACAAACTTAAAAAATATGATGTATGATAATATGTATGTATGTAGTTTTATGAATATTATTTCAGGTCTCTAGGTCTACTGCCTTAAAATTTATGCTAAAAATTTAAATGATTGTAAGATAAGACATATCAAGACTTCTAATGGTTAAATTCAGCACATATCTTTATTATATAGAAACATTAGCAATGTTAGTTAATGTCTTTTTAACTGAGAATTTATACATTTTAGTTAGTTACAACTTTACAATCGATTTATTTGAATCGATTTATTTAATATAAATGTATGATCTTTGAAGAAATATTTGTAATTTTTTGGAACGCTTTTCGTTTTTCTTTCTTTTTTATAGTTGACGTTTTTGCAATCAAACGTGGCCTTTTAGAATCAAATGAACCATAAAATATCATCTCGTGTCATGTATAAGATGTAAAGAGCCTTGCCTTTGTCAAGCTCTACGTAAATCTAAAGTGAATATTTTAAACAGAATATCAATGTTATATTCAAAATATTATTTATGCGATTCTGTTTCGTCGTGTGAATATCAAGAACTGAAGTACGCATTTTGCGATTAATACGATTTACCATTAAAAATATATAGTATATCTTGTAGGTAAAACACGGCGTTGAGTTTCGCCACTCAACACGCATTGCCTCAAATTCGGCGGAAAATGGGGAATGGAAGTGGAACGGAGTGTCTTAGCACTAGGTTCCCATGTTCCCTCTGCCTACCTTTCCATGTGCGGGATACAGCGTGAAGCTGAGTGAGTGTATCTTGTATTAAGGTAGTATACCGTGTGACTCCAAACGTGATCGTATGTCATGAATTCGATTTCTACTTACTTACTTATTTACTCAGCTTTACGCTATATCCCTAGCGGCGTAGGCAGAGAGAACGGAGCGCCAAACGCTACGGTCTCGGCATACCTCTTTCGCCTCGTCCACTGTCATCAGCCTCTTCATGCATGCCCTTTGCTTTTGCTTTTTACGTGACATTCCGCCAGTATCGTCGATACTGTGTTTTCGAAGGTCAACCGAGGTCTCCTCCTCCCGATCTTACCACTCACTTTTCCTTCATAAATCTTTCTTACCATTCTTTCTTCACTCATTCGCTCGACGTGCCCAAACCACCTCAGCACGTCCACTTAAGGAATGTAATTTTATTTATACTTCACCTCCTGGGTTCAACCCGAGCACCGTCGGAAATAATAACATTTATAATGTAAGAACGGTGTCAGTAGAAGATAGAATAATTTATTCTGTTCTTTTTTTAAAAGAAAAGAATAAATTATTCTATATTTTAAGTAGTATTTCCACTCACAGTAATTCATGAAAAGCGGGGAACGGAGTATCCTAACATATGGTTTCAACTTTCTACATATTTTTCTATATGAATGCAATACGAAAATATTTTTTTGCCTAACTGTCAATATGACAATAAAGTAATCTTGCTACAGCTCTCTTAAATTATTGTATATCAACTATCCGCGTTAACAACAGAATTATTCATTTAATTATATGAACAACATTATCATTTTAAAGACAATATCCGTTCATTAAAATTTAAAGTGCTGCCAAATCAATAAAATATTAAACTTAAATTTTAAAAAGCGTATAAAAATTTTGAACGAAGCAGGATTTGAACCCGCGCCTCTGGAATACCGTTCCAGCGCTCTGACCAACTAAGCCATTCGTTCTCACCGAGCTCCGTCGAAATTCTTATACGCTTGTTACAACTTATTTATGTTGTTAGCATCTCTGTAGGGAGATTTTTACAAATTTCCGCTACCCAAAGACAACTCGTAAGAATTATCGTTTGGCAAGAGAGAATACTATTTATTTTAATATTTTTACTATGTTTTAAAGTGTTATTCCACACTTAGGACAGAAAATATTAAACTTAAATTTTAAAAAGCGTATAAAAATTTTGATAAAATAGTTATTAAAAATCACTACCACAACCGATACAAATAAATAGCGAATTGAATGAGCTATGGGCATATGTTTTTAGGAGCTTTATGTCTTTATGTTTTCATTTAATACGATTTTGAACTTGTTAACTAAAAAATATAAAAAAAAAACCGTTCGTTTTCGATCGCTTGTAACACAAACGCACAGACAAAAAAAAGCATTATTTAAATAAATGTAAGTTCCATTTTTACATGGATAAATGCCTCCAATATTTTTCTTGTATATGTTCCATACAGACAGCTGTTTGTTACATTATTATTGCGTGTAAAGATATTATTATATGTACTTTTAAAAGAAGTCTCCAAAAGTTTAATTAATTTATATATATTATTACAGTTTTGTACTTCTTCTCGTTCGTCGTAGTGTTTAGTTTCTACCACTTCCGCTACGTCCGGCGCGCCATATTGCTTCACGAAGCCGAGTGTGATTAATTATGATTATTTGAAATTTTCAGATTATATTGAATTTTTATGTACATTTTGTTTTATTTTAGTGAATAATAAATATATTTTAATAAAAGTTGTTATTTTAGTTTTAAAAATTAATTTTAAAAGAATAAAAAGTTGTGGGTTCAATTCGTGCTCGTGGAAATAACATTTTATATTTTCATTTCTTTGCTCTGATAACAAGGCAAAGCGCGGCGTTGAGCATCACTACTCGACACGTATTGCCTGAAATAATTGCCATTGGTCGGAAAGTAGGGAACATACTGTAAGAATGTTAGGTTCCCAAGTTCTCATTGCTAACCCTATCCTACTTTTTCTCTTACAGTGTGAAGCTAAAAATATATATTTCTTTTACATGACTATAAACTTTAGGTCGTATATTCCTTAGTCTAGTTATATGTTATATATGTACATATTTCTTAGAAGGGATAAATAATGGTTTTCCTTATCAACAGGGTATAGAACGTCACAAATCTTTATCGTGTGATTTATTTTAGCCAATGCCTGTACATGGTATATACGGAGGAGAAAGTTATTCATGTTTTAGAACTATTATTGAAATATTTGAGCTAAATGCCTTATATAAGTAAGATTTAAATAATCTATTTTACGCCATTATTAGTATGAGGAATTTACTGAAAATAAGGCAAAGCGCGGCGTTGAGTTCTGATACTAAATACGACATGAATCAGCAGAAAGTAGGAAACGGAAGTGTAGTAACAGGAAGTGTCTTAACATTAGGTTCCCAGGTTCCCTCTGCCTACCTTGCTTAACGCGATCATGTCGTGACACAATGAGATAGATTCTGGCCAACGACAATTTACTCGAACATTGTTATTTTCCGTTCTGACAAGTTTGCATGTGTGATTAGATCTCTCTGCGAATCTCGCTATAAGGATGATAAAACTATGTGAAAAATTTATTGTATTTTAATATGAATTGGCTAGACATACTCTGTGTTCATGTTATGTAATTGAAAGAATTTTGGGGAGCATAAATGTGGTCTTATTTCTGTTTTTATATAAAAATAAATTATATATACGTAAGTATATATTAAAAAACCTGTCGTGGCGCAGGAACACAAACGTGTAACTTTAACCGATGGGTTGTGGGTTCAATCCTCATTCAAGAAATGTAATATTTAATATTTTCAATTTACATATTTAATGTTTTAATTTCTTAGCTATCGTACAAGGCAAAACGTGGCGTTGAGTTCCGCCACTCAACACGCTATGCCTCAAAATTCGGCGGAAAGTGGGGAATGGAAGTGAAACGGAGTGTCTTAACACTAGGTTCCCAAGTTCCCTCTGCTGGCCCTGCCATGTGCGGGATACAGCGTGAAGCTGAATGAGAGAGTGAGAGTATATATTGAAACAACAATTATACGTTGAAAGACAAAAGGAAAAACTTGACAATAAAGACTCAATTTGCTGTAAATTTCAACAATGGAAGCGAGTTTCGATATCGACCAATAATATACAAATTTGTATGCAAATTTTCTATAAATTATGGTGAAACTTTGCTGGAACTATTTAAACTATCGATCTCTGCAGTACTTTTTGTGTCGACTTTAGATTAATGGGATTGTTACAATTTTGTTGCTGCAAAGGTTTGGTTAAAATGTTTTAAGATATAGATAAATTATTTTTTATTTTATTTTTTTTTCAGCTTCACGCTGTATCTCGCACGAGGCGAGTGTTAAGACACTCCGTTCCACTTCCGTTCCCCACTTTCCGCCGATTTTAGGCATTGCGTGTTGAGTGGCGGAACTCAACGCCGCGCTTTGCCTTATTACCAGAGCGAAGAAATGAAACATCAAATATTTAAATTGAAAATATTAAATATTTCATTTCCTCGACTGGGAATCAAACCCAGAACCTGTCTGTTACGGTCACACTCTTGTGCCCCTGCGCCACGACAGGCCTCTAGTCTAGATAAATTATAACCATATTATTATATATTTATAGATTTTAAATAATCTTTTGAGGCCTGGCGTAGCGCAAGGGCCCAAGCGTGCGACCATTAACGTGACAATTTTTGGGTTCGATCCCAAATCGACAAAATGATATATATTTTATATATTCATTTCTTCGATCTAGTAAGTAGGTGGCGTTGAGTTCCGCCACTTAATAAAACGCAATAATTATTTATCAATCAAACTCGTGAAAAATAGATTGTCTCAATGGACGGTGTACTTCACACTAGGTTCACAAATTCCATAAGCCTACTCTGCTATATATGGCGTTCAGCGTGAAGCTGATTGCAATGATTATATTAATAATATAAAGCGTGGCGTTGGATTCCGCCGTTCAATAAGTTATATTTAGAAAACGGCCCCAAAAAAATATATGTTTTAAACGATACCAAAAAATATATTTTCTATACATTTAGAAAACTATGCTAGTGTTTTTATTTGTCAATAATATTTTCTTTATACTCGTAATTCATAAAGCTTTAATAATAGTAAGGAAAAAACGATCATCTGAAGTTAAAACTAATTCCAATAAGTCTGGTCATAAAATTTCGATAAAGCGTCGACGGTCAGGTTTATGGGTCATAAATATCACAAAATCCTCGACCAGATAGTAATTTTACTGAAACACAGTATTTGAACATTGATACGGAAAATGTAAAAATTGTAACTTTTGAGGTTACAATGTAAGTAAGATAAAGCATTTTTAACTTTAAAACCTACAATTTATATTTGTAACTACATCCGGGTTGCAAATTTTTCAGTTTTAACTTATAATATTTTTTATATATATTTCGCTCGGGGCAATGATAATATTTGGAATTCTCTGGTGATCTCTGATGGTGCTTTCGTGGATTACGGGCAAAATGTATGCGACTATAATTGCGATAGTTGCGAGTTATATTACCACTCGAGGGAATTAAATAGTTTATATTTTCATTTCGTTGCTCTTGTAATGAGGCAAAGCGCAATGTTGAGTTCCGCGACACAGCACGTAATGCCTCGAGAATTCTGCGGAAAGTGGTAAACGGTAGTAAAGGTTTGAACTTGGCCCTTTTTTCTGTTAAAGTGAATTAATTAGATTTTTCTTCAAGATCTAATTAGTACTTTTATAGTCAGCTATCATTTAGGTATCAATCAATAAAAAAATTCAAGATGCGCTGTTAAATTATTTTATATTATTTGTAAATCCTGTTATATTATTTTTTTATACGTTTTATACAATGATGAATTTCACAACATCTTAGTAAATAAGGCAAGAAAATGAATACGTATAAAGGGCCACTTGACTTTGAATAATACTGAAAAAATAGATCATATTTGCCATTTGTATTAATCAAACAGACTATAAAGAAAATATATGAAATATTTACATTTCACCGAGGCTGAATTTACACACATCTTCAGTACAGGGCTATTTTAATCAGATTCAAGCCGTATTCCGTGTATGGCAGAGGGTGCTTGGGAACCTAGTGTTAATACACTTTTTTACAATTAAGATGGTCGCTCTTCACATTCCATAATTTGAGGTATTGCGAGCGGAGTGGCGGAAGTTAACGCCACACTTTGTAGATAGGCTATTTTAAAAAAATATTATTTTTTAAAATGAAATTATAACAATTATATAAATTGATATATTACAATTTTCTTTTTTCAACCCAAAAACCTTTTAAATCCTATGTAAGTAATTGTTATAATTCCGAATTATTTATTTAACAGAAGTGCTGTGGAAGCCGTTGAATTAATCCCAAAATACAAGGTTTCTGTACAAGGGTTGATCATATATCTCTCTGAGTAATTAAACGAATTTAGTGAGGCAGGTTCCAAGGTCAGGTAAGCGCAGGTTGTTAGTTTATACTAAAGCTTAAAAATAATCTTCAATATTATTTTATATAAAAATACAAAAAAAATATTAGGCACGTAATACAGCGCGAAGCTCTTACGATTTTGGTTGCATTGAATCATTTTTTCACTGTAACCCATACATCAGAGATTCAAGCAGAGGGAACATGGGAACCTAGTGTTAAGTTATACATTACGTGTTTCGTTGTGGAAATCAACGTCATGGTTTTCCTCATTACCAGAGCGAGGGTATAATAAATATTGCACCAAATAATTAAATAGAATAAAACAAAATTCGGTAAAGTTACTATTATATATAGTACTCGCTGTCACTAACACCCTACAACAAAAGGCAAGCACGTAACTCACGACCATCGAGGTATCTAATTAGGTTGAAATAACGAGTTAATTCGCCGACGCCGATACAAGGCTTGTTAATCTTAATTAATTTAATTAATTGTCGCTACGTGTAGGAAAATTTTGTAAAGCTTTAACGTATTTGATACAGAAGAACGTTTTGTTATTTAATTTGTTTCTTGATATTCACTTTGTTATTGAAAGTGCTTTAAGAACAGTCTTTTAAGTAGTGATAAGTAAGGAGTCTCGCTTTGATTTTACTTTGAATAAAACACCTATACATATTGTATACAAAAATCACATTTTATATAAATTAGACTTATTAAATTACAATAGATATTTTGTTGCATTATCACATTAGAACCGGTTTATGGTAAAAATTATGACTTATCCACATACTCGTTTAATAAAAATCCTGAAAGTAAATACTTTGTGAAATTTAGCACGATCATTGCATTATATCAATACATCTTAGCTAACTCATTGGCAATTTGCTAACCGATAACCTGTGTACAGTTCGCAAGTAGATTATTAGTTCAATTTTGTCTCAATCTTGTTTCAGAGCATCGATTTTAGGTAATTCTTTTGTTAAATGGAACGGAAGTGGAACGGAGTATCTTAACACTAGGTTCCCGGATTCCCTCTGCCTACCCTGACTTGTGCGGGATACTGCGTTAAGCTTTTGTTAAATGAAATCTGATTTTGATACAATAATAATTAAAAAGATTTGCATTTTAAATTAGAGACCTAGTCTAATATTAAATAATACATTCTGCCGAATTTGAGGCTTTGTCTCGTGAGAGAGAAAAGAAATTAAAGTATTAAATATTTAATTTTTCTTTTTTCAATTTTTTTATTGCTTTTTAATTTCTTTCTTTCTACAACAAAATATATTTTTTTCTTCGTGGTCTTAAGTCCCGAACTGGCTTGTGTGACCACTGCACATTTCTAAGCATACATAATTATTTAAATACATACGAGTACGTATAAAACTTACAAATTATATATATAATTATAACAATTTTTGAAATTTTTTTTTTTATGGATAAGACACGGCAAAAGAGCATACGGGTTACCTGATGGTAAGTGATAACCGTCGCCCACTGGCCTGTGTAACTCCAGAGGAGCTACAGGAACGATGCCGGCTTTTAAAGTGGATGGGCAATGGGGCCCGGCATTACCTAATGCGAAACGCAGTGGCCGAAGCCACAACTTAACGCTGGTTTTTAATGCCGGGGATGGTAATTATCGCCGGTCGAGTCTGTCCATGCGTGTTGCCATTGCTGACAACGTGACTCTCCTACACGTACTTTAGTCGCCTCTTCCGATACTATTCTAAGCCGGAATCACACGGCGGCACATAATGAACAAATACCACCTTACGTGTAGTTCTTTTACCATATAAATTATTAGCCCCAGGTGTTTCTATTATATAAGTATTTGTTGATATTGATCTTGTAAATGTTTTGTGTTCTTTGAAGATTCTGTTATAGCGAAAAAATATTTTCTACTTATACAACGTATTTTACTTTTTCTTGTACTGGTAATACCTTGCTTCACGCTGTACTCAGTTTTACGCTGTATACCGCACATGGTCGGGTAAGCAGAGGGAACTTCGGAACCTAGTGTTAAGACACTCCATTCTACTGCCGTTCCCCAATTTCTAGTTACGGAAAGTTGAGTGGCGGAACTCAACGCCGCATTTTGCCTTGTATCAGAGCGAAGAAAGGAAAAACTTAAATATTTAAATTGAAAATATAAAATATTTCATTTCCTCGAGTGGGATCGAACCTACAACCTGTCAGTTACAGTCACGCGCATGTGTCGCTGCGCCACGACAGGCCTCAATAAGGGCTTGCAATAATTAAAAAAATCTGTGTTCAGTTTTCTAGAATTTTTGTCTTTCAGAAAATCATACAATCAATATTAGTATATGTAATTGTATAATATAAATTTTGTTCAGATGAGTTTTGAATGTTCGACCGTAGCTACTGAGCCCATATGCGATTAAGCTACTGAGCCTATTAACAATTTATACAATTGCAATTTACTTTTGAAGTGCAATTTATTCCTTAATAAATAGAGTTTTGCTGTCATAAGTCGTAATTTATTGCATATATATTCAATACGTTTGTCCCAATTAAATCTTTTGTGTATGAGAACCCCAAGGTATACATGTTGTTCAACTTTTTCGATAGCCATACAGTTGCAGTGCATATTATCACGGTGGTCGTGAGAATTAATTTCGTACTCGTCCCCTAATTTCTTATGACTTGAGCATATACGTACAAGAAGCAGCAATTTTGTGGTTAAGGAGTTTATTATTAGGTCGACGTCATGAAACCATTTGCAGAGCAAGTTGAAATCACATAGTAGATTACCCATAGCTGTCTTGATATCTCTTTCTGCTGCTACTAAGCAGGTATCTTCATATTGGAACAACTGAAATTTTCTTATCACATGTTGTAGATCATTTCATATGCGAGATAGTGAAGGAGGTCTAAAACAGAACCTTGAATTCGTATATTGTTTAAAGTTATTATTTAACTATTAGCTATCTTAATAGCTGCATCTAATATGTAACTAGTATAAAGACAAAAATATATAAATGATGGGCTCACTAAAGTAATACTACGAAAAAAGTATTTTCTCTTTCCTACTCCTTACAAACTTAAATATTTCTTTACAAATTTGTTTAATTTAGTTCAAAATGCTAAATATTTCATTTCCTCGTATGGGGATCGAACCCACAACATATCGTTTTTAGTCACACGCTCGCAGGGGCACTTGCACCACAACCAGTCGCAGGCCTGTCTCTAAGATTGTCGTTATTATATATTCAACTCGCTTCTGATTTTTAATTTAAACGATCTCAATATTAGGATCTCAATACTAGGTTCCCTCTGCGTACCCTATATGCGAGTCATAGCGTGAAGCGTTCCGCAATACAGGAAATTAACTGAAATGGGATCACATGCCATAGAATTCGACGCTGCTTTGTTAAATTAGTGATGTGAAAGTAATTAATTTCCCCAAGTAGGTAATATATTAATGACAGCGTTTTTTAAACACCGTTAGTGTGCAAGGCGGTTGTGGGCTTGATTTCCATTCGGAGGAGGATTTGATATAAGAATAAAAAAATCGATACTTGATTTACACATTCTCAAATATGTATATGCCGGCCTGTATGCAGTACTAATATTATGACTGTAAACAACGACAGGTTGAAGGTTCTATCTTCACTCGAGGAAAAGAAATATTTAATATGATTAAACTTTACATTTTCATTAATTAGGTAACAAGGCAAAGCGCGGCGTTGTGTTCCGCTACTCTACACGCAATGCCTCAAATTCGGCAGAAAGTGGGGAACGATATGTCTGAACACTAGGTTCCCGAGATCCGGCGGAAATTAAAAAAATGGGTACAGCACATTTTTATTTTTTGCATTCAAGAAAAATCTATTGACAATAGGTTTTTTTACTATTCTGTCTACTTTTATACTAATGTATTTTACTGTCTTTTTTTATTTAAAAAAAAAAATATTATTTACGCTGGCTACCAGCGTAAATAATATTTTTTTTTGTGGGATTCCACAAAAGAAATATTATTTATGAACATGGTAAGTGAAACATTTTTTATCTGGGACTTGGCGTTGAAATTAATTAGCCTTAAAGGAATTTATTACACGAATAAACTTTATTTAAGCGTTATTCTTATTTTGACAGTAAATTGCTTGACTAATTGAGTTGCTTCAGTTTTTGTTAAAAAATACATTTTTACTTTACGGTGGAAAGTTTTTTGATGATTACTTTATTTATTTTCGGCTTTCACAATCTATAAAGCAAAGCACCATTTTTCGCCTTATTTTTAAATAATACACGAGTTGGGTGATGAAACTCACTGCGCTTTGTCAATTAAAGAGAGAGAACGAAAAGAATACGTTTTTTTTTTTATTTTTTTTTAATCTTTATTTCTTTAGGGACTTTTTAAGTTAATAAAGTACAAAAATGTCATACCCATCGTTCCCTCAATACAATCTACACATCCTCAAGAATACGTTTTGTTTGAAACTTTAACATTCAGAACGCTACGTTATTATGATCTTTATTTTTTTTACTTACATTTAAAACATATTGTGAGAATAAGGAAATATAATATCTTATAATAATACTACTTTGAGGTCTATAGTGGTATAGGGGCTGGTACGAAGATATTTCGTATTTAATATTTTGAAATCAAATATTTCATTGATATTGACCGCCGAGTTTAAAGGCTAAGTGGCGGTACTCGACGCCGTGTTTAGCCTTGTTACCAGAGCGAATAAACACAAACATTAAATATTTAATTTGAAAATATGAAAAATTTATTGCCTCGAGTGGGATTCGAACTCATAACCTGTCACGTTTACAGTCATCACGGCGTCACGACAGACCATATACGAAAATAAACAAATAGGTACATGATAAGTCCCGGGGTTTATTTCAGGTGAGGCAATTATAATTTTTATAAATTTTATTATTTTATATAACTTATAAGCAAAAAACATTAGACATGTTTGTTTGAATTATAACAGAAATTTACTTTGATCATCTCAAATTAACAAGTAATGCGACTCTCACAAATGGCAGTTCCATTAAAATTTTGAAACGGCAAGGGTAATTACAAAGCATTGAAATAACTTTACATTATTAAAAAGCAGCATCAATTAAACTACATAGATTAATTATTTTATAAAAAAGTAGCTGCTACCCGCAATTTTGTTTTCATTTAAGGTACCTATGAATTTAATCACCACGACGGCCAAAGACGAAAACTGTTATTATTATACGTATATAAACGCTAAATGTTATTTTCCAGTCATTTTTGACTGCTTTTGCAAACTCTCCAAATCTTCGAATCATCTAGCTTTTTATATTCGTTCTAGCTTTTTATACACGCTAAATTCGCTTGTTCGTTGAGTATATTTCAATAAGTTACCGAAGAATTCACTATACATATATAGAAAACAGCGAAAACTGGTCCAGATGGTATTTGTAAACAAATTGTTTTGATAAATTGAGGAAACGACTAAGCTCTCAGAGTACTTCTAATAATTATTTAAAATTAACTTAATATTTTAACCGTTTGTTGTTGAATGAGTTTTGAATTTGGGCTTAGGTTATTTATTTTATTTAAATCTTTTGAGTAAATAATTATGTATGCTGTATCACAATTATACAAATCCAACCTATATTATTAATATTATAAATTATATTTAATGACGTTGTTTAACGTTATATTTCAAATCACAATAAAGTTTATACAATGAAAATTAATAAAATAACCTGTCGTGGCGGAGAGGCACAAGCCAGTTGTGGATTTGATCACCACTCGACGAAATAAAACGTTTACTATTTTCAAATCAAATATTTTATATTTTCATTTCTTTTCTCTGGGCAACACGGCAAAGCGCGGTGTTCAAATCCGCGACTCAACACACAGTGCCTCAAATTAAACGGAAAGAGGACAACGATACGGAGTGTCTTGACACTAGCCACTACACTGCCATGTGAGATACAACGTGAAGCTGAAAAAAAAAAAACATAAAAGTTTATAATATCAAGCTATATATTTTTTTATGGTGATTGTATTTTACAAACATATTTTGTGAAAAATTATAAATCGTAATTTAGCTGAATTGGCATTTTGTATGAAAATATTGATTACATCTATGTTATTTGTCATCAGAAGTGGAATAATAATCTTTACTGTTATATAGATTATTAGTTGAGCTGAGCTGTTGGTCTAATTGAACTTGCAAGATTTCACATACACCATCAAGCCAAATAAACGGTTATATCTAATAAATTGCTACGACGAAAACACCATTTAAAAATTTAAAAATCCTCCAACCAACTTAAACTTTTAAACCGATTTTCCTGAAACATAGTTAAGATTACAAAAAACATACTCAAGTCGGTTCAAGAGTACAGTACCAAGCAACACAGACAGACACGCAGGCTTTTTACTGTTCATATACTTTTTTTTACTGCTTTATTTTTAATATATATTCTCTCTTGCCAGACGATAATTCTGACGAATTGTCTTTGGGTAGCGGAAATTTGTAAAAATCTCCCTACAGAGATGCTAACAACATAAATAAGTTGTAAAAAGCGTATAAGAATGTCGACGTAGCTTGATGAGAACGTATGGCTTAGTTGGCCAAAGCGCTTGGACAGTTTCCAAAAGACGCGGGTTCAATTCATTGCTACATAACATTTTTTATATGTTTTCACAATACAGACAGGTCAAACTTATAACACAACCTTCTTTTTTGCATCGAGATTAAAGCGAAACCAATGAAAAACTAACACATTATAATAACTACATAAAAGAAAAAAATCCTGTAACTTTCACGTCGAAATAATGTCGTTTAACCGCAGTCCTTTATTTCTTTGCCACTTAATTGGACTATATTCGTTACTTTGGCAGCGGTCACTGGGGAAACAGCTGTACCAAGGAGGTCGGATAATATAAAGAATATTGTTGATATACTCGATACGTTTTCATTCATTTATTCAAATTGGGTATTTAGATCTGATTGTTTTTTTACGTTTATTTATTTTAACAAAGGAAGCGAAAGTACAGGAAAATGATTACATGTGCTTGTACCCTATCGCTTCTAAAACGGCGCTGATTTAATAAATTTTAATAGTGGGAAACGGACGGAGTGTCTTAACACTAAGTTCCCGGGTTCCCTCTGCCTACCCTGCCTCGAGCGGGATACAGCGTGAAGCTATTAATAGTTTCTGGAATGTTTTTAAAATATAATTCCATCCATGGAAAAATAAAACGTATTTAAGAAATTTATAAATTCTTAAGCGTAATTGAATTTACCAATTGGTACTAGATTCCAACAGGCGAAGGTTCAAATCTCACAACGTTAAAAAATATTTGTATAGGTATGTATTGTTATTTGCTTTAAACGTTAAGTACTATAGGTCTGGATAATTACTCAAAATATGAGAAATGATGTGGTCGCCTTTTATCAAATTTATGATCGCCTCTTTACTAAGCAAAACAATGTTTACAGAGCCCGCTAGTAATTCAACATTTTTGCATCTTTACGCTGTTTACCAAAAATGGCAAGGTATGTAGGAACAGAATACTCTTTATTATACACTAGAAAAACAACATATATATATATATATATATATATATATATATATATATATATATATATATATATATATATATATATATATATATATATATATATATATATATATATATATATATATATATATATATATATATATATATATATATATATATATATATATATATATATATATATATATATATATATATATATATATATATATATATATATATATATATATATATATATATATATATATATATATCTCACCCATTTTCATGGGTGCCGCTAGAAACCATGGCCAAAGGTTTACACCCTGATGCCATTTACCAGTCCCCCAGGACAGGAAGTTAGAATTTGTTCATAGTCCTTCAGCTTTTTTAACAAAAATAAAATGTTTATTATAAGGGGTAAGGAATTCCATAGGCGGACAGACTTAGTAGAAAAGGAATTTGTATAGAAGGAAGTAGCGTGGCAAGGAATTAAAGGAGTTAATTATTAGTATATATACTACGAGCAGCCAATTATCTAATTGTGACATATAAAGACAAATTGAAATGTCTCTGCGGTATTCTATTGCCGATTGCCTGAAAGAGGAACCGATACTAATTACTTCTTTCCTTCAAAGTGATTTAATTAATTACTTTAAAAGTTAGAATATTAATCATTGATACAGGCCTGTCACAAAAGGGAAAGCGACTATAAATGATATAGGTTGTAAATATAATCTCTATTGGAGGAAATAAAATATTTTAAATTAAATTTCAGGCAAAACGCTACGTTGAAATCTGCCACTGAATACCCAATGCCTCAAACATATACGGCATATGGTGAAAACCAAAGGGCTTTTTTTTATTTACTATCACATACTGTTACAAATATACTGTTACCTTAAAACTATCAAGACACTACAAAAACCACGTAAGTATATCTTGAGTGTCAGATTCATCTTATTTTACTATTGAACATATAAATAATATATTTTTTTAATATTTAAAATTGTAAAATAAATTGACTTTATAGCTTTCACATTTTTCTATTTTCGATGTTCAATCAAAATAAAATTTTTATACACTATCAGCTTGTAATTGTACATACAAACTAATCTATACTCATAATAAATCTGCAAGTGATCGCTTTTTGTAAATGGAAGATATATTAAAAAAATCTTATAGAGGACCTTTATTAATGTAACCGGACCGTACATTTGTACGTGCAATGGCTAACCAGATTTTAATGCACTTTCTTCAATATTTAATGTTTGTTTTATTAAAATGGGTTACGAAACAAATAAATACGTCAATTTAAAATATTTAATTAAACAAAATTCTATATTTTTTGTTCATGTACTGGAAATGTCAGTTTTCAATGTTTATATATTGTTTTAAAAGTGATAATATGATTCAAGCGGGCGAAGCCGCAGGCGGGTCACTAATAGTTTATAAAGTTAGAAATATGTCAAAAATTTTGTTTGAAAAGCAATATTTATAATTCTGTATATATGCTTAAATTATAAAACTAAAAGGTTCGCTTCGTCGGTCTTTTGAAACTCAGAAAATAAATTCAATATGACAAAATAATTTCATATAGAGTATTCCATTTGCTACGTTAAAATAATCTTACGGTCTACGGGCTACACGCAACTCTTAATTATTTCTATTCGATCACAAAGGCGAAGAGAAAATAAGGTTAATGTTAGTACCTATATAAAATTCATAGTCACTTTTGATCAATTTAAAAGGTGGAAACGCGGTTGAATTTTTGAACATTTTAATTTAGCTACATGATTTGAGATTTATACCACGTACAGGTGAACGTGTTTGGTTCGTATGCTACGGTTACGTGCTACGTCGTAGTACTCCAATATATGGTAGGGTTGTGCAAACTATATTTATTTTAAATCTTTACTTAGTAGCTTGCAATGACTGACTGAAAGTGATTATGGGTTCAATTTCATGTATAAAAAAATATTTAAATTAACTCACTCTGTTACATACTTGGAACTGAGTATCTAATAAATATTGATAAAGCAGATTGCAACAGTAAATTTCATTATTCAACACGCGCAGATTGCAACAGTTACGCTAACTAATAGTTGATTTTCACACTATATTCTATATAGAAAGATAAGCAAGGGGAACCTACTGTTGCACGGAGTTCCCACTGCCTACCTTTCCGTATATGAAATGTTGAATTCTGTATAGTAGTATATAGCTATAAATAATAGTTATTATGATATAAAGTATAAAAAAATATATACCTTATATTTGATTTTACTTTTTGATTTTTTTCAGTGACATCCTTGATGCACAGTAAACAGGATTGCCCAGGATTTTGTGGTTTAAGCAACGAGTGGTGTTTTCTTAAAGTATTAAGTAACATGCTCGAAAATAAATGCTACTTTATGTATAGAGAACTTGCAAAATAAATTATACGTTAAAATACATTTATGTAATAGATTTAGCTTTGGGACTTTCCACTGAATAAGACACTGCGTACTGAGTGGTGGAACTGAGCACCGCCCTATGCCTTATTACCAGAGCGAAGAAATAGGAATATTACATTATAAAGTTTTTGATTTTCGCGATTGTTATGTGTATTATATCAGGTAGTTTCATACAATAATTTTATGAAATGACAGACAAATGCCACCTCAGTCTACCCGTGACCATGGACGGATTACAGTAAAGTATTCGAAACGTTGGGTTTCCAAAAAAACATGTTTAACAATCAATATACGCGATTAATCCGGTTAAAAGTGTTTCATTTAAAAAGGAATGTTACATATTCAAATTGAAAATATTAAATATTTCATTTCCAGTGGGGGTCACAAGATTGTGTATTTTTAAATTTGCCACTTCAAAAATTTAAAGTGAATGTTAAAAATATATTGTTAGGCAAAGCATATTATTCTATTCAAGAATACTACAACGATAAGAGTGCGTGGGATTAAATGCTGTTGGTACTCACTCAGGAAGCTATGTTATATATTTACTTTAATTGATATTTTGAAAAGAGCAACTGTTGAGTTTCTTGCCGGCTCTTTTAGCAGACCCGCCTTTCGAGCCGGCGGTAGCTGGTAGCTTCCTGTAAGGACTGACACTACAGACACTTATATGTAACTTGACGATTCAAAATTGCTTAAATGGCCTAATTGAATAAAGAATATTTTGATTTTGATTTTTGATTTTTGTGCAACTGTGAAACGACAGGGCTCAAAATTTATAAATGATGTTGACTATTGACTTAAACGTATAAAAAATATAAACATTTATTTATATATCAACATCACAATGTTGTAAATATTATAATAAAAACCGATTTTTCGACAAAACAGCAAAAAACTAGGCAATTTAAAATCAAATAGAGAGACAGATCTTTGAAAAAATTCAATTTCACTCGTCATAAAAGTATGCGTTATGAAAATGGCTCGCGGCGGATAACTGGCATCCATTAAATGGAAACGTGCTTCGCATGTAAATTAGCCACTTGTGAGATCCAACCATTATAATATAATAAACTAATTTTTCTCTCTCGTCGTCACCGTCATAATTTCATACTAACTTTAGTGAGACTTTATTCGAACTTGGCTTGACTTGTAAGTAAATAAATGTGGAAGACGTTAACTTTCTAATTGTAATAAAGTATTTAAATATATTTATATTTTATAGATCTTTTATGGCTATGGAAGCTATACATGCGTGTAACTGTAAACGCGACAGTTTAAGGGTTCAATCCCCACTCCAGGAAATGAAATATTTAATATTTCCATATTACATGTTTTTTGTTCTTCTTTGCTCTGGTAACAAGGCAAAAGTGCGCCGGTGAGTTTCACCACATAACACAATGCCTCAATTTGTGGGGAGCCAAACAAGAGCCAGCCGCATTGTTCTGTTTTCTTAGCCCCGTTTTATAAATACGAATAAGCAGTTGTAAAAAAGTGCTTATCTCATAAGCACTTTGTATAGACGATGTAGAGATTTTTTGGGTCGAGAATTTTGTTTGTTGATTTTTACGTGATAGTTTTGTTAGGTAGTAAAGGATTTTCAATTAATTCATATTTAAATAATAATTGTTAAGTCAGTTGTGTACTACCCAATAATTTTTAAAGTAGATACTCGTAGAGATATTGTGTTTTGAAGAACGATTCAAGACTTAGTGAACTCAGAAATTACTTAAAATAAGAAATAAATGTTTTTTTCTCTTATTCTATTTTAATGTTATAGATTTGTAAAAATTCTGGAACATGTCTTATGACATGACAATATTGGTGTTAAACATAATTTAGATTGTTCATTTACTATTTACTTTTGTTTTTTGTTTTTTTAAGAGGGGGCAAACGAGCTGAAAGTCCACCTGATGGTAAGCAAAATCTTCGCCCATGAACATCTACATCCTGAGGTTGTAGGTGCCTTGCCGGCCTTTAGGGTGAAGGTGTCTGTACACACGACGCTTGAAAGCAATTATTTCTTTTATGTATGCAATAAAGAGTTTTATCTATCTATCTAAAGTAGTAGAAATTTTCCAATAGAGAATCCATAGTATAATATCGACATATGATCATAAAATGGTATATTATATACCTAAGTAAGTATTATTTTTTCTTTGTGAAGTTCCTGTTGGCTAATAAAATTAATCTAATTACGGAACCTCATAAAGTTAAAGTATTTTTTTATGTTATATTATAATGTCGACCCCATTAAGAGCGGCTTTCATATTTAATTGAAAGAATTTTTCATTGCAATGTTAATAGCTTCGCTATGAGTGAAAAGGTAGCTTTTAATGACCTGACAGAAAGAACCCTAACTGTGTTTAACTTAATTTTAGAAGGCCGTGTCTCTTACTAGTTATTCTTTGGAGATTTAATTTAGAAATTTTATTTATTTTTTAGTTTCATGCTGTATCTCGTGCATGACAGGGTAGGCAAAGAAAACTTGGAAACCTAGTGTTAAGACACTCCGTTCCGTTCCCCACTGTCCCCTGAATTTGAGACATTGCGTGTTGAGTTACGGAACTTAGCGCCGTGCTTTGGTTAGCTACCAGGGTGAAAAAATTGAACAATAAATATTTCATTTTCTCGATTAAGGATCGAACCCACAACCTGTAGAGTTTACATTCGCACTCTTGTGCCACGGCACCACGACAGGTCTCTGGTTATATATATATGCAGAATAAGATAAATATTCAATATATTCTCAATTTTTCAAGGACGTAATAAAACGAATATAATATCTTGGTGTGATTTTAATAGAAAATAGCTAACATCAAAACTGATCTTCCTTTACTATTAAAAATGCTCTGTGGCGACTTCCCTCATACTCAATAGTCATTACGATATGAAATATATATAGTAGGGGTCTAGCGACTAGCAGAGACTACTGCAATTATGTCACCGAGTTAACAGAAGATCGCAAAGAATTCTTTTAATTGCAAAATTTTATTAACTTCTAATTATTTCATCTTTTTCTTAACGCTAGGCTAGGTGGCAAGAGAATCAAACGTCAAAACACTTGACTATCCATTACTTGCAAAACGATGCGTGCGATATGGTGGAGTTTAACGCCGCATTTTGATCGAACTCATGACTAGACTGAAATTTGTAGTTACCTTTTTTCTCCTACGGTTCAATGGCCATGGAGACATATATATATATATATATATATATATATATATATATATATATATATATATATATATATATATACATATATATATATATATATATATATATATATATATATATATGTATATATATATATATATATATATATATATATATATATATATATATATATATATATATATATATATATATATATATATATATATATATGCGTGGTGGAACGGAGTGTTTTAACACTAGGTTCCCAAGTTCCCTCTGCCTACCCTGTCATGTGCGGGATACAGCGTGAAGCTGATTGAGTAGTTCAAACTAACGGAACTATATGTGTAATAATAGTTCTTAATTAATTTCAAAGTATAGAAATAATCTATAGTTACTTTGTTTGTTTCGCTTTTTATTCCGTTATTTGAACTTGCAAATATTAATCAAGGTGATGTCATTTTTTTATTATTTCTGTTGTCTTCTGTATATGGCATGGTAGGCAGAGGGAAGCTTGGGAACCCAGTGTTAGGACATATCATTTTTAATAAAATACATTTGTTTCCCACTTTCTTGAATTGGTGGCATTGTGTGTTGAATGGCGGAACTCAACGTCGCGCCTAGCCTCGTTAATAAAGCCATTTCTTCAAGTGATGATCGAATCCACAACCTCTCAAGGTTACAGACGCACTCTGGTGCCCACGACAAGTATCAGGTTTTAAATATGCAGAATAAAATATATGTAGCATTAAAATGTCCCAATTATATGAAACAGGAAACACAAACGAAATTGTCATATTACTTCTTAAAATGCTGCTGTAACTTTTAATGAGCGGTTCGAACATGGGGCCGTGTGGGTAATTTATTGTTTATATGCCCCAATTAAAATAAAATAAATGGTTTTTCAAAGTGAGAGTAACATATCTGCTTTAAATACCTTTTCTTAGCTTCACACTTCTTAGCTTTACGCAGTATCCAGCATAAGAAGTATAGGCAGAGGCTGTCAATATTAATCCTTATTTTCCAATTTTCGAGCCATACTGTGTTTATTTAATTATTTTACTTATGTTACCAGAGCAAAGGAATACCAATAATTAATTTATTCGAGTCGAAAAAAAACCCACATCCGTTGCATTTACAATCACACATTGTGCTATTGCGTCACGATGACGATAGCCATTATTATATTTCATTTCATTTCTTTAACTGTGTGATAAATATTATTATTTTTATTTGTGTTTTTTTTTTTAATTTGGAATAAAATACCATTTTTATATATATGGAAAAATTTTAGAGGCAGTCGTAGCTCGTCTAGCTAGTCCTAGCTTAGCCTGCGTCAGAGTCATGAGGTCCGTACCCTCTTTTATCTTATTATTATATAAAAAATAATATTTGTATGTGTATAACAATATCATTTTTATAGACGATTAATAGGCCTGTCAACACAAGCGTGTGACAAGCGTGTGACTGTAACCGACAGGTTCTGGGTTCGATCCCCAGACGAGGAAATGAAATATTTTCAATTTAAATATTTAATGTTTCATTTCTTTGCTCTGGTAATAAGGCTAAGGGCGGCGTTGAGTTCCGTCGTTTGGCGGAAAGTGGGGAACGGAAGTAGAACGGAGTGCCTTAACACTAGGTTCCCGGGTTCCCTTTGCCTACCCTGCCTCGTGCGGGATACAGCGTGAAGCTGATAAAAAAGGATGTTTTTGTTTTTGTCTTTGCATTATAAATTTTTACATAGGACTTAGGTGTGTTCTAAATATGTTTAGAAAGTGAGGACCAGAAGTTGCTTTGTGGAACCCAATTGTATCAACACTAGGTACCCAGGTTTGATCTGCCCATCCTACTATAAGAGAAGTAAAAAATATATTTTATGTATGTATAAATAATAAAAAAATAAAAATCAAGTAAGTAAGAAGATAAATAAAACCATCGAAAATCGCTACAAAAGTGCAAGGGCTTCATCAATAAAGTATTTTAAATTGTTTAATTTTTAATTGGACCATCACTTTTTGACAATCGAAACTCTGACTATAAGCTTATTTCAATATATTCTTGTTAAATAAATGACACCGAGCAAAAGTACAGAAAGTGAATTCGTGCCATTTTAATAAATTTTCACCATATTATTTAATTGTTGTTAAATAAAATGCAGATTTGAATGATTATAAATGCGTCAATTATGCGTTCTTTATCACTCGTGGAAATGTTTAATCTTGATTAATTCTTTTTCCTCGCTATGGTTACAAGACAAATGTGGACATTGTATGTCTTAACAACGATTCTCAGTCGTTATTAAGACACGTAATGTCTGGAAAATTGGGGTGCAAGGGGAACAAAGTGTCTAATATTGAGTTTACTCTATCTACCTTGCGGGATAAGTGTTTAGCAATTATACTATCGTCATATTAATATTAACTGACCATATCACGTACATCAAAATCATTAAACACTCCTTTTAACTTATGATACAAAGAATAGTTCTTACTGTTCTTGGTATACTTCGGTAACTAACGGCTTCAGGGGCTTTACAAAATTATATAAATTGACAAACCTTAGTTTACCCGCATATATATTTTTTTGTAGCGAAATACAAATATAAGCTTAATTTTTTTTTTTCATAAACAAATATTATTTCAGATGTCCGATTTTGAGATAAATGATCCTTGACAGACGATCGAAACAAAGTGACCTTAAAAAATCCGTTTCGTTTTTTGGAAAACGGAAGTAACTCCTAAAAAATAATATTATTTTCTTTTTATTTACAGTTTAAATACTATTTATATTAGCATTTCATTTTTTTATATTATTTCCAACAAAAAATATTTCATAGGTTGTCTTTCTCAAAGTCTTGTTTATACAATCACTCCTCTAACTCTTTTTAATTCACGCTGTGTCTCACACAGTAACCGCAGGGTAGACAGAGGGAACCTAGTGGTAAGACACTCCGTTCTCTTTAAAACACTTTCGTTTCTCACTTTCTGTTCTTTTTGAAGTATTGCATATTGAGTGGTGGAACTCAACGCCGCGCTTCACCTTCACCAGAGCAAAGAATGAATTCGACTGGGGAATGAACACACAACCTGTAAAAATACCAATAAGCGTTACATGAGACAGTCACATGAGCCACTGCGCCCTCAGTGTTCAATTTAAAAAATTTTTACAGTAAAAACATCTAATTATTAACACTTAAATTACACTTAGGGACGGTCCATTTTAGTAATGAACACTATGCGGTCAATTTATTTCATATCACCAATATCGATATCTCGTTAGTCGGTTATAAATTATAACTAATTCGGCTATGGCTTGTCAAACGCGAACAGAAACAGATGTTGCTATAATTAATGGGAGATCGGTAATTTCATGCGTCGCCATAGCCTTATATATTTTCAGACAGCGTTTTCAACTTTTCAAAGATTTAAAAAAACGTGCCAATACATTGTTTATGTTAAAGATATTTCAAAGAAAAAATATTTGAAACACAATGTCTGTTCTTGTGGTGTTTAAAATTAAGACGTTATATATCTCGTACCAATAGCTGGATAGTCAATGACAGTCTGATGACATTCTGTTCTGAACTTTCCACCCGAATATCTTAAAGCCACGATATAGTCTACTTCACATTATAAAAATAAAGACCCGAAATACGTTTTTTTTTAATATTTTAGTTAACATGCTCAGCAGCTTATGGGTTGGATCCCCACTCTATGAAATGAAATATTTAGTATCGTCTAATTAAATATTTAATGTTTTCATTTCTTCGTTCTGGTAATAAAATAAAAACGCGGCGTTGAGTTTCGCTACTCAATACGTAATGTATCATATTCAGCGGAAAGTGGGGAAAGAACAGAGTGTCTTTACACTAGGTTCCCAAGTTCCCTCTGCCCTACCTGCTATGTGCGGGATACAACGTGAAGCTGACTAAATTCAAATAATTGATGTGGCCTTCTACACTTCTATCCGGAGAGAATTTTTAAAGATTTCGAATTCGAGTCATTGTTAAAGAGTATATATTAAATATCACTGTATTATAGATGAAAATAAAAATGAAGTGCCCAATTTGAAATGTAATGTTTTCCTTTTTACTTCTAACGTTTAGTACCATTTTTTTCTGTGAGGATGTTGTTCGTCACTATACTTTAGAACATTTTTGGTAGCAGGTAAAGGAGGAGACTTTTCGTCATTGTGAGTTATTGATTTTAACATTGAAGGAACGTTAGGATACTGAATATTGTGCTTGATTCTCCTTGTAAAGCCACGTATATCATACAAAAGTAGCAATCATTGAATTTATTACTAGGTTAACACCATAAAGCTGGTACGGCAATGACATCTTGTTTCCGATAATCCAAGATATGAGAGTCGCATGACACATTTTTTGCTTGTGATTTCACAATATACTATCCACAAACATAGCAATGATTACGTTTACAGTACAGTACATGTTTTATTAGTTTGTTACAGTAATGGTTTATTTAGTGCATTTTTACAGTTGTGACGGCCACTTAGTACAGTATTCGTATTAGATTTTCAAATAAGTACGTTTAGAGATGTTGACGTTATCGAATAGAAATGATTTATAAATATAACTAATCAATAAAAAGTATAATGCATCGAAAACGTCAACGGTTTCTTATATGAGTAACGTACAAACGTACACCTAACGTAAGGGTATTTAAAATAATAACGATTCATATTTACCTCGAAAACTAGATATGATGGATACCGAATATGTTTCTAGCCGTGTGATTCCGGCTTAGAATAGGATCACCCTGGTACTGATAGTGTCGTAAGTGACTAAAGTGCGTGTTGGAGAGTCACGTTGTCAGAAATGGCAACACGCATGGGCAGACTCAACCGGACCAATACAACCCCCGGCATTTAAAACCGGCGTTAAGTAGTGTTATACGTAAGGTTAGTGGGCTTAATAGTCCTAAACCTCTTAAAGTTTATTACTTATAATAAAGTTATTTTTTATATCTTGTTTTTCTTTCATGTAGAGATCGGTGTCACAGCGGGCTTTGGAGAGTATTTAGCATTTCAGAATTAAGTAAGAAGTCTCATCCGTTGCAAACGTGAATTTGCACTTTGAGTTCTCTTTAAGTTTGTACATTGCCAAATACGGAAAGTATTTGGCAATGTACAAACTTTAATCCGCGTGACTGTGTCAGTATAGGTAAGTTGTCCTTTTTATAAATTTAAAGGCAGTCTCTACGTTGGGTAGAAAGACTTTTTGGACTTTTTATATCGTGCGTCCTACTTCAGGACCGTTACCTCCCTCACTCTCCTTCTAAGGAAGAAGATAGGACACTTCTCGTATTCGGGTGCTATCTCTCCTAAACTTAGCGATTTGATAAAACGCGTAGAGTTCGACCTAAATCACTGTACAGACAACGCCAAGACATACTTTCTGACCAGTGTTTCTGCTTCCGCTTCTAGCACGGCACACAGCACCAACCACACCACCAATCTTGTTACCGTCCGTGTAGATGATCATTCCCCTCAGGTTATGAGCATCTGCAGTTTCTGGTTTCAGATCCTCAAGGCAATTTGAATTGCACCATAAGTTTATCGGACGGGGACGGGACGTCTGGTGGGACGTTGGAGAAAATCTTGCGGCTTACCTCTCTTTCTCTTATATATTCTCATTGCCTCTTGCACTCTTGCGTCCAGTAGGTTCAGCTCACTCATGGACAGAGTAGCGTTTAGAGACATTGTCCAATAAGATTGTATAATCTTTCGTACGAATTCTGTCTGAACGGTATTCAGGCTCTTGCGGGTTGTGATCTTGTTGGCTACGCGCGCTATACGCTGGGCGACTGAAATATAATAACTCTCTATATCGGTGACATACATCGTACTGATAATTTTTATGGTTCAGGCCCCAGTTGAATTTTGCTGAAGCGAAACTATTTTTTATGAATTCATTGCCTATTTTTATTTAAGGCACGCTTAGAATTTATTAAATAGTAATATTTGTAAAAGTTATGACAAACAAATAAAATGCAGAAGTAAACGTCAACTGGTAAGAAACGGTTAATCTTTTTTCTGTCGATCAGGCCATTCAAGCGAATGGAAATATAGTCATAAATTTAACTTCAACTACTACTGGAAATCAGAAGAAAAAAGAAAAACAGAACAAGAAATAGAGCGTTACACTGAATTCTATTCTGAAGCTAAGTATTCTCTGTTTTAGTCAGCTTCACATTATACGCACTTATGGCAGAGTAGGCAGAGATAACTTGGGACGCTAACGTTAGGAAAGTCCGTTCTCTTTTAGTACACTTCTGTTACTCACTTTCTGCCTTGAAATCCAACCTACAACCCGCGTGTACAGACGGACATTCTGTTATATATAAATATATTGTAACATAGATAAAGAACTAAAAAAATAAGAATGCTACGCACGCCACATGAAAGTAAAGCGAACAAGAAGCGAGCAACTTTAAAAGGGAATTATAAGGAACTTTTATAAAGAACTAACTGAACTAGTGTTAAAGGAACTTTCTCGTGAACCTAAAAGGAATTGCTAAAGCTTTTGTGATCGTCACTCACTATTCTTTGTACTTTTTTTTAGCATATATACATTTTTTTTTATTTTTTTTTTAAACAATGTGATAAATATTGCATTTAGATAAAAAAAATAACAAACAAACAATCGAATACTTAATTGACATTAATCGTATAGTTTTTTAATATGTATTTAAAATATAGTGCTCCCTCCAGTTTCTTAACATATAATTCGATGTATTCAGGAGAAAGCAGAGAGAGGAGTGCCTTAACACTAGATTAATAAAGTCTACCCTGATATATGCAGTATTTTTTTAATTTTACATATATATTTTTTAAATGTATTGATAATATGAACTGCATCCGGACGCTCTCAAACTTTTAATAGAGGCAGTCTGTTAAGCCTAACTCAGTACATTGAACACGAAAAGCTTTCAAAAAATTAAACGTATAATACGTACGTACGTACTTTAAGCATTTTTTTTTTGTCTTAATTTCTCACTCATGGCAGAGTAGACAGACTGAACTTGGGAGTGTTAAGACTCTCTGTTCTGTTTACCATTTTAAGCTGAATTACATTGCGTGTTGAGTGGTAGAATTCAACGTCGAGCTTTGCCTTGTTACTAGCATTGAAATGAGAACCACCGTAAAGGGTTTTAATCCACGACCATATTTATTGCAATTGCTTATTAGTGGCGTATAACGTCAATGTTGAAACAATACTGTTATCTATTTACATTTATCTTTTTAAAATTTGAAAATTTCTGTAAAAAGACACAGAAAAATCTTATCCCACACTTTAAGCCACGAATTCAACGTTTACGCGAACAACTATATTAACATAAATTTCAAATTTCGTTCGCCGTGGTTTCAGAATTTCACCGAACTTGAGTCAAGTGAAAATGCTTTGGAGCTTTTTATTATAATCGTTGTTGCAAAAAGATATGTATGTAGAATATTAGTTTTCATTTTCAATATCATTTCATCAGCATCACGCTGTATCCCGCTATATCCCGCACAAGGCAGGGTAGGCAGAGGAATCTTGGGCACCTCTTTCCGCTAAATTTGAGGCAAGTGTGTTGAGTGGCGGAACTCAATACCGTGCTTTGCCTTGTTACCAAAGCTAAGAAATGAAAACATTAAATATTTTATTTCCTCGAGTGGAAATCGAATCCACAACCTGCCTTTTACAGTCACATCCTTGTGCCGCTGCGCCACGAACGGCCTCTATATACATATACTCATATATACAAATATATAGAAGCTTGTCGTATCGTGTATATATAGTGTATATATACTCTAGTAAAATAGAATTTTGTCAACGATTTTTCTAACTGTGGCTTTCAAGAATCCTGTTGTCTTCCACTCTGCGGTGCGAAGTGCCTTCCGGAATACAATTTTTGTAAATTTGCATCTATATTGGATCAACGGCGCGATCGCGACGAGATTACATGACGCCGATTTGGTGTAACTCTTCAAAATACCGTTATTGTTATTGATAAGGATTACAGATAACGAAGAGCTGCAATACGTTGGAGAGTGTTGATACCTTTTAACGACCCTTCTTAAGTGAAAAGAAATACATAAATATTCTATTTCTTTTCGTCGCACAGTGACACAATCGTGCGTTTAAAAGCGATAAGTTGTATATCACCGATTCTCACTCGAGGAAATTAAATATATTATATATTTTTTCTTCCTTCTGATAACATGGTAAGCCGTTCCGTTAAAATCCCTTTGCTAATTACGTATATTGTTGCATTTTTTTTGATTATACACTATATAAAGTATATGTCTTTTTTTGTCGTGAACGTCTAAAATTACTTAATTTGTTTTGTAAATAAATAAAAAACTAGCACTCACTTCCTCAGCTTCACGTTGTATTCCACACATGGCAGAGTAGGCAGAGGGAACTTGGGAACTTAGTGCCAAGACATTTCGTTCCACTTCCGTTCCCCACTTTCCGCCGAACTTGTAGCATTTCTTGTTGAGTGGCGGAACTCAACGCCGCGCTTTGCTTTGTTACCAGAGCGAAAAAATTAAAACATTAAATATTTAAATTGAAAATATTAAATATTTCATTTGCTCGAGTGGAGATCGAACCCACAATCTGTTGTTTACAGTCACACGCTTGTGCCGCTGCGCCACGACAGGCCTTCCTACTATGCGCGGGTATTCCGCGGTATTCTGCATATAATAAAGCAGGTAGAGAGAATCTAGTGTTACAACACTCGGTTACTTAATTTCCGTCCAATCTTAAATAACATTGTGAGCAAAGCTCAATGCCGCGCTTTATTTCGGTCATCAGGGCGAGGAAATGACAATGTCAATTCTTCGAGTGGAAATCGAAACGAAGAATCGCCACGAAGAAGACGCCTTCTTCTTTAATGCTATGCTATATTTTTTATTTTTTACTTTTGATATTTTATATAATAATCATCCGCCCCAGATGAAACTGGGAACACTTGGAAATCTAGTGTTAAGACACTCCGTTCCACTTCCGTTCCCCACTTAATTTATAATATAATAGATAAATTATGGTATAAATAGTTTAATTTGAGGCCTGTCGTGGCGCAGCGGCACAAGAGTGTGACTGTAACCGACAGGTTCTGGGTTCGATCCCCAGCCGAGGAAATGAAATATTTAATATTTTCAATTTAAATATTTAATATTTCATTTCTTCGCTCTGGTAATAAGGCAAAAGCGCGGCGTTGAGTTCCGCCGCTCAATAAGTACGCAATGCCTCAAATTCGGCGGAAAGTGGGGAACGGAAGTGGAACGGAGTGTCATAACACTAGGTTTCACTTCCGTTCCCTCTGCCTACCCTGCCTAGTGCGGGATACAGCGTGAAGCTGAAAAAAAAATATGGGTGAGACATAAAAAAAAGCTGTATAATTTTGATGCATTTATTACATTTTATTTACAACATACGAGTACGTCGTAGATATGTTTTCACAATTTTCGTAGTCTCATCAACTTATAATCTTTATATTATATTCTATAAAACTATTCTATCATTTAACTAAGAACGAAATTCCATTATAATTTTATTAATTGTTATTGAAACATGTATTATTTACAGTTTTCTATTGCTAGAACTAAATTAGGGATTGTAAGAAGCATGTCCATAGGCCAGGGTATAATAATGACAAGAATGGTCAAGAAATTTGAATGAGTGCTTTTTTTAGCTGCTATTATAAAAATTATCTTCCCCCAGATTGGGAATTGAACCCACAACCTACATGCTTATTATGCCATTACTTATATCAGACGCTGTACAGCCACAACCACTTTATAGCCCATAAATATTATGTCACTTATATATATGTATATATATATATATATATATATATATATATATATATATATATATATATATATATATATATATATATATATATATATATATATATATATATATATATATATATATATATATATATATATATATATATAATATATATATATATATATATATATATATATATTGTCTAAATTTAAAACAATAATATTTCATGTAGACAAAATGTTATTTCAGCGAAATTATTAAAACACTAACAGCATTCACATTTTAAAACCGACCTATTTTTATTTCATTTTAACAAAGCTTTTAATTTTCAAAATGGATTGTGTTTATAGTTATTCGTTATATCACAATGTTTTAAGTTATTTATACCAAATATCCTGTTAATTTACTTACAAATTACTAAAGAACAGTAGGCGATTCAAATCCGGAAATAGAAAATTATATGCAAAATAATTAAAAAACAACCTATAGAAATTTGGAAAAGTCCTATTCCTGTTTGAACTAATATACAATGATCAATTCTCAATATAATATATCATTTGGTACTTCCGTACGCAATGAATTGCTAATTCCACTGCCCGGTGGCAGTCTCTGGTCGATGATTGTGTTAGCTAAGAAACATTATAGAAATCGTTACAATGGATAATATTTGGTGTTCTTAACGCTTTTTTGACAGTTATATAACAGAAAAATGAAAAAAAAAACAGAAGAATATAATATTACAATGCAATAATCTTCTCAATAATTTAATACAAAATTAAAAAAAAATCACAAATCAAAAGAATCACTACCTCATCTTGGCAAAGTGTTTGTTGAGTAAAATATATCTATTTCAAAAAACCGCCCCAAAAAACGTTCAGTCAGTGCAAAAGCTTTATTGCCACAAGCACACAGACAGGTAAAACTCATAACTCACTCTTTTTACGTCGGGCAGTGTAACTTTTTTAAATTGCTTTTTAGAAGTACTCTCAAATTAATCTACATCACATAGCCAATTATCTTTAACAGTTTACACAATAACCGAGTCATTGTGTTAATCAATTATGCTTTGTATATTTGGGCCGCGTCGAATGCATTCCAGTTGTGTTTGATTAAGCAATTAATTAATTAACTATTAACATACTGTGATCTGTTATGGATAAACAAATGATAGACATGTTATATAATAATAATAATGTATTGGCTGAACGCAGTTGTTGTTCGGCGTTGAGTTCCGGAAAACGATGACTTAATTTATTGGATTTTCTTTTCTTACTTTGGTATATATAGAATAAATGTCGAAAATGATCAAAATTATGTATATATTTATGCATTTTGTATAGACTAGAGAGACAGTTAACATAACTGCAGTTCTTGAGTATTTGCGTACACTTTTATAAACAAATCATACCATATTAATAAATTTCTCCAAGTCTGAGTATCTGTATTACCATTACTTTGAAAGGAGTGTAGTTGTGTGTGAGTAATTTCACTGTATCTTCTAAATAAAAAATCATTTGCGGCGATATTAAAATGGGAAATAAATAAAAAAAATATCCTACGATTGCAATCATGGCCTTACATTAAAAAAAACAATCAATTTGCTACACAGATTTTTTTTTTTCAACTTTACGCTATATCCCGCATCCCCTAGAGGTAAGAGACTCTGTTACATTCCGCTAAGAATGTTGTATCGTATCATAAACAATTCATATGATCCTATATATGTTGCTAAGCTTATCAATCAGGGGAAAGAACCTTTTAACTAAGTCGTTATTGTACGTTTTTAGACGAAGTTAAAAAAAAATAAAACATATTGAGATTTGAACTGTGATCTTTCTAGGCGCAGGTTCAAATACTGCTATATCCTATATTATACGCGTTTTCTAAAAAAGTATTTCTCTTAAATGTGGAATAACACTTCGTAATTAAAAATAATGTGATATATTTACTTTAATAACATAGCTTATACGAAAATGAAATCTGGGTTAGTGCAGCAATCACTCCTTCTATCTAGGTTCTCCTTAGCTCGAATCCATTTTCCGTGGCAATGCGGGGCGACTAGAGCGTAGAAACGCGTGGCATGACCCGCCACGCCGTGTCCTCCGCACCGCCAGTTGAGATCGCGACGCAGCGCTGCTGTTTCACACATCACACAGACTGTATTACCTAGGCAAAAGGTAACAAGAGAGCTAATTATGATTTTATCTTGGTATATTTAAACTTATTACAGGTTAAATGTTACCGTAATCAAAGGTAAAATGAACGCTAAATTATAGTTTCGATTTCTTTTTTAAATTTAACTTGGCTTAATCTCACTCTGCCTACCCTGCCGTGTGCGAGATACAGTGTAAAGCTGAAAGAAATATCAAGTAGTACCTCTGCTCTTATATCGTAAAATTTTAGCAATTTTTAAGTTCCTATAATCGTTTTTAATGTGAAAATATTATATGCGATTTAGATTTTATATATATATGGCAAAAAGAAATTAAATATACTAATATAAAATATATTTATTGATTTATATGACATTATTATTAATAAGAAAAAAAATGATAAAACATAGAATAATATTAATTAAAAAAAATATAATACAATATATAAAGTAGCATAATACACAAAATTATCGTTTTAAATCCCAAACCAATACCAAGAAATAAGGACCACAGCGTGTCAAGTCAAGGTACCATGAAATTAAAATTACCTTCGCGCAGAGCTTTGTAATCTGAATCCGTGTGACACGCCTTTGACACTTTGGTCACCTCGAACTGAACGCAATACCTGCAATAATTACGCTTTATTTAGAAAAAAAAAAGTGACATTACTGAGTTTTTAGCTTAACTGGCACGTTCGAAACACGATAATTAAAGAACTGTGTCTGTCAATTTAAAAAAAAATCCTAAAATAAAGGAATAATTAAATGGTAAGATATATAGAAGCGAAAATTTGGGGCATCTCTCTTATATAGTAGATTTTAACAACTTTCTGTTGACAATTTTAAAATACTAGGCGTGCAAAACAAAACCAAACGCCAAGAGCGAGAATGAAAAGTATTTAAATTTAACAATACCCTCAAGTGAGAATCGAACCCACTACAACATTATGTATACCAAATTTTTTTATGTTCCATTTGATAACCATTATATTTATTAGTTTTGTTTTATTTATATATTTATCGCGGTGTTGAAGTCAAGACAGCCAGTCAACATGCAACATCTTGAATGAGGGGAGAGCGGGGTATAGAGTGTATTGATACTATATTCTCTTGCCTAATCTAAAAAAATAGAAGACGCTAAAAAATATATTGCTTCCTACTTACTCTCTATGAGAGTTTGATTCAGGATCGTCGGGGTTGCGCAAGCGCAGGTTCTTCCTTATATCCACTGTTTCATTAGAATGACGGCTCACAGACAAACCGCCCGGCAGTATCATAGCAGATTCCTCTGTTAAAAATATATTTCTCTATAAATATATATGGAATTCTTCAGATTAATATAATTAAATGGACTCATGTAATATACGCTTGTGTTGGGCACAAGGGCATAAGCGTATGACTGTAACTGCGATACGTTGTTGGTTCGATGCCCACGAAATCACGAAATGAAACATTTTATATTTATAAATGAAATAATTGATATTTTAATTTCTTCACTCTGGTAACCTCCGCAAGTTTAGTAGAAACTAGAAATCGGAAAAAATCGTTTTAACACTAAGTTCCCAGGTTCCCTCTGCCTATCCTGCCATGACAGCGTGAAGATGAAATATATAAATAAATAAATAAACAGGTACAAATTGAACTTAAACTTAAATTATTTAATTTTAAGTTACCAATAACTAAAATAAAATAAAAAACAGTTACTGCCACATACTAATTAGATTTAAAAACTAATTTTCAATAGGTACTTAAGGTAATGAAATAACAGTATATGTAAGCTTTTGAAATGTATTCAAAAGCTTACATATACTGTTATTTCATAAACAATAATAGTTTGTATAAACTTACCTCGTAACGGCACGTCACTATCAGAGTTACATCCATGGTGGGCTTGGCAAGCTCTACGTTGGACTAGTGAAGGGCAATGGCGGCCGCCATGCGCCGGTGCTTGTATAATACGCCGGCTTCGAACCATGCTACCAGAGCCGCAGGTTGTGTCACATTCTGACCACTCATCCCAACCGGATACCACGCAGTCCAAAACTAGAACAAAATATATAAAAAGGTAAAAAAAAATGGATGTGTTCAATATTTTCATTTCTTTTTCTCATAACGAGGTAAATATATTACGCGGGACTAGGTTCCCACGTTTCCTTTTACTACCCGCTGGCTGGCGAGATGCTTTAACTTAATAAATACACTTAGGTACAAGGATTTATAAAATTACTAAAAAGCAATATATAAACGCGTTCTAAGACCTCTTCCACATTGTTCATTTTATGTTTAAAGTCTGATTATAGCTTAATTCGAAAATTGAGGGAATATTTTAATATAACTATAGTTATTTTTTAGAGACTTTAAATTGTTGTATGTGAAATCTTTGCTAGATATAATGAATTATTTTCATTTAAATGTCCAAACAAGATCTAAAGAGGAGAATGGAGAGTCAAGATCAACATGTTAAATTCAATATTAAGAATCATTGGGGTCGTGGTGGCGGAATGTAAAAGCAATTGATGGTTAGAGTTTCGATTCCCAGACAGTAAAATCTATTATAGTAAATTTAAGTTTAAAAGCGTATAACAACTTGAACATAGCAGGATTTGAACCCTTGAAGTTTTGGAAACCGTCCAAAGCTAAGCAAGTAAACTAAGTTGGTCAAAGCGCTTGCACAGTTTCCAATAGGCGCGATTCAAATCCTGCTACGTTCAAACTTTTTATAGGTTTTTAAATTTAAATTTAGTATTTTCTTTCTTAAGTATGAAATAACACTTAAAAAAATATTAAAATGTATTGTTTTTATAGTAATACTTTAGTAAACAAGACGTAGTGCGGTTTTGAATCCCGCCGTAATACGCAATTTCTTGCAAACGAGGCAAAAATCAATAAATTCTTCAGTATTTATTTAATTGTCCCTAGGTTCCATATGTATACACTGCTCTATGTGACATTCAAAGTAAACCTGAAACAAACACCCAAAGTAACAATATGAGTAGGCAGGTACTTTGTACTACATACTATGTACATCGATTACGTGATTTCGATGTAACAGATGGTGTGAAAGGCAACATCCTATTTTTACATTGACCCATAATATATTCTAAGGCTTCCATTATTATGTATAGAGTGGCTGTGAGAATGGCTCTATTAGCTTTTATACAATGGCTGCTTCTACATATTTAAAAAAATGTTAGAAAATTTATATTCATCTATTGTTGTTGATAGGTGAAGTAGTATTAAGAGCAAAAAAAAATTAAATTTCTCCCTTTCTGGGAAAAGCTTAAAGATCATATTGTGTCTTTTGAGCTTTTCCCAGAAAGGGAGAAATTACTAGTACTGATGATCTGAGTTTCTTAATTCTTTTTTGTTTGACCACCAAAGATGCAAAATAAAATTTCAGACATTTTCTTTCAAGAATAAAATTTATTTCTCTATGTATAACCACTTACTTGAAGTAAATTTTATTTATTATACAGAAAGATCTATCTAACCTTTATCTATATATAACCACTCACTTGAAGTAAATTTGATCAAATTCAGTACCCTAAAAAACGTGACATTTTTTTGGTCTGAAAAAAATTCTTCAGACCCCTACAGTAAGAGAAATCACATGTCAAAATAATGTCATGAGTTAAAGAAGAAAGCAGTCAACGAAGTGATTTGACACAAAAGATCCAATGGTGAAACCTCTTTGAGTCTTTAGAGTTCCATAATTCAAAAGGTAAAAACTATTCAAATCTACAGTCTCAGAGCACCGAAGCAAAATATTCTACGAAGATTCAAGATACTACGTCGACGCCATCAAAAGATGCGAACATTTATGTATAGCTATTGCTGCAATTTGTATAAAGTCCGTTCATTCACTTACCTAGAGTTATGAAATTTTGTATAAAGTAAAAACTTAAAGTACAAATAAAGGCAAAATTTAAAAACTGAAACGTTACAAACTTATAAATGTAGTTACAAAATCAGTGCATACACTATGAAGCTTAACTTTGTCAAGTTTTATAAGTATTACTTCCCATATCTAACGTGCCTTTTTGGATAGTACCTAACAACGAGGAATGTTATGGGGTAGCGGTACAGGCATGTGAATTAAACGTGACAGGTTGTGGGTTCGGTCCCCACTCGAGGAAATGAAATATTTAATATTTTAAATTCAATATTTGATGTTTTATTTTCGCGGCGTTGAGTTCCAGTCCAGTCAATACGCAATTCTTCAATATAGTCAGAAGTATGAACAGTAAGCTCCTAAGTTCCCTCTGCCCACCCTGCTATGTGCGGGATAAAACGTGACTTAACAACGCATTATAATTTTTCAAATTGTTGTAATAAAAAATAACATTTAAGATTAGATAATTCTTATGCAGTGATAGAACTCACAAGCATCGTGTAAGTACTTAGATACTTGATATAAATCTCGTAAAAATTATCAGCATTCCTTGGAGGACATGCATGCGGATAGATGGCAATGGACGAAGGCGAAGAAATCATCGCGTCTGCCTCATCATTCACTCTGGATACCCCTACCCACTCTATCTAGAGAGAGATACGAGTAAAGCGTGAAACTAAAAATTAATATCCTTGTCTAAACCTAAATGGATTTTAAATCTAGGAAGTGCAAAAGCGTGAACGTTCAACAAACTCTGCAATCGTATGGTACCTAATAATATTAATTTATACGTTAACTATAGAAATTCTGCACAATAGGCGCTCTGTATAATAGATTCTAAAATCGTGAGCGGCATGACGTAGTTCTGCGGCAGTTCTATAATTCCCCTACTAACTTTTGCCTGTGACTTCATGTGTGCTTATTTTCTCCATGTTTTGTGTATAAATCGTGGTTAATGAATGAAATAATTTGAGTAGCTTCCAGTTTATAATACAAATAGTAGAGTCAATAAAAGAACAGTCGTGGCGCGGCGGCACAAGCTTGTGATTGCAAACAGGTTGTGGGTTCGAATGAAATATTTAAAATTTTCTAATTAAATATTTAATGTTTTCATTTCTTCTCTCTGGTAAAAATGCAAAGCGCGGCGTTGAGTCGTGGCACTCAACACGAAATACCACGAATTCGGCGGAGAGTGTGGCACAGAAGTGAAACGGAGTGTCTTAACACTAGGTTTCCAATTTCCCTCTACCTACCCCAATTGTGGGCTACAGCGTGAAGCTGAGTATAAAATAATAGTTTTCCCACGCTCTAACTTTCGAGATAATTCGGTGAACACTCTGTCTACTAGGAGAAATACATGTAATTCCCCTAAATTGTGTTCAAACACAGAACTATTGGGCTAATAGTCTCTTATCTAGTCTTATCTAGCCGTATCCCTAGTAAGGTACTTTACAAAAAAGTTAAAAAAAAAAAATGAAAATTTCCAATAATAATAATATATGTAACAGTAATAAACAAATTGGTAAGAAGATTAAATATACACAAGCCTTAAGAATGGTTTGATATCATATGAACAAAAACGCGTTTAAATCAGTATATAGACTACAATATAATTTTTACTGTATTTCAAAATGGACAATCTCATAAATAATGTTATTACACTTTATACACTCACAAAAACGTTTACAACGGGAGCTTTCTATGGAATTAATATCTACGAAATAAATAAAAAATCTTATTTAGTATCTGTGCGTACCATCAGCGCCGCGCAAAATTATTATAAATCTTTCTCTGGTTCATATATTTTTATCTCCCAGCTTTAGTAGACAATATAATGCAGCGTTAAGTTTCACTATTCACCACGCAACGTCTCACTGGGCGGTATGTGGTGAACAGAGTGAATTTTCTCTCTTGCCGTGAGCAGGATCGCGGAACTGTATGAAGCAGTTGCTATTTTAATGAGATGTGACCAAAAAATGTTCTTCAACATGTAATATTGTCTTTCAACTTCATTTCCATTATTTTTTTTGGAAGAGACGGCAAACGAGCGTACGGGTCACCTGGTGGTAAGTGATCACCGTCGCCCACGGCCCCGTGTAATTCCAGAGGAGCTACAGGAGCGCTGCCGTCTTTTAAGGTGGATGGGCACCGGGGCCCGGCATTACCCAATGCGAAACGCAGTGGCCAAAGCCACAACTTAACGCCGGTCTTAAAAAAATGGTAAATATGAGGTTGGTAAGTAGAATTTCTGCATACATAATTGTAACCTACACGAAATACAGAGAGCAACAAGAATATATATATAAAGAAAAGTTAAGCCATTTCAACAGGTAGAAATTCGTTTTAGAACTCCAAAATATTCTCACACGCTATAAGGGCGTCATAAACTGCTCCATAACTGCCTCGGTTTGACTAATGGCCTTTAAAACCTCCCATTCACGTAGACTACGTGAGCTCATGCCTTATAATATGTGGGATAAAAGTATAGCACTTACGATCGTTTCTTGAATTAAACTTTAAAGCATAGATATTTATCTCGATCTAATATTATAAGGTAATTTATCTTTTCTAAGTAGTAAGTAGCATACATTTTTTGAAAAAGTATTTATAAAATTTAATATAGCTAAATGTAAAAAATATAACTGTTAAACTTTAGTTCGCTCTTTCTTGTACTATTACGGATAATATTTTTACTATACTATAGTATATATTAAACAAATTTTAAATAAAAAAAAAAACATATATTTCCGTGTCAACAATAAGGTTGCAAATTCAAATTGTTGTTTATAATAATGACAAAAATATTATGAATTCATACTGATGATAATACTGAATGTTTTTTTTTAGCTTCACGCTATATTCTTTGTATATAGAAAGTGTTAAGACACTCCATTCCGTTTCCCACATTCCACGCTTTCCACCGCTTAAGGCCCTGCAGAGCGTTGCGTCTTCAGTGGCGAATTTCAACGCCGCGCTTCACCTTGTTACCAAAGAAATTAAAACATTAAATATACAATTTCATTTCCTCAAGTCGTGATCGAATCCAGACACTCGCTTGTGCCAACCCGCCACTACACATACTAAACATATTTCTGTATATTGCATCTCTTGAAATGCAATGTACAGAAATAATTTAAAATTAAGCCGTATGAGCATCGAATATTTATATAGATAAAGTAAAGCATTGCAAAATGTTTAATTCAACAATCCATTAAATTTGCATTTACAACATGAAAAAACTAATAGTAATAAATTACTCAGTTGATACCGACCATATCTTAAGTTATAACCATATTTATTATAATTATTTAAGTTTTCTATTTCCTCTCTTCGCGTTTCTTTTTTAAAGGACGTTTGTAAATGGTTGTACGTATAAAATAAAAACGCTAATTATAGTTACACATTCAAATATATAATTAAAAGAGACCATTTAATGATTAGCCAGTTAATTAAATTGATGATGAAAATATGATGAATTATAAAAAAGTACGTGTAATGTAGATACGTGTTACCTATGGTTTGTATTTCTCTGTATAACAAAAAATCTAATCAATTTTTTTTATACATTTTTGTATCCGAACCAACTGAGTACACTGTATCCTGTTGTGTGCGGCATACAGCGTCAAAATGAGTGTGTAAGCGAGCTGATAATAAAATAAAATAAATATAAAATTACTTTAAAATTTTATACGCATTGTTAGCCAATATTAAAATTTTTTAAATCAAATTTACACGTAACTATTTTTTTACCATTGTTCTACACAAATTAAATAGCTATCTATGTACTGAGCCACCAAGATATCTGCATAATTAGAATAATTTTCATATTTACATTCAAACTTTCTTATCACGCTTTCTGGCTGGTAGCTCGAAGATTAGAAAAGAAAGGTTCTATTTTCAAACGCGTTTCCCTGTGACAGCGGTTTTCCCGCCTTTATTGCGTTAACAAAATGGCGGCCATATGTGACGGTTTCAGGTCACGCTCCTTGCGGGTTTTGTCAAATTATATTTCACTATGCTTAGTTGTTCAGTTGGCACGTCTCTTGTAGAACGCGGTAAAAGAGTATTTTACTATTAGTATGAGAAAGACTAACAACTTTGATAGCATTACTAATAATGACCTTCAACTGAATGGAGTGAACTTTTGGATCATAAGGTAATAAAAATCATTTAAATTTCAGTTTCCAAATATTAAATATTAATTTTGAGGCCTGTCGTGGCACAGCGGCACCAGCGTGTGACTGTAACCGGCAGGTTGTGGGTTCGATCCCCACTCGAAGAATTGAGATATTTAATATTTTCAATTTAAATATTTAATGTTTTCATTTCTTCGCTCTTGTACAAGGAAAGACGCGGCGTAGATTTCCGCCACTAAACACGCAATGCCTCAAATTCGGCGGAAAGTGGGGAACGAAAGTGGAACGGAGTGTCTTAATACTAGGTTCCCAGGTTCCCTCTGCCTACCCTGCCATGTGCGGGACACAGCGTGAAGCTGAGTGAGTGAGTACTTTTAAATATACATAAGGTCATACGGTATTTTCATCTGTTTCCCAATAACAGAGTGTTTGTTTAGAAGACAGACTGACGTGACGCCGGAAAAATTATAGGCATTTCTACTGTATACATTTATTGCGTGGTAAACGGAGTTTCTTAACACTAAATTCTCAAATTCTCTCTGCCTACCCCAGCCGTGTACGAGATACAGCGTAAAGCTAAAAACAATAAAAAAATGTATTAACATTTTTAGTTTTTTTATAAAGGTTTTTATTCTTTCTTATAAAGTTCTTTAATAATGTTCAATGGTCGGTCCATAAAATTTAACTATATGAATAAGAAATCACAGTAAGGGACATTAGGCTTAGCTTGGCATTATCTAAAGATTAACCTAGACATATATTTATTGGATTTGTATTATAGATAAAATCTATTACAAATTTATTATTGTACTACATTTCGTATAAAATTAATATATTTTTCATATATCTACGAGGCCTCTGTCCAACATTGGAATTCAAAAGGCGATGGCTAGATGGATGCCGTACTTACGCCCACAAACTAAAGTTGATGAACTTTAATAAATTGCACTCATTTGTTTTCCTTCTCTAGTTAGCGAGGCTGACACGCATTTGACTAGTTTAATTTTATTATTCTTAAACTTACAGATTTTTCAAATACTCTTTTTTTGTTTATTTTATCAGATTTACTCTTTGGAAACTTGAGAACCTAAGGTTTAGGCACTCCGTTCCTTTTCGCACTTTGAGCAAACGAATCACTTTAGAGCGTAGAAATGAGAACATTAAATATTTAACTTGAAAATATTAACCCACAAATTGTCGCGTTTACATTCACATGCGCTTGTACTGCGCCACTACAGGCCCCTAACTCTTAATTAAATAATATGTACAAAAGATAACCGAATGAACATCAAGTTAACTGAACGCTTTGCCAGTAACGCCCAGTGGATACCAAGTTGGGACCAGATCTTTGTCAAATATTAAAGCATTAGAGTAAATTGTTCTACTTTGAACGTAATATCAAAGCAGTTAGTGGATTTACTAGGTATTCGAGACAAGTTATCTCTGAAGATATACTGCAGTTGCCACAGGCAACGTCTGTCACTTAGCTTGCGTCTCGACTGAAACGTATTATTTCTATAGAAACAATAAATATATTATTATGTACATTATAATATTGCGAATGTGTGTATTCATAATTGTTGTAACAAACTTACTGATTTTTATTTTCTTAGTGTGTAACATTCTCTCTCTCGCCAAACGATAATTATAGTGCATTATATGTGGATAAAATATAAAAAAAATGTAAAAATCTCCCCACAGAGATGATAACAACATAAATAAGTTGTGAAAGAATTTCGACGTAGCTTGATGAAATTGTATGGCTGAGTTAGTCTAAGCGCTCTTGGAAGGTTTCCAATGGCCGCAAGTTCAAATCCCGTTACGTTTAAATTTTTATACGTTTATTTTTTATTTTAGCATTGCATTTTTTAAATTTAGCATTCAAACGCGATAGGTTGTAGGTTCGATCCTTACTCAAGGAAACGAAACATTTAATATTTTCAATTTAAATATTCTACGTTTTTATTTTTTCGCTTTTAAGGTCAAAAGCGATGTTGAGTTCCGCCACATAACACACGTAACGCCAAGAAACGATCCTAAGATCCCTCTGGCTACAGCATGAAGATGCCGATGCCGATTTTTCATTGTTTACTTAACAGCAATGCCTAATAAGTGTAACAACACAAAATAATATTCATGTTATCTAAATATCTATGTAGTGTGATTGAGATGAATCACATCTGTCATAGCTTTAATTAAATGCTTTCGCAGTGCCGAGATAGCTCTGTGAATTCATTTTGCCAAACCATTAATTGTTGCGTGTTAAATGTAAATATTCATTTATGCTTCAATATTTGTTTTACTGTAAGTACTTTTGAATGGGAAATTAAAACTTTTGAATGGTTTCCGTATGGTTCATATAATATGTTTTATATATTGATAACAGAAATTTAATTTTTGTGTTGCTTTATATTGTAAGATAATTGTAAGTGTTAATGTTAATAGCAATACCCACATAATTATAAATAAAAAAAGGGAATGACAAAATAATAATTATAAAGACACTCCGTTCCACTTCAGTTCCCCACTTTTTGAGGCATTGCGTGTTAAGTGGCAGAACTCAACGCCGCGTTTTGCCTTGTACTAGTTCCGAATGCCGCGTTTTACCTTGTACTAATTCTGGAGGCATTGCGTCTTGAGTGGTGGAACTAAACGCCGTGCTAATATTTCGTTTCCTCGAGTGAGAAGCAAACAAGGAACAACCCAGGCCCCCAAAAACATTCTATTGATTTTTATTACATTTTTGCTTTATCCCGCATAGAGAAGGTAAGAGAGAACGGAACTAATGTCAAGACACTCTGTTCTCTACTTGAGCGAGAGATCGAGATACTGGGGGAGTGAGAGTGTCGCGAATATGAAAATGTTTTCCCACAAATGCAATTGAACTCATAACCATTACAATAACCTCTTAATTTGGTTTTGACATGGACTATATAGTAAAAATTTTCTGATTATCATTTTCGCTATATAAATAGACAAATTTACACATTATATGTGAATCATTACAATTTGAATTATTAATTTGTGGAAGCCAACGTCTCATTTTATCCTATAAATACATCGTTGTAGGTGTACGATTGAAATATCTAATTATAAATCTATGCTTATAATAAATTTGTAACTGATTACTGTCTCCGCATAGATGATATATTAAAAACGTTTAGTTATAAGAGACGCTTATTGCTGTATTAGGCCAAAATAACGATTTTATTTTTATTTGTCTGTATGAACGCGCTAATCTTAGAGACGGCTGACTAGATTTATTTATTTATTTATAACAAAAAAATTTTTATTTTTTATTATAATGCTAATAAAAGAAGGAAATTGAGATATTGCTTGTAGAGTGGCGGGAGAGTTCCGCCTACCGGTCTTACCAGAATGCAGTAGCTCCCTTCTTACCAGAACGTAGAAATAATCAAATATTAAACTTTAAAATAATAAATACTTGATCAAGTATTTCCTGGAGTGGTGATAGAACCCACAACCAGTCCCGTTTACAGTCACACCCTTGTGCCGCTGCGCTACGATAGGCTTTCCTTAATAATAATATAAAATATTAATTTTATGTTATTATTAAGGAAAGTCTACCGTGGCGCAAAATATTTTGTATAAAAACCAATTTATTTTATATATTTGTAAAATAGACATAGTGGTATCAGATAGCATTAGTAGAATTACTGCAAGCAAGCGTCACTGCACCATTCAAAGGGGCCTCTGAAACCTATACCTCGGTTGCAAGTCACAGGCAATGCTTAGAGCTCCTTGTATCTCTTATTTTAAACATTAACTATTTACTTGAATCATTTAATATTTTCAAATGAAATATTTAATATTTTAATTTTTTCGCTCTGGTAACAAGCCATAGCGCGGCGTTGCGCTTGTTGTGGGGAACGGAACGAAGCGTCTCAACACCTTAACACTAGATTCTCAAGTTCCCTCTGCCTAACCTGTCATGTGCGGGATACAGCGTGAAGCTGTGTTTGTGTGTGTGTGTGTTTGTGTGTGTGTGTGTGTGTGTGTGTGTGTGTGTGTGTGTGTGTGTGTGTGTGTGTGTGTGTGTGTGTGTGTGTGTGTGTGTGTATGTGTGTATGTGTGTGTGGCTTGTCTTAAAAACTTATAATGTACATTGGGGTATAACCCAAAGATATATGTCAGATATATATTTATGTACAAGATTATAGCAATGAGAACATGGTGGCACAATAGCAGAATCGTGTGACGAGATAAACACGAGAGTCCCGCTCGTGTAAATTATTATGTAATATTTCCATTCATTCGCTCTGGTTACAGAGCGAGCGCGGCGTTAAGTTCCACGCAATTCCTCGAAATTACGGAAATTGGGGAACGGATTAATGGTTCCATTCAGTTATATCGCCTAGATCATATTGGCCTAGATTAATGGTCAAGCTAATCTTCCAAACAATATAGTGATATATATTCACTTACTACATTAGTTGATCGGTTATTCGCAAGGTATTGTGCGTAAATTGTATTGTTCCGAGCGTCTATTTAATGTATGTATCCCATCAATATGCGGGTTAGAAGCTGCATTAATGATGTTGCTGTTATAATATAAGGCTAGAAGTAGCTTTTGTTTTGGATCGTTATGCAACTTAGCTTATCTAGTATTTTTTTTTTTTGGCAGTACCGATGTTTTTGTCTTAAATGCCCGTTTAAAATCATCAAGTCAAGTTACTTTATTATTTATACAAGTTGTTTGTCTATGACGTTTATTCTTGAATTAATTTACTGAATTAAGTGCCGCGGTGAGGTTCAAAGTAAAGCAAAAAATCGGAAGATATGTCACTTGGCGGGGTAAGAGGGAACTTGGGAACCTAGTGTTAAAACATTAGATCCAATTTTCCGCTAAATGTGAGGCATTGCGTATAGAGTGGCGGAATCCAACGACTGTGCCAACGCCCACGCTTGTGCCCCTGAGCTCAAACACGTATCAATCGTAGAAATAAATATATAGATCGTAGAAATAAAAAAACAGCTGTCGTGACGCAGTGGCACAAGCATGCGACTGTAGACGTGGCAGGTTATGTGTGTAGGTTCAATTTTCACTCGAGTAAATAAAATATTTAATATTATCAAAATAAATATTAAAGGTATTCATTTATTCGCACTCGTAAAAAGGCAAGCCGCGGCGTTGAGTTCCGCCGCGCTCAACATGCAATGGCTCAAATTCAGCGAAGTGTCTTAACACTAAGTTCCCGAGTTCCCTTGGCTAACATGTGTGCGGGATACAGCGTGAAGCTGAAAAACACTTTTAGTCCATAAACACTTAAAATAGCACCTATTACAGAGTTATTTTCAACTTAATCTCAATTCTAACTTTCCTACAAATAACTTCTTTCATTTTGTAAAGCAATTTCTTAACGTTGCGAAACTCGCCTTTGAATCTGCACTAATTAATTTAAGGTTAATTGAAGTTCGGTGAAGCGTTTTAGCTTCTTGGATGTAAGATACCAATTATGAAAATATTGCTTCCAAGTAAACTAACAATAAATACTTGTTGTTAGGTTATTGGGAAATATAAGATGATTTTCGTTATTTCCTTGTTATTGTTGAAACCATAGTGGTGTTGTCGTTTAATTTTAATCATGATGATTGTGAATTCGGTTCCAGATCAGGATAGCGATTATTTTAATTTTTTTCAAAGATCTAAAGTGATATTCAACACTTAGAAAAAAAAACTTTTTTAGGAAAACGTATAAAAAATTAACGTAGCGGGATTTGAACCTGCGCCTCTTTGGAAACCATCTAAACGCTCTCACTAACTAAACAATACGTTCTTATATAGCTACGTCGAAATTCTTACATGGTTATTACAACTTATTTTTATGTTGTTAGCATTTCTGTAGGAAGATTTTTTACACATTTCCGCTACCCAAAGATATTCGATGTTGATATTACATATGCTTAGGTTTTTATTTTAACTGCTCTGGTAGATAGAAGTTAGTGTTAAATTTCGGAATGTTCGGACAATTGACTGGAAATGGAAAACGAAGTTTCTCATCATTACGTTTTCTCCGCTAATTCTTATTAATGTTCAAACTATGATGGTCTAAAAAAATCTTTGAACATATATTATATAATTTAATTTAAGCCGCACTATCTATTTATTCAAAAAATAAATAAAAAAATATATTCGCTAAGTGAGTTTCTATCTTAGTAAATACTACTACATTCTTGCTACTATTAACGTGATAGTTATGGGTTCGATTTCCATTGAAACAAAAGTACCTTGATGGGAATTTAGTGTTTCAACAATAGGTCCCCAGGTTCCTTTTGCCTCTGCTATCAAAGGCTTGTCAGAGCTTACGGCAAAATAGTCAGACTGAATACTAGACTAGATCAATTCGTGAGGGAAATTTCTTGTTTTTGTTTCACTACTATTTATTGCACTACACGGGAATTGAACACACTACCATAACGTTTATAAGACGTTGCTAAGAGGAAAAATAAATATCATATTTCTTTCGCTTTGACATAAATATTGTACCTAGACAGACGTGGGATAATTCTAATAAATATTAAATCTCACTGGCTCAGTGTTTCATATGTCATGCGTAGTGTAGTGATCATCAAAATAAATGTTTGCCATTCACCTTCATAAAGAGGCTGAAAGTATTAAATAATATTGTCGCAGATTTTTTTCATATAAACTCTCTAGAATGTGAAAATAATTTATTTTTTTCTCTTTTTAAGTTAGCTTAACGTTTATATTGGAGTTCTCGCTACTTGCCTCATAATTACACGGAGAAAGAAATATAAATTATTAATTTAAATTATCTTCAAATAACTGGTAATAACTTAGGTATATTGAACATGTCCGAAAATATATAAAATCTATTTTGAAGAATTTCGGACCATTGATCGACTCCTTTTTAGAATATACGTACTAAATGAAATGAAATGAAACGTTTTCGAGAAATTTAAGGACAAACACACATCATTAACGAACTTTAAAACAGCTTAATCAGATCACAACTAAACAATTGAAATAAGATATATACATGATAAAAAGATATATATTTAATACTAAACTTAATTTAAAAAGCGTACGAAAATTTTGAACGAAGCAGGATTTGAACCCGCTCCTCTTAAAAATCGTTCAAGCGCTCTGGCCAACTAAGCCATTCGTTCTCACCAAGCTACGAAATTCTTACACGCTTCTTCAACTTATTTGTGTTGTTAACATCTCTGTAGGTAGATTTTTACAAATTTCCGCTACCCAAAGACAACTCGCAAGAATTATCGTTAGGCAAGAGAGAATACGTTTAATATATTTAATATTAAAAATATTACTATTTTTAAAGTTTTATTCCACACTTAGAACAGAAAATACTAAACTTAAATTCAAAAAGCTAACAACATAAATTATATGTAATAAGCGTATAAGAAGACTTTTTGACGTAGCTTGGTGAGAACGAATGGCTTAGTTGGTCAGAGCGCTTGAACGATTTTCAAGAGGCGCGGGTTCTAATTCTGTTTCGTTCAAAATTTTTGTACGCTTTTTAAATTTAAGTTTAGTATTTTTTGTCCTAAGTGTGGAATAACACTTTCAAAAATAGTAAAAAGATATATTTAATTTCTTGATTACTTAATATTTCTATGCAAATATTTTTTTACTCGAAACAAACCGTTGTATTTAGTTCTTCAATTTGTAATACATTTTGGGAGCGTGTTTTGATTGAAGTTTCATACAGTTTGTAAATGACAACCACATGTCGAGTGCACGTTGACGTACCTACTCTAATTCAATTAAAATTTTGAAATAGCAACTGTATGCCAGAGCATCAATATTTTGCTTCCAAAAAAATTTCAAACTTTTTTAATGGTGACTTAATTTATTGCAAAAATTCACATATTTTTTGTATAAACAATGTATTTTCCAATTCAGAAAATATATAAATTTGATTACGCAATACAATATGCAATACTTTAAATTCAACGAAAAATGGGGAACGGAACGGAGTGCTAACTTATATAAATCATTTTACAAAAAATGTGTACTTTTAGCACTTTCGTAAGTCCTTTCAAGCTTCTAAAATATTCAACACCCTAAAAAAATATTCTAGATCCGACCGCTCTATATCGTGTACGTATACAAAGGTTCCATATAACACAATGTTTATAGCAGTTACAGGCCTTAATGGTCCTGTGGAGGCATAAACTCAGAAGTTAATTGTTCTTTTGGTATAGGAAAGTGGTAAAGACATAAAGAACTGTTTTCATAATTTCTTTGTAAAGAAATATTATCATATACAAACCCTTGAAAGGACATAGATGCAGACGGCATCTCAGAGAATATCTGGAGTTTGGGTAGAAATTAGACAACAAAGTATCTCGACAAATTCTTTTACGCTCTATATGCGGGATGAAAAGTGAAAATTGTAAAGAAATGTGTTAAGACACTCCTTTTATACATTTCCCTACTTTCAGCTAATTTTTAGACACTGCGTGTAGAGTTGTGGACTTCAGCATCACGCTTTGCCTTATTACCAGAGCGCAGAAATGAAATTATAAAATATTTCATTTTTTCGAGTAAGAATAGAACCCACTATCGTTTACAGTCGAACGCTTTTGCTTCTTTGTTACGACAGGTCTTTTAGAAAATTAGATGTAACTAAATTATAAATAAGTTATAATGTAGGTATGCTAAAAAAACATATGCTATAACAAGTACCGTGTAACCTAAAAGCTTTTACGGTTGAAAACCCACAGAAAAATAAAAAAAGAAGTAATTTTGGTAATGTCCGACGACACAGCTTTTATCTAAAATTTGATCTGAATAAAAGTAGTTCTTTATTATTTTACGAGTTTTTACTTCTAGAATAGCATCAGTTATACTTAATTTCTTGTAAGCATAAGTTCTTGAAGAGATATTTTAGAGTAGTTTTAACAAATGATGTTTCACTTTTTCGAATAGGATCGAACCCACTACCTATGTGGTTATGGATTTTATTCTTGTTTGGAGTCATTTGAATATATATATTTTTTTCAAACCACGACGTTCAACTCCGCAGCGTAGCAATGTTTCGAAAATTTGGTGATATATGGAAGATAGAATACTTAAAATTAAGTTCCTTTTGCCAACCTTTTAATAAGCGGGATACAGCGTGAAATAAAAAATAAAAAAACATATTCCAAATACCTAATTTTTTACTTAAAATTCAAAACAATCCCTAAGTCTCAGTCGACATCGATAAACCAATTCAGATGTAAGAGGTACCGCTCCAAATTTCGTACACTCGTTTTATTGGCGCTTCAGTTAGAAAGTTTCCAGCGATACGGCATTGCTTTCTGAAACGTGAACTTCCGCTTTGGAGCGCCTGAAACTATTTCTTTCAGCAATTGAATGTTGAGAAACTTAATTAACTTATCAATAAAGAAGGAAGTGAGAAAATTATTGATCGTTCTAATATGATTAGGGCTTTTTACTGTAAAAGTTGTTTTAGTTAGAAATATTGCCAATATTAGTAATTACTCTAGTAACTTTACGCTATATCGGTTTAATGTTAAGTAACTCCGATTCTTGTTCGTACTGATTTTTCAGACTTTGTGTATTACGTGGGCCTCAACGCCTCATTTTGCATATCAAAGTTACTTACATATATAAATACTACAACCAAACTGGATTGGGTTTTATACATATATGTGTACTATATCCATAGTTCATAGACTTGGCGTCTAATGAGACCGGCTTATTACGTATCGAGGTCGCACTGAAAGCCAGTAAGAGCTTGCGATTTCTATAAGACAAAGCCAGACTTTCACCACAAACCTAGATGCAAAAACAATGTATTTTTTTATATATTTAAAATAGTGGAATTAATTTTTATATTAAAATTTAAATGCAATGGAAATAAAAAATATTCGGTGTGCAATTATCTGTATAATTTAGCTAAAAAAAATATTAAAGATTTCCGGTTTTTTAACGTATTATCAATTTCGCATTATATTTCACAGATGCCTCATGGTTAAGCTGATTTTTGCTCAACAAAATAACCCTACAAATTTAACAAGCAATTCAAGCTTTTATATGCCTTTTAAAAATCATAAAACTTTTATATATATATGTATACGTATACATATGAATAGGCATAGGAAAAAGTCATACATTCAAGGCACCTAATGAGAGCGACCTATTAAGCAACGGGGCCGTTATAAAGACTCCTTGCGATTGCTTAAGACAAAGCCCTTCCTGTAATAGCAGACTTGAAATATTGCTTGGGTTTTTCGTTTTTCTTTAAAAATTCTCGATTTCAGTCTTTTTTTTTTTTTTTTTCTTTTTTTTTCCATCTTAATGTATAGCGCATTTTTGGTTGAAAATTAGAATATTGTCAAAATTAAAGGTTTTTGTCATATATAATAGAATTGATTTTTTTTTGCTTTAGTAATTACTCTGGCCTTAAGCTATTTCGGGTTAGTGTTTAAATACTCCGTTCCTCACTTTCTGCCAGTTATCGTTACATTACGTATTGAATGGTGAAACTCAACTACGCAATCTGTCTTCATTAAGAAGAAAGAAATTGCTTAGAAAATATTTTTTCCAAAACTGAGTATCGAACCTATAACAGTCACGTGTTCAAACAGAGGTCGTACCATCTTACGTATATATATTTTGTTTAGTTAAGAATTCAGTAATATTTCGTCTTATAGAGTTCTGCCATGTTTATTTGGATAAATATTCTATCTGTTGATAAATGATACTGGTCCCCGTAATCCTCTCGTATATCAAATATTCTTTGTAGGCTGATCAAGTCAACGCAGACCGATTTTTATTTATACGCCCAAAATAAAATATAACTAAGTTATAAAAATCATATTACTAAATAATTGATGTTTTCTAAAAAAAAATAGTTCCTTTTATATATTTATGCCTGTCGTGGCACAGGGGCACAAGCGTGGGACTGTAAAAACGACAGGTTCTGGATTCGACCCCAAATGTAATGAATTCAGATTATCAAATTGGGAAAGAAAAATATCTAGTGTTTTTTTTTTTGCCTACCGTGCCTTGCGGGTTACGACGTGATGCTGTCAGAAATAAACATACTATATGGCTATCGAACCTACAACCAAAGAGTATATATACATTTTTATAGTTTATATACTGTAGCTATCATTCTCAAATTTGTGAGTAAAGTTAAATAAAAAAGATTTCTTATAACTGAGAACTGAAAACAGATGCAGCGAAAAATTACATTTTAATATTTAATGCACAAAAGAAAGTGTGAATGGAAAAGGGAAAACAACCAGGATTAGGTCTGTCGTGTTACAATAAAATATATATTTTTATCAGAAAATGAGAGAGGAAAATGTTGTTTATATAGTGTAGTGACACCAATTTTACATTTGGTGTAAAACAGCGAGGAAATGAAAATATTAAATATTTAATTCCCCCAAAAACGGCTTAACAGATTTTAATTCAGTTTTCATTTAAAATTTCTTTTAAGTCTACCGATTGAATTAACAGGTTTCATGGCTATTAACAATGTAATCTATTTTGTTTCACAAAATTGCTACTATAGTTAAATAATTGTGTAGCAGGCGAAGCCGCGAGAAAGCCGCTAAATTTTAACATAATATAATTTATCATAGGCACATCTCCCTTCTGGCAACAATTTATAAGGAAAGAAATTTATTATAACGCATATAAGTTCAAAATATTTATTATAGAAATAAATAACTGTCCTAGGAATCCTCTCGTATATCAAATATTCTTTGTAGGCTGATCCGGTTAGCGCAGCACGATTTTTATTCATACGCCCAAAATAAAATATAACTTAGTTAAAAAAATAATATTACTAAAGATTTTTGTGTTTTATTTAAAGATAATTAATTTTATATATATATAGAAGCCTGTGACTGTAAAAGCTACAGGTTGTGGGTTCGATCACAAATGAAATGAAATATTGATTATTCTAAAGTTAAATACTTGATATTTCTTCACTTTGGCCACAAGGCAAAGGGCAGATTGGAGTTCCGCCACACCTGAAATTCGTCAAAAAGTGGAGAACCCCCGGAGGTCCTGTGCCTAACTGCGGGATAGAGCGTAAAAAAAAGTGATAACAATATGTTTCATAAATCATAATATTTGATGCCGTCATTTAACACGGAATGTCTCATTTGGGTGGTTTCACACTGTTTTTTTTTTTAATTTTCGCCCATATTTAAGACATTGCGCATAGAATCACAGAACTCTACACCGCTCCTTACCGTAACGAGGAAATGAAAATGATTCATTTCCTCAAGCAGGAATTGAATCTGCTACCATTACGACTGCAGTGAGATGTTTCGCCGCCACGCCACAATGATTCTCTGAATGAAGTATTAAAGCTTTAAACATAAGCTTTGAAATATATAATTGAAGAAAATAAACAAAGACTTGTTCAACGCATTTAAATATGCACGACTCATGAAATGGATGCGCATACGGAAATACTCTAATGAGCGCTGAGTTGTTATTTGAAATAATCTTTAATTTCACATTACCATATGATTTATGTAAATTAATCTTTTAATGTTATTGGGTAATTAAATGTAAATATATAGAATAAATTATTTTTATTAGTTGGAACAAAGCACGGTGGCAGGTCCCGCCACGTCGCATGCAATGTCTTGCATCAGGGCGAAAAGTGAAATATCGAAAACCTTAAAGCAAGCTTATATCAAGCAAATATTTAAAAAAAATAATAAACTTAAAACAGTAACGTAAAAACAAACTTTGACTGACTTAAAGAGTATTAAACGTGTTTTATTTAAAAGGACACCTAATATTAACGTAACGCTTAATTTCGCCGCTAATCGACAGTAATATGCTGGCAACCTTAAAAACTATAAAATTTTACAGCTGACAGTTCTACATAAAAAGTTAGATGGAAGGGTGTTAAGACACTCCGTTCAGTTTCCCACTTTCCGCAGAATTTTATTTAGATATCACATATTATCTAATGGAATTCAACGCCGTAATTTGCCTAGTCAATTAAGTGAAAAAATGTAACCATGAAATATTTGATTTAAAAATATAAAATACTTCCCTTCTTCAAATAGGGATCGAACTTACAATCTGTTGGTAACAGTCAGACGCCCTGCACCATTGCACCACAGGTCTTGATTATAGGTGGAGGCTGTATTTCTACTAGGACTCTCTTTTACATATTATATAATTATGTATAGTTATATCTGTTGTACTGATCAATTCCTCTCGTAAGTTTTCCATGCAACGAGACATGGACAAAGTGAATTGTGCTCAACCGGCACTCTCAGAGCGCCACAAAGGAAATAATGAAATTAAATGTAAAAATTTGGCGGCCTCCAATCGAAAATTGAATAGTAAATATGATCGTAATAAGTTTTTTAATTGAAACGTTGACACTGACGTAGCACAAGCACGAAAGCTCTCAAGTCTTTCAGATTTTTTTTCTCTCCGTTACGTCATGTTTCAACCAAACAAACTCTTCCATTTTATAATATTAGTATAGATCTTTTATAAAACTTAAATTGAAATACTAAGTGAAACACTAAATGAATAAAATATTAGAAATCGAATCACTTCACAAACGTTAATAAAAATATATTGTGTATATATAAAAATAAAACTTATTTTATCAGCTTATCCATGATAAGACAAATATATCGACCTATTAAACATTGATTAATTATTTATTTTGGATGAAATGTGTTGTTTTTACCAGCGTTTTATAAAAATACAAAAAAAAAGAAATACTCTTTTAATATAATATGTAGGCTATATTTAATAGGCGTGTCACGTACCATTTTTTTGTAAATCTGACTTCCTGTTTTGATTAAAACGTAGCAATGTTATTTTCAATATACAAAGTTGTTAGTCGACATACTATTGTGTAGAAATTATTTTCGCTTCGTCCACTCCTATTTTGCATGTAACCGGAAATTCTATAAAAATGTTTGACAAGTTTATGTTTTTTTTTAAATATAGTGAAAATATTTTATATATACATAATCTATAGATTATGTTTTTATATATTGGCTAGTTATTACGAAGTCGAAGAAAGCGTTACTTACAATAGATTTTTTAATTTACTGTACTAATACTACAGAACTGAAGAATTTGTTTAGTTTAAACAAATTGGTCAATTATGTAGTATTAATAAAGAATATAAGCAGATCTTCTTAGAAAGGTGACTATTATGGCACCGTGTCGCAAATAGACAGTGGCCTCTTCCTTTGGTACCACTTGGGCTAGTTTTTTTTTTGATGACATAGAGCGATGTTTCGAATATGAACGTCTACACACTAAGTTCTCTCTGCCTACTTCACAGAGAGAACTGCTTTAAGAATATGTGAAACAAACCGTGAAAATAAAAAAAATTGTATTGCTTTTTTACATTGTCTCATAGTGTTCTAAAGACTTACGGCCATATCGTCATCGGTATACGCATTTCTTATATAGTTATAGAAGTACATATATATTTAGCTAATATAATAGTTCATTTAATTACATAGACATGTAGTTAAACTTAAAAAAAAATAATTGTAAAGCGAATTAACAATGGTGGACTTATTTCGATAACAAATTTCTTCACGCCAACTAATGAAAGTGGAAGAAAAAGTCGTTAAGTGAACAAAAATCTACTTACTAATTATTCTAAACGTACATTTAGACATATTTGCTTTTATTTAATGCTGTGCGATAAATTACAGAATTGTTCACTTTTACTTTCTGAGGTCATAATATGTATACCTACACACAATTGAATCAACCTTATAAACATTGATTAATTATTTATTTTGGATATATAATTTAATATTTAAGTTATTATTTAAATATGTTTATTCAAAATTTTAAGCTGAAATAAACAGTTCTACGCAGCTTCCGCTGTATCCCGCACATGGCAGGGTAGGCAGAGGGAACTTGGGAACCTAGTGTGAATACACTCCGTCCCACTTCCGTTCCTCACTTGTCACCGAATTCGAGGCATTGCGTGCGTCTAATAAAATAATGATAAACATAATATAACACACACAACATAAGCAAATGCAATTTGGGCGAAAGTCCCACATCAAAGATGAATTTTAATTATTCCAGGGAGTTCCCTGGAACCAGTTGGTTTGTTACCGAAGTTTTAATAAGTTTATTATGTGCGTACACGCTTAGACTTTAACGTGCCTTATTGTTTGTTTAAATAATTAAGATATTTTACTTGCCATTACTAAATTTGTAACTTTTCTATTAGTCCGAGATTAAGGGTTGGTACAATCGAGAAATAATGTGTGTTCTGTCCTTGTATCTTTACATTCATTGACTAATTACTTAGCCAAACCTTAGGTTGGCTTATACAACAGACGACTTTAAGAATCGACAATCATTCCCCCTTAAAAGTTCCAACAATAATCCATACGAGGTTATGTCTAGACCATAAGAATAACCTACAGTAACCAATATATATTTTATAAATAAAAAAAATAACGAACGTTTTCGGAACTATTGCATACAATCAAATATTATTTATAATCCAAAGTGATACGTATCGTATATGCGTCTTGCATTTTTTTTTCTATTACAAAAAAAAAATACTTTAATTTAAACATATCAGACATTTAAAATACGAGAACTACCTACATAGCGTTTGATGTTACAAATAATTATTAGTAATTTCTATTGGACATACGGACGAAGCTATAGGAAAAAACTAGTTTAGAATATAAAAGCAAACCTTTTTCATAGCGGACTTTAAATCTATATCTCACAATTTTGAATCAGTTTCAACTATATTTTAATTAGGCATTGTAGCGATACATTATTTTGATATTATATTGAGTTAATTTCGCTGTAGGAGGTAGATAAAGCGCGGCGTTAACCTCCGCACTCTATACAAAATGTCTCTATAAACATACGTTCAACCTTCATCCTAGTGGTGAAAACGATAAATTTACTTATACGAGTATATACGTGACAAAAAATTAAATAGTTTCGTCTCTGTCTCCAACAACTTCTACGTTGAACGAGAATCACCTTGTAATTAACTTTCAATATCCGATTGACAATAGATTGACGTTATAGCGGCTTGAGGTTATCTAGCTGTAGGGGTTTTACCCTTTTGTTACTCTTTAGTTTCTTGGGTATTTTCTATTTCGTAGTTTTGTTCTATTCTGACGTAACTTCTGCGGCCTATCGTGGCGCAGCGGCACAAGTGTGTGACTGTAACCGACAGATTGTAAGTTCGATCCCCACTCAAGGAAATGAAATATTTAATATTTTCAAATTAAATATTTAATGTTAACATTTCTGGTCTGGTGTCATTCTGATCATGTCGGTACTAATAAATAGTAGGTTAATTTTGGCCTCTCGTGGCGCAGGGCTACCAGCTTGTGGATGTATGAAGGAATAGACGAATTTGAGAAATTAGTGCTAAGACACTCGATTCCGTTCCGTTCCTCATTTTCCGCCGAATTAGAGGCATCGCGTTTTGAGTGGCGGTACTTAACGCCACGCTTTGCTTTGTTACAAAAGCCGGAAAATATTAAATATTTTATTTCATTTCTTCGAGCAAGAATCAAACCTTGTCGCTTACAGTGACACATATGCATGTGCCACTGCGCCACGGCAGGCCTCCTAATATTAATTCATGCCCTCCACAAAATCTACAGCACCCGCCATCAACCTACGGGGGCCGGTGGTCACATTCATTAAATTCTCCATTTCCACATAAACAAAGATTTATTTAACTTTATTATATAAAAGGCGTGTAAAACTGAAATGATAAAAGACAAAGGCAGTGAAGATGAGAAAATATTATTATTCTCGTTATAATTTCTTCCTAGCTCTTTAGAAATGTCCTTATTAAAAATTACACGAGCCTGTAAAGTTTAAAAGCTGTTGCCATATTTATAATGTGCGCTCTTTGTGTTGTACATCGCATTTGAAAAGATATGCCTAACTTTCTTATAACAATATTTTCATTTAAAATTACTTAGTAAAGTAATTTTGATTATAAAATAATTATTTTTTAAAATTGTTTTAATATTTTACAAAGTTTTGTTTTTTTAACTTCACCATGTATCCCACATAACCACTAATTTACTTTTATTTACTGGTGGTAACTAGGTAACGTTCCCCAGTTACCTCTCAATATTCTAGCTATGTTAATTTATTATATTTACTGATAATAATAAATATATCAGTCATCGTGTGATCACAGAGTGTGCTTTAAACTAATGACAGTACAGTATATTATGTTTAATTAACACAATTGTATGAAGAGTAGGGTACCCCTTGTATTTGATTTAATTGATTAGACATATTGTAATAAAGCGCTTCTCAATAACAATGGTTTTCTGCTCATATAAATACAGAAGATGATTATTTTTTGCACAAATTTTTGACATTAATGTCAAATTAATGAATTCGTCTACACTTTTACGGATTTGTTGTATCTAAGTAGTATTTGTATATGGGAACGTATATGGAAATTGTTCGAAAACACACTAGACATATACATGAAAGTTATCCCCACGGGGGTTTATGCCACATTCATTTTCGTACTTCAATAATTAATCACTCACTCAGCTTCACGCATATCCCGCACATGACAGGGTAGGCAGAGGGAACGTGGGAACCTAGTGTTAAGACACTCCGTTCCACTTTGTTTCCCAATTTCCGCCGAATTTGAGGCATTACGTGTTGAGTGGCGGAACTCAACGTCGCGTTTTTCCTTGTACCAAAGCGAAGAAATGAAAACAGTAAATATTTTAAATTGAAAATATTAAATATTTCATTTCCTCAATTGGGAAACGAACCCACAGCCTGTCACACACTTGTACCGCTGCGCCAAGACATGCCTCTATTGTTAATAATTCTATAATTAAAAATACTGATGTATATACTAGCATAGACACTCGATGTATACACTGAGTATAGAGTATATAGTGTCTCGGTCTATTCGTACTATAACACGTAATTATATCTATATTGTTACGAAGTAGTGTTACATAAAGATTGCTTCAACCGATGTACGCTGGAATCTTTTAAGCTACGCTACGGTATTTTATGTGGTTTTCTAACAAAAGAATTCAAGAGAAGAATTGACATCTATTTTCTATGCAAATATATTAGTCATTTTTATTATGTCGCTCTGGCAACGAGGCAAAGCGCGGTGTTAGGTTCCGCCACTCACCACTCCAGAATTCGACGGAAAGTATGAAATTGAAGTGTTTTAATGAAAACGAAGTGTCAACGCCGAGAAAATAACAAAAATATTAACAAATAAAGCAAACTAATATCACAATAAATCTTATAGTCCTTGCAAGCAAAACCGTGAGACACTAACTAGCTCACGATAAATCACCTTTACCTTGAATCTATATATAAAAAACCAAACTATATAAATACTCTACTCTACTCTACTCAGCTTCACGTTGTATCCCGCACGTGGCTGGGTAGGCAGAGGGAACCTAGTGTTAAGACACTCCGTTCCACTTCCGTTCCTCACTTTCCGCCGAATTTGAGGCATGGCGTGTTGAGATACAAACCCAACGCCGCGTTTTGCTTTGTACCAGAGTGAAGAAATAAAATCGTTAAATATTTAAATTGAAAATATTAAATATTTCATTTCCTCGAGTGGGGATCAAAGCCAGAACCTGTCGGTTACTGTCACACGCTTGTGCCGCTGCGCCACGAAAGGCCTCAAACTATTTAGATTAAAACAAAAATATAATTATTTATTATACAATCATATAACAAAAAACAATGTGAGGAAAGAAGCTTAGCATTATACAAGGATTAGCTGTTTTATACCGCAGTATGCGAATTTTTACGACACATGTTCACGTATAAAATTTGATTTAATTTTACGTGCCCTCATATAATACGATGTAAGGAGCGAATTTCTTCGGGATAACAATTTACTTTGATATATGATACTGTAAAATTTAAGTATTCGTACCGCATTTTTAACGTTTTTCTAGAGAGCTGCTAAGTCTGTGCGATTATTTTTTTTATAATTTTATATTAAGTAGAACATTTTATCATATCAGCTTTACGCTGTATCCCGCACGAGGCAAGGCAGACAGAGGGAACCCGGGAACCTAGTGTTAAGACTCTCCGTTCCACTTTCCGCCGAATTTGAGACATTGCGTGTTGATTGGCAGAACTCAACGCCGCGCTTTGCCTTATTACCAAAGCGAAGAAATGAAACATTAAATATTTAAATTGAAAATATTAAAAATTTCATTTCCTCGACTGGGGATGGTACCCAGAACCTATCGGTTACAGTCACACTCTTGTGCCGCTGCGCCACGACAGGCCTCTTAAGTAGAACATATTCTTAGAAAATGTATAAACTTTAAGACGTAATGGGATTGAAACCAACACCTCTTGTAAACTAAGCTATACGTATTGTGATCAGAACGATTGCACGAATTTTTCGTTAGTATGAAATGAAACATAATTAAGTTATATAAAACAATAATACAAGGCTAAACGCGGTGTTGAGTTTCGTCACTCAACACCCAATGCCTCAAATTGGGCGGAAAGTGGGGAACGGAAGTGGAACGGAGTGTCTTAACATTAGGTTCCCAAGTTTCCTCTGGCTACCCTGTCATGTGCGGAATACAGCGTGAAGCTGAGTTGAGATATAAAACAATATTTTCCAATTATTTCAAAAAGGAAAACAATTTTTAATATCAAACATTAGCGGCTACAAAATATTAATATTTCATAAAACGTCACGTTTTTCATATTTCAGATACAGATGCAATATTAAATTAAGGGTCACGGAGCTCCCTGAGGTACACCCGTCATAATCCGGTGATTACTTCCCGCGAAATTATTTAATAGCACTCCTTATGAAAGAACGATACTTAGCCCACAAGATATTTTAAAGGAATTGTCATTAATTATATTTTTATTAGAGAACATAAATAATCAATTCATTGACTAAACTAAGTCATAATCTAATTATTTTATGTTATACAAACTGAAATCAGTAGTGGTGCAGGGGCACTTGCGTGCCGACCGTAAACCTAATAGGTTGTGGATTCCATCCCCACTTTCCACGTTCTTCGTTTCGTTTTATTTCCACTTTCTGGTAAATAGGCAAACAACGGCGTTGAGTTCCGCCACTCATAATAAAATTAAGATGATACAAAAGAAGGGAACGGAGAGTCTCAACACTACGTTTTCCAGTTGCCTTTGCCGTCCCTGCTATGTACGGGTGTATCCCGTAGCGTAGCGTATGAAGCTAAAAAAGCGAATTTTAAATTATATAAAAAAAAAATACAATATCTTTTAACACAATCAACATCTGAGTCACGTTATACATACATCCCATAATATATGCCATATAAACTAAATTATGAAACATAAATTTAAACTAAACTAAAATCAACACTAACCTCCACACGTCTCCCTAAAATCCGGACAGCAGTCTCCCAATTTCAGGCAAGCGTGGTCACAGTAGCAGGGTTTATCCGTTAAGTCCTCTATTATCGCGTTTTGGTGAGCTTTCTGCACCACACAGGAGCTATCTCGTCCGGGGCAGCATAAATTTGCATCTCTACAGTAATTCGCGTTGCATAGACCGAAGCTGAACGCACTGACGATGTACAACCAAAATTTCATGTTTATTGATTATATTTCTATGGTTTATGATTGAGAGAACTTTGGATTATGCTGGTTTTTATGTTGAAGTAAGCTTTTATGTTGAAGTATGTTATTTATGTTGAAGATATCTGAAACAAATATAATTTTGTTATAATAGTAGTTAAAAGAATATTATTAATTTCCTCGGTATTAAAATAATCGAGTTGTGCTCCAAAAACAAGATGGTTTTTGATAAGAGTTGAACTGTAAAGGAAGTGATATGCCAGTAAGTTCTTTCACCCCTAAAGATAAGGAAGAATGAAGAATATAATGATAAGTATTTCATACTAATTACTACCAATAGATAAGCCCAATGAGGCATGTCGTGGCGCAGCGGCACAAGCGTGTGACCGGTTGTGGGTTTGTTCCCTACTCGAGTGTTAATGTTTTTATTTCTTCCCTCTGGTAACAAGGCAAAGCGCGGCGGTGAGTTCCACCACTCAACGCGCAACGGAGTGTTTTAACACTAGGTTCCTAAGTTCCCTCTGCCTACCCTGTCATGTACGGGATACAGCGTGAAGCTGAGTATAATAATTACCAATATTCACTGACTGTGAGATCAAAAGTGTAAACTAAGGGCTGTATTTCATACATGACACTTTCTTTCTAACGTTCTCAACATACGTACAATAAGTTACATTGAAAATGGATAAAGCCTTTTAACCCTTTACGGCTTAGGCCAAAAAAAAATATTAATTCGGTAGTACCTTAGTTTAGCGCGGTTAACGAAACATTTCAGTTCTGTAATATAATTATAGATATAAGAAATATAAACAAACATTAAAAAACATAGACACGTAAGTGTACTTATATATAAATTTATTAAAGCGAACGATACTTTTTTTGTAAGCATTATTTAGAAAAAAGCTTATGAAACATAATTATGTATTATAGTAAACTATATATTACAAAACAAAAAATAACATTTCAATTATGAAAATTCCTATATAATCAGTATATTTATTACGATTTACTTGACATAATCAGATTTTATTGCTGTATACATCGAATCAATGAAGTATAAGGACAAAAAATATATAAAATTATTAATTATATTAAAAAATATATAATAATATCATATAAATGGAGTCCATAAAAATAGAGGAAAGAAAAACCCTTGCCTCCTGTGAGGTTTGAACTCACGACCCCTGGTTTACGAGACCAGTGCTCTACCACTGAGCTAAAGAGGCTTGTGAGGTAAGAGTTGAAAATGCCATACTAACTTAAATATGACTTAACTTTAATGATAAGCTTTTTTAATTTTATATTTTAAGGACTTTCTGGAGCACATAATGGCTCAGTTTAATAATGTTAGACTACAAACACGACGGATTTGGGTTTGATCCCCGTTCGGGGGATAAAATTGTTTTGATTTTCAGCCAAAGTGCGATATTGAGTCTATCGCTCAACAAACTCTCATATTCGAGCAATAAAAGGAATGTTTTTAATATAATGTCTGATCTAATGGCTTACCCTTCTACAAGAGCATAAAACATGTAAATAAATGTTTAAAAAATAACATAAATATGTTGTATCTCATATAGGGACAGTGGGTAAAGGTAAATTAGTGGTAGGTCACTCCGAATTTTACCGACAATTTCTTTTTTTTTTTCACATTCTCACATATACGGAGGGAATTAAGTGTCCACACATTTAAATCACAACGAAACTCCACGCCACGCTTTACTTTTTACAAGAGCGAAGAAAAAAAAACTATTTTCTCGAGTGGAGATCGAACCCACAAACAGTTGTGCTTGCTATCACACACTTGTAACATGAAAAGCAAACGTGTTTCTTACTTATAACTATAATGAATGCCTTCGGAACCCCAAAAAAGACTTCAACAATAGAAAACCGCATATTTTAAGCTACACGAACAAGTAGAAATATATTCGAAGCAACAATTTGTAAGTCAAGCAAGTATTGTCTGCATGAATATTAAGTATGTGGGGTTGAATAATCCCCGCGGCACTGTTTCCGATAGTCTATGTGAATTCTTGTAGGTACTTATTTTTGTAGTTATCGTTTTTATATATTTTTTCTTAATAAAATACGTTTTGGAGTTAATTCTTAAGTGTACTTTAATTTAATTTAGATATTTTTTATAAAAACAACTTACTCGCAGCGCTAATTTAATACAACTTTTTAACTATTTATTATACTCAGCTTCACGCTGTATCCCGCACATGGCAGGGTAGGCAGAGGGAACTTGGTAACCTAGTGTTAAGACACTCCGTTCCAGTTCCGTTCTCCACATTCCGCCGAATTTGAGGCATTGCCTGTTGAATGGCGGAATTCAACGCCGCGTTTTGCCTAGTACCAGAGCGAAAAAATGAAACACTAAATATTTCAATTTAAAATAATAAATATTTCATTTCCTCGAGTGGGAATCGAACCCAGAACCTGTCGGTTACAGTCACACGCTTGTGCCACTGCGCCACGATAGGCCTCATATTTATTGTTTACTTATGAATAAAAGTATGTATATTTATATAAATTTTCGCAAGATTAAATATTTAAAGCAGTTAATTGACATGAACTTAATATAATTTTTTCATACAAATAGTGAAATTGTAATAGATCAATTTACCAGTATTTTATGTTTAACTTGCGTATATATATTTTTTATACTATGTACATAGGTGCGTATATGAATTAGGGCACAGTAAGAAGATCACAAAAAGGGAACTACCGTGTTTCTGTAATCAAAAATACTTTTACTATTCCCAGGTTCGTTATAACGAATACCATGAAAATGCAGAAAGATACATCAAAATCAGAATATCTTTGTATATTTGGAAACGGAAGACTTAAAAAGAGAAATTAAAACGTTTGAATGCTTCATACTACTATAGTTCCAAATAGTTCTTTATCGGAGGCCTATCGTGGCGCAGCGACCCAAGCGCATGACTGTAAACGATAGGTTATGGATTTGATCCCCACTCGAGGCAATGAAATAATATTATACAATGATATAATATCTTCAAATTAAATATTTTATGTTTTCGTTTCTTCGCTGTGGTAAATGGGGCCCTTGAGTTTCATGAGTGCCACTCAACACGCAACGCCTCAATTTCCTCGGAAAGTGGGGAACGGTAGTGGAACGGAGTGTCCTAACACTCGGTTTCCAAGTTTCCACTGCCTACCCTGCCATACGCGGGATGCAGCGTGAAACTGAATGAGTGAGTAGTTCTTCTAGTTCTCTATAAGCTCTAATTATTTGAAATATTTTAATATTTTTAATACCTTACCTTGTAACTAGGCAAACGTTCAGTTCGACTCTCGATGCCTAAATTTCTTAAGTAGTCAGCGGAAAGTGGGGAACGTACATGGTTCTAACACAGCATTTCCTTTTTTTTTTATGCAGAATATGTTTTTTAAAGCAAAAAAATCTAATTCTTTATGAAATAATGAACGATTTCTAATAAGTTAAATTAGTTAAACGATATTATAGAAAGTAATTTAAACTGCTACTAACGTTAATAACTATGTGTACTCGTCAATAGTGAATCTAGTATATATAAAAGTGATGTTGTCGTCCAATAAAGTCTTATAAATTATTTTACCACGAAACTTCCTTAACACAGAATTAAAACTAACATATCGGGTATGTTCCACGCTGTATCCCGCGCATGGTAGGGTAAGAAGAGAGAGCTTTGTAACCTAGTGTTAAGATACTCCGTTCCGTTCCCGTTCTAGGAACATGTTGAGTGGCGAAACTCAACGCTGCGCTTTGCCTTCTTATCAGAGTGAAGAAATTAAAATATTAAACATTTCATTTGAAAACATTCAATGTTTAATTTAATCTTGTGGGGATCGAACCCAGAACCTGTCGCGTTTACAGTGACATGCTTATGCCCCTTCGCTACAATAGACCTCAATAACTAAATAAATAAAGCTAACTGAGTCAATATTGGAAGCTAGTCCAAATGTATACAATTGTTTACCAAACAAAAAAATACCTTCAAGTAAAATACGAAATGATAGAAAAAAAATGTTTCACATTTCTTTTCTACAATTTCGTATTCTACATGAAAGTTCTCATTGAAATAACAATATTTCCTTCATCACTTCACAACACGCATACGATAGCTTTGAAACCCCGCGGAAGTTCCACAAACGGAAATTTTCAAAGTCTTTTGTACGTATGTTAGAATTTTATAAAAGTTTAGTTCAGATTGTAGAATTGAAGCTATAGAAGAGAACAACTTAGAAAGATTCTCTGAATAAATGTAACGGAAGTTTTAATGTAACATATATGGATACGTTATAATGACTAATTAAGTAAAGCTCGCCCAGCGTCACTTTTTATTAGTAATATGAATGTTAATTTTTCAGATCTTTTTTGTATAGCAAGTCAAGGCCACTTCTTGCTAAATTTCATAATATTGGCTTGAAATGATCGGTAATTTTATTATTTTATTTTCATCGTTGCATAAATGCTATGAGGTATCATATGCTTTTAGTTATTACCTAATAAAAACTCAACTCTCAAATTTTCTCCCAATGCTAGAGACATTGCATAATTGTTTTATTGCTTTATTGTTCATTATATATCTACTTTTATATATCTACAAAAGGACGACCTTATTGAAGCCTTAAGCCAGAGGAAATACCAAATTAAGACAGGGATAGGGTGCAAATATATTAAAATATAATTAGAATATATATTGTTCTGTAAGCAGTATTTAATATGGAAACCAGTTTGACTTGTAATCTATTGTTGTTAAGGGTCCGTCCTTATTACATAATGGCATTGTCATTCAATGACAATTTGCATTTCGTTAATACTTCTTTGAATACAATTTTAACTTTTGTGGTATTTTTGTATTTGTATACAATAGAGAGGTAGGCTTAACGTTTAATAGCATTTTTTGTTAAATATAAAAAGACTGGTTAGTTCCGTATTTATTCAAAAGTATGTAAAATTAGTGGGAATTACATAATGATTGGTATTTTATCTTGTTTAGTTTAATCTCGGAGTGAATATGACAGACTGCCGAGGGAAGCTGAAAATTTTGTACTGATACGCAATGTTCACATTGCTTATAAGATGTTAAGATTTTGTAGAAACGCTACCAGAGCGTGAAAATGAAAATAATATTCATTTCATTTCCTCGAGTGGGAATCAAACACAACCTCTTGCCTTGTCCGTGACTTGTGGACTCCCCGGGACGACGCCAGTGGACGACATCATACGCGTTAGTATTTGTTGTGGAGAAAAAATGTGAAGATACAAAAACATTTCCATGCCTTTTTTTATACAGTTTAGAAAATATAATGTACTTACGCTGTATCATGTACATGGCGTAGAAAAAGGTATCAACAAATAATATATATGTACATATATATACATATATATATATATATATATATATATATATATATATATATATATATATATATATATATATATATATATATTTATATATATATATATATATATATATATATATATATATATATATATATATATATATATATATATATATATATATATATATATATATATATATATATATATATATATATATATATATATATATATATATATAAATATGCATCGATGTATTTTAAAAGCATAATTAATTAATTAAACTCAATTAAGTCAAATATAAATGATTTATATAAAATAAAATCATAACATAAAATTACATTGCGGGTATTGCAAGTAGTTGTGAGCGAGGGATGTGAAGTGTGTTATAGTTCATTAAACAATAACCAACTTTGCCGTGTTCGAGCTTTGATAATGAATTTTACATACCGACGAACTAATTTTATTCTACCAGTATAACTTAATCCGCACTCAAGAAATAAAATATTTAATTTTTTTAACTTAAATATGTAATGTTTTCATTTCTTAGCTGTGATACAAGGCTAAAGCGGCGTTGAGTTCCGCTATTCAACACGCAATGTCTCAATTTTGGCGGAAGTGTGACAGAGTGTCTTAACATTAGGTTCCCTCCCTAGGTAGCTGGGTATTTTATCTAGTTTCACGCTGTATCACACAAATGACAGTGTAGGCAGAGAGAACTTGGGAACGTAGTGTTAAGACACACCGTTCCCATTAATACATTTCCGTTTCCCACTTTCTACCGTATTTAAAGAATTGTTAAGTGGTAGAACACAATTTCACCAAAATCTTAAATATTACATTTTCTCGAATGCCGATCGAACGCACAATCTGTCGCGCTTACATGACTGTAAACTCGAATGCGCCTTTGCGCCATGAAAGACCTTTGTAAACATAATCGCTCTAGACGCGCCTATTTTGAAAATCTGATCAAGAAACGCCTACCTAATAAGGATTTTTCAGTTCAAACACTTTGCAGTTTTTTCTGAGGTTAGCACATTTAATCAAACAAACCCCTCAGCTATACATAAGGCTTCAGTTTTTCAGAACACTTTTCATTACAGTAATAATGTTAAAAAGTTTTATCTGACCCATTTCTATTATAGGTGAAGGAACTTTTAAAAACTTTTTTTAATATATATAGTATGTCTTTTATATATTTAAGGCGACAAAATTAAATATGTACCGTACGAGTAGCCAAAGACGGCTTAGTGCCGATACACTTTCTTGAGTATTAAAATTCGCCCTGTGAAATTTAAAGCCACAACATATTTAGTTAAGTTTAGGAATGTAATCTTGCTAACAGCTGACTAAGCAAATCCTCAGAGGAACAATAAACGTTTTAAAAGATTACATGTATTCTCTATTATATGGAAAAAATATTTTATTATACTTTTAAGTACGATAAAATGAACATGTAATTAAAACGGTTTACCATGTCTACACGGTAAGCTGATACGTGAAACGATGTCTTTTCTTTTGAAAGAGATATCGTACCTATTTTAACTCATACTAAGCTATATTTAAAAATAATTATGATCATCAGAAATAATTTTCTGTGTACATTTTATTTTACGCAGAATTATATGTACTTTATTTTTTTAAGGTGGACTCTCTGACGTAAAATGGAAAAATCCGTTCTTTCCTATTTTTTTATGAGCTTTAATTTTCTTCCTAGTTAGGAAATATAATAATAAAAAAGTAAATAAAAAAGAAGATACACAAAAATACATGTTTGAAAATCGAAAATTTCAATTACGTTACACTAATTAAAGTCTTTATTGGAATTGTATTGCTATAAAAGACTCATAGATCCGCCTCTCGTCAAAGAAAAAGATTAAAATAAAAAGGTTATTGAGTTATAATCTTAATCCGTTATTATAAAGTTCAATTTTCCAATTAGTTCTCTAGATCTCAAAAAATTCTCAAACTTAACACACGCTTTGATTTGCATATTAATTAAGGGAACTTTAATCCATCGAACTTTGAGTCGCGCTCACAAAATTTCCTTATTAAAGTTGTCCAAAACTTTTTGAGTTTTAGTTTGGCTAAATAACTCGAGCTGGTCTTCGATAGGAATGTGAGTATTAATTTATATAATATGGTAAGTATTTGCGAAAATTTGGTAGGCAATAAAGATCTATTTAAATATACAGACGATCGACTATCATTTGCCCGCGGCTTCGCCTGCGTCGTTAGATATTAGCGGTTCTGTCAAAATTTATAAAAAATCCAACCTTCCGTTTCACATCACACACAAAAAAAAAACTTTACACTTATCTTAGCAAAAAAATAACACAACTCAACAAGAATTATGTTATTTCTTCCTATGATTTCAAAAGTTATGTTACATACATATTTTTAAATATACATCTTTTTTTAGATTAAATATAGATTTTCTATTGTATAACTTTAAGTAGCCCGTGGTCATGGGTAGATTAAGGTACAGCATACAAACATTCTTTACGTCTTTTAAATTATAATTGATAAGCGATTTGCCACTAGAGAAGTTTAAAGTAAATGTTAAAGTAATGTTAATTAAGAAAGCGTACTACACTGTCGAAGAATATTTGAATGAAAAAATTATAGTTAATTAAGGTCTTTTGAATTTAATGCAGGATAGTCACTATTGTATTAAACCATTGTTCTAGTTTCAGTTTCATTAAACTGAAACTATTCAATATTGAAAAGAGCAACTGTTGAGTTTCTTGCCGGCTCTTCTCAGCAGAACTGCATTCCGAGCCGGTGGTAATTTTATGTTGTGACGATTCAAAAGTGCTCACTAAAGCCTATTTGAATAAATAATATTTTGAATTTGAATTTAAGCGCTGATAGTAACTAAATTAGTATTGGTATATTATTTACTTATTTTTTTTCAAAGGTAACAAACTGTACCAGGTGCGAAGAAATAAGTAAAATTCCTTCGACAATTGTTTTTCAACGTCGCACGTGATCTTCGGCAAAACCAATTTAAACTTCTGTCACTGGAATTCAAGCTTTCAAGACCAATATTGATAGTACAACACGAAATACTTCGAACACGTAATTTAAGATGCACAATATCGACTGTATGTAACTGAAAATGTAATCTTTAATAAAAAAATATAGGCTTTTTTTTTTGTCGGTTCGGTCTCCACTTAAAGAAATGGCTCGTAATTAATATAATTTATAATTTAATATTACTCAGCTTCACGCTGTATCCCGCACGAGGCAGGGTAGGCGTCAGGGAACCCGGGAACTTAGTGTAAAGACACTCCGTTCCACTTCTGTTCCCCACTTTCCGCCGAATTTTGAGGCATTGCGTGTTGAGTGGCGGAACTCAACGCCGCAAATAATTTAATATGACATATCTAATATTTTGAAGCTCTCAACGATGATAAGGATAATAACCCTCTCTATATGTACAGATACCAATTGAATTTACATTAGCACAAATAACTAAGTAACAATACTATAGTTTAATTTAAAAAGCGTATAAAAAATTGAACGAATGGCTTCGTTGGCCAGAGCGCTTGAAAGATTTTCAAGAGGCGCGGATTCAAATCCTGTTTCGTTCAAAATTTTTATACGCTTTTTAAATTTAAGTTTAGTATTTTCTGTCCTAAGTGTGGAATAACACTTTAACAAATAGTAAAAACTAAGCAACAAATTTCATAACAAAAGTTATTTATGGCCTGTCGTGGCGCAGGGGCACTGAGCGTGTGGCTGTTAACACGACAAGTTACGGGTTCGATCCCGCTTCGAGGAAATGAAATATTGAATATTTTCATATGAAACATTTAATATTTTCATTACTTTGCTCTACTACAACAGGCAAGCATGACGTTGAGTTCCGCCACTCAAAAGTCACTCAATTTCGACACTAGCCTCCCAAGTTACCTCTCTGCCAACCCTACCATGCGGTGTAACCCATACAGCGTGAAGCTATAAAAAGTAGCAAATTTCATAATAACATTTTAATATTAGGATTTCTTGAGGTTTTTTGGCTCTTTTATGTTACCTAAAACAAAATAAGATCAAATCAAATGAAGCAAAAAACGTACGGTTTTTGCGAAGCACGCTGGTAGGTATGTTATTACACGGTACCTTATTACAATATTTTTAGTTATACTTTGCGTCTTTCTAACATTTTTTATATGACTACGTATGAGCAGCTTTATCATTATTAAAGTGGTTTATATTCATATCAGACGTATAATATGTATTAAGAAAAACCGTATTGAAATATTATATACATATTAATGTTCAATGATATTTTACTTTACTGTATTGCTAAATAAATATATTATTAGAATAATTATTTACTTTGATTCAACAAGAAAGAACAAAATTAACGAATAAACAGATATTATTTTTATAAATCTTCCTTTCCATATCACGTGGGATGGAGAAACTAGTGATAATTTCATCTTTTCATTTAAAAACTACGTAATTATTTGTAAAAAAAAAGGTTAGTATTTGAGACAGAAAAAACATATGCTTTTATACACATTTGTACCAAAATAATGAGAACTGAACACAAAACCACATCAAACAATCAAATATTATTCAACAGAGCCTCAACAGATCCAAGAAATGATTGAAAAACTAATCAACTTAGCTGTTCTTCTTACTTAAGTTGTGGTTAAAACAAAAAAAAATCCAATATCGGGGCCGTCACGAAGCTGACGCGTAAGACGCTGTTATTCCGCCTAAGTTCATTTGGTTGATTTAAAAAATATTAGCTATGGCATTTTTAGAAGGTTTAATATAAAAAAAAAACACTTTCAAAAATATATTAATGTTTTAGCAATTTTATTAATAATTTCTCAGAGATTTTAGGAGCTTTATGTTTACTTTTTATTTTTTAAGAGCATCTTTATAAAATTATGTTTAATTATAATAGACTAGAATTCTTCGCCTTTTACTCGCTTTGCCAAACCCCATTCGCTTCGCTTTAATTAAAAGAAAATTAAATTATTCCTTACAATACTAGGCCTATAAGGCCTTCACTCTTTTATTTTTCTTTCATGTTTCTTCTTTTTTCATTTTTGCATTAAAACAGAATCGCTATATTTTATTCTAAATATAAAATGTAATTATGAAAAGATTACTTTAGTCGCTATTTGCTTGGAAATCAGAAAAAGTGAAGTTTCGAATTATTTCCTCTAAAATTTAACCTTGACAATCTTAATATAATTTAACTTCGACCGACTGACGATGACGCTAGACAAAGGCCTGCTAAAGTCACGAGGACAGTCTGAACGACATATATATATGGTTGATGACAGTGGACGAGGTGAAAGAGGTATGCAGAGATCACGGCGTTTGGTTCTCCGTTTTCTGTATGGATAACAAATAATAACAAAAAAAATAGATTATCGTTAAATTCGTATATAAATTAGGTGTAATATTTTTTTTTATCTTTACGCTGTATCCTGCACCAGGCAAGGTAGGCAGAGGAAACCCGGGAACCTAGTGTTAAGACACTCCGTTCCACTTTCGTTCCCCACTTTCCGCCGAAATTGAGGCATTGCGTGTTGAGTGGCAGAACTCAACGCCGCGCTTTGCCTTATTATCAGAGCGAAGAAATGAAACATTAAATATTTAAATTGAATATATTATATATTTCATTTCCTCGACTGGGGATCGAACCCAGAACCTGTCGGTTACAGTCACGCGCTTGTGGCCACGTGTGACCACGACAGGCCTAGACGTAGATGTAATATAATATCTCTAACTCTAAATAAAGTTAAAGATATGTGAAAATATTTCTTATTGATACCAACCCAGACATTTAAGCTATAATGCAATAGTGATGTACATCGTAAAAGTTCCACTAAATCAAAGATCAATCTGATATAACGTCTCCATAAAACTGTAAGGTCAATGAAAAAATAAAAATGACATCTACGTGAATAGCGTCTCTTCGTACAGATAAAATCAGATACCAATAGTGTTGTGCTTAGTTAGCGACAATATTAGCGACTCGTTGAAGCGTTGAATTACATTATTTCAATTACTAAACTTAATTATTTAAGACATGTTTGTACATACATTTAAAAGTATAATTTCAACTAAATAAATTAAAAAAAAATAAAGATTTTTTTTTCCAAATAAATGTTTTAAATTCACGTAGGGGAAGTTGCCAAACTATAACAATGACTGTATTTTCTTTGGTAAAAACCGTTTCTGAGATGTACAAACGCACACAATTTCGGGCCCTATTACAAAAATCAACGTATAAGATTTATTTAATACATCTTCCATGTACAGAAAGTGATCAGTTACAGATTTCTTATCAGTATAGATAATGTTTCAAATATATATCATTTTATTACATACGAAAATAGCTTTTTGTATCTAATGTTCGAAAATAATAAAAGTTATAGTTATTTTTACTATCACTTCACGTTGTATTCAACAACTGACATTTCGAAATTAACTGTACCAGTGAGCACCGTCAGCAATTTTATACAAAAATAATATCGATATATTTTTATTTCAGCTTCACGCTGTATCCAGCACATGGCGGGCTGTGCAGAGGGAACATGATACACTCTGTTCCGTTCCCTACTTTCCGCCAAATTCGAGGCATTGCTTGTTGAGTGGAGGAACTCAACGCCGCGCTTTGTCTTGTAACCAAAGCTAAGAAATGGAAACATTGTATATTTAAATTGAACATATTAAATATTTCATTTCCTCGAGTGTAACGTCAAAGTCGCGTTAAAGTCTTCATGCATGCGCTTTTAATATCAAAATAAAAAGAACATTATCTATATACCATACCAATTAAGTAATAGCGCTATATAGTGTAGCATTAAATCAAGCACCAGGCTATTTATCGAGGGTCTCATAAAGCTAAGGACCGTTGAGTGTTATCAATATACGAGGTTCAAATGACACGGGCGTGCCTTTTAATGATCTATGATTATGAAAGGGCGTATCTAAGAACCGTCGTGGCGTAAATAGGACACGTCTATCTAGAGATAATTAATGTCGATTTAATTAAATTAATTTAGTTATTTAAATTAGTTTTTAAACATATTTTTTTTTCCATCTGATATATGTTTAAAGTCATTTTTTATATTATTAGGCTAAGTTCAGTATTAAATTCAGCCAACATACAAAAATGACTATATATTATATGATTTCACGCTATATTCATGGCAGGGTATGTAAAGGGAACTTGGGAACCTAGTGCTAAGACACCGTTCTCATTAATACAATTTTGTTCCACAATTTCCGCCATCCGCCGAATATAAGGAAATATATTTAAGTGGCAGATCTCAACGCCGCGATTTGCCTTGTTACCAGAGCGAAAAATTTAAAATATTAAATACTACATTTCGTCCAGTTAAGATTAAATCCAAAATCTGTCGTTCATACAGCCCTACGCCTACAACACTGCGTCACGATTTTACCCAGATATTATATAAAATACCAAAATTATATAGATTGCCGGTAACATAAACGTCACAATAAAACATCCACAGTACATCGTGAGCGTTACCACCTACGCGTCCTTTTACTGCCTGTAATACTGTATTCATACTTCGCGGGAACAATTTATTGCGTTATTTTTCTTTAGACACTTAAAAGCTTAGCCACGTAACGGGGGTACGTGAAACAATTTTTAAGAGTAAATATACAGAAATGAAAAAATAGGATAAATCATTTCATAATATAATATATGTTGTAAAAATGCTAATAATGCTATGTATGTACAAGGCCTTGCTCTGACAGAGGCCTAAAAACGGGATGCTAAGTTCAGTAATTCAACACATGATGTCTCGAGTAAAGTGAATTGTACAAGTAGGTTCCCAGGTTCCCTTTGCTTACCCTGTTATTTTTCATGCTTTACAAACATAACGTTTTCTACTATTTTCGAATGAATTTGCGCGGTGCCGGTGAATGATGGAGCTTAACGCAGAACGATGTATTGTTAAGGTAGTTTATTTTCCTCATAAATTATATGTATAATAATATGTGGTATGGTATACGCAGTAGTCCAAGCGCTTGGAGAGTTTCTAAGAGGCACGTGTTCGAGTCGTACTATGGTCAAATATGTGTTCTAAAATAATTCCATTTAATCTAAGTACTTATAAAGTAACGAAAAAAATATCATTAGGCTCTAATGTAACAAACCCGAGAGTAATAACCGACACCCACTGCTTGAATAGTAAGGAAAATGAGCTTCAAGTGTATATATAGTATAGTAGAACGGATCCCTTCTCCACCTTCCACCCAATTTTTAAACCATTGCGTGATGGATGAAACTTAACGGCGACGATACGTAATGTCTTGTCTACCAGAGTGAGGAAATGAAAATCAAAAATAATATGATTACCCTCAAAGGACTCCACTACCATCATGATAGCATATTACCACTAATCCACTGAGCTACGACGAGTAAAGTAAATAATAAAAGTAATAATAATATGTACATTTTATACATATTTTTGTTCAATGAATCGCACGAAGCCATTACAGAGCTCTATCGGCGGTTAAAGGTTGTACATTGACACAGTCACTTCTGTGTTAAATATGATTTGTAGATTATTGACGAACGATTTTACTTAATGTGAATGAACTGAATGAATATTGTGATTTTTTATTAGCTTTTTTATTTTATTCATTTAATCGTATCTTTTTTAGCTTAACGCTGAATCCCGTATATAACAGGGTAAGTAGAGGGAACTTGGGAACCCAGTGTTAGAAAACCCCGTTGGGTCACTTCCGTTCCCCACTTTCTGTCGAATTAGACATGCGTGTTAAGTGGCGGAACTCAACGCCGCACTTTTTCTCGTTACCAGAGCTAAGAAATGATGAAGTATTCAATATTTGTTTTCCTTGAGTAACAATCGATCCGACAACCGGTTTTATTTTTTTTTTTTTTAGTATAAAAAGTCACAAAACAGTAAACTTGTCAGTTAAAATGGCGAATAGAAACAAACAAGCAAACAAAAACATACACTTATAAATACAATACCCTTTCTTAATGTAGTCGGACACACAGTCGGAACAAAAAACAATGACATCAAAATAAAGTTTCTAAGGTTTATTTTAATATAACGAATAGGCCATTACCCTCTTTTCATATTCAATAATTTATTTTCTTGATCGACAATACCGTAGGGAAATTATTCTTATTGTATAGATATGTAGGTACATACATATATACTTAGATATGATAGCGATGTGATTAAAACATAAATATAAGCGATTGCTGTTGACTCTAAGAAGGAACAGTTGAACGGTTTCCAAAGGACGCGGATTCAAATTCTGCTACGCTTTCTAATAAATAATTTTCCTTCTTAAGTGTGGATAACTTAACATTTAAATATTTTTTTATCATATCAATACACGAACTGAAAAAGTAAGTGTATGGAGTTATGGGTTCCTTTTCCACTCTGTAGAATAAAATGATTCAATGTCATTACTCTGGTAAGACAAAACACAATGTCTCGCATTCTGGCGGAAAGCAGTGAATGGAGTGTTTTAGTGCTATAACTTTCCTCTGCTTTTCTTGTTATTTTCAGGACTTGATATTCTAGCCAGCATGCAGTAGTGGACAGCATAAAAGCTTGAAGTACTAAGTAGAATATCACTGAATTTATTATATTATTTAGTTTGTTTCACGCTGTATTCCGCACGAGGCAGGGTAGGCAGAGGGAACCCGGGAACCTAGTGTTAGGACACTCTGTTCCACTTCCGTTCCCCACTTTCCGCCGAATTTGAGGCATTGCGTGCTGAGTGGCGGAAATCAACGCCGCGCTTAGCCTTATTACCAGAGCGAAGAAATGAAACACATTAAATATTTAAATAAAAATATTAAATATTTCATTTCCTCGACTGGGGATCGAACCCAGAACCTGTCGGTTACAGTCACACGCTTGTGCCGCTGCGCCACGACAGGCCTCAATATTATATTATTTAATCATTAGAAAGTTTATTCAACTCTAGTTATATTTATCGTCGGAAGTATTGTTTATCTAGAAGCTTTGTTTATAAAACAAAACAAAATAATAGTAGATGGGATCAGAGGTTGAGAACATTAAACTGATAATATACATTTTTTTCATCTTCAATTTGTTACCTTCACAACAAAGTAGGTGAACGAACACTATCACGACACTGATTTCCCACAATTTTTTTGCGTATTCAATGGAGGAAATTAACGCCGTGTTTTGTCGTATCAGAGTTGTAGCTTTTATGATGATGATTTACGAGTATAAGTGTTCATATTCATTTCAGCCCTTTTATCTAATGATTTAGCACAACATATCTTAACACAACGTTATATCTGGCTAAACACTATAAGAAGTGTGAAATATATAAAAAGCTATTTAGACAGGAAAAGATTAATTTGACTTAACCGGAAACTGAATCGTGGAATACCGTAGAATTTACGACCCACCAAAGGTTCCTTAACAACTGATTCTAGTGAGACTTTATAAAACAAATTGCGATATTTTGCAATTCATTTGTGTCGAAATGGACGTAATAAACAAATGAGGTCGACATGTCTCTAGGGCATGCATGAGCTTTTTCCTTGTAAATTGGAGGTATATTTTAACGAAATTAAATATGTCCTTTTTACATTTAAAATTGAATTTCATAATATATTTCATTTATTTAGTAAAATGTGTCCATGTTTTAAATCTGACACTCCAGAAATTTAAAATAACTGTAACAAGAACGTTAATTAGAAAAGCTATTAATTAAAATATCCAAGAATATTTACAAAAAAAAATTAAGATTATTTAATTTCTTATACAATTAATAAAATTTCTAAAAATAACTTTTGTCGCTGTTTTACTTTATTTAATGCAATTAAATTGTAACCTCTATATTAGAAGTTTCTCGCTGGCTCTTCTCAGCAGAACTGCCTTTCAAATAGGTGATAACTTAATGTTTATTTAACGATTCAGAAATGCTTACAGTCTTTTCGTATAAGAATATTATTTATTAGAATTGAAGGACACATACAAAATATTTCTAGCGTGTGAGTAAACAATACAAAAGTAAAGGTAATGTTTTCTTTGAACTTACTTAGAAATACAGAAATTCGTATATTTATCTAACGACATTTACTAAAGCTTTATCCTTATATCGAGTACAAGTTACATGTCTTTCATATTTCCAAATACCTATCTATATATTTATTTGTACAAATAAGTTAAATATGAAGTCAGACGACAGAAAATTGGTGACAGTAGTCAAATCAAATGTTTTCAGAGTAGAGGACATGAAATAATTCTAATTTAGAAAACGTTAAAAAATTTCATGATCGCGGGATTTGAACCCGCGCCTCTTGGAAACTGTCCTTAGACGGTTTCCAAGTGGAGTTAGCTCAAATTCCGCCATGTTCAAATTTGTATACGCTGTATGTGAACGCGATAAGTAAGAGTACTTCTCCCCTTTTACGAATATTAATTATTCTTATATCCCAATCTGATGTTGCCTGTAAAGAGGCGCAACTCAACGCCGCTCCTTATCTTGTTACCAATGTAAGAAAATAAAAGACGGTAACGTTCCCTATAAATAAATTAAAATTTCCTTATAAAATATTTAGTTGAAAAAAAAATTAAATGTGAACGAATAAAATACATTTCAAGAAACAATTGCTTTTATAGTTTCGTATTAAAAATAAAATATTATATATCGTATCGCGTTTCTAGCAAACTGTTCAGTGGTCAGTGAACTGAACTCTGAACTAATGCTTTTATAAAATAGATACCTGTCGTGGCTCAGAGCCACAAGCGTGCGACTTTAAACCCGACAATTGTGATTTTTGTTCTTATTCTTCTCAGCTTCACGCTGTATCCCGCACATGGGTAGGCAGAGGGAACATGGGAACCTAGTGTTAAGACACTCCGTTCCACTTCCGTTCCCCATTTATTCTTCTTTGGGAGGAAAAATAAATATTATTGCCATTCTTATGCCTCCAGTACCAAAGGACAAACGTGGCGTTGAGTTCCGGTTAAGGGTGAAATATTTATAAAAATATATAGGTACATACGTTCCTATTAACTTGTCCCTAATAAATAATGATGTAAAATAGTTAAATATTATTTTAAAAATATCTTTATTTCCAGAGATATGTCGAAATTCACTACGAAAACCAGAAAAACCTAGTATTAAGACACTCCGCTCTCCACATTTCCCTTAAAGGCTTAGAACAGTAAGTGCTCAAATAATAAAAAAAAATATTTAAACTATTATTTCGACTTAAGATGTAGTTCAATGATCATAGTATTTACATTTAGCCCAGACAAAATAAAAAGAAATCCTTGTATACTAAGGATTTTTTTATTGTTGTCTGGAGTTTTTTTTTGTAAAAAACTTATATTTATTTTAAGTCAAAATCCTTTCATCGAGAAATGTTTATCTATTATACTATAAAAAAAAACAAGAATTTTATATTTTGTCACGTTTTTGATTGACAACATTTAAGAGACAAATCTGCAAAATTGAAATAAGAAAAATAATAAAATTTAACGTGAACCATTAAAATTTCCATTAATACGACCGTCTGTCTGTACGAACCAATTACCTAAGCCGCCTGTTTGTCGAGTGCTTACTTTGGAAAAAGTAATACGGAAGCAATTTTATTGGCCAAATATTTTGATATTCGTATGACGATAATAATTCAGTCTCTTTTATATGTATGTATATCTCGGATATGGAAGTTTTGTTACGAGAGTATTATAATTATTATTATTTTTATAGCTTCGCGCTGTATCCCGCCCGAGGCAGGGTAGGCAGAGGATACCCGGGAACCTTGTGTCAAGACACTCCGTCCCACTTCTGTTCCCCACTTTCCGCCGAATTTGAGGCATTGCGCGTTGAGTGTTGGAACTCAACGCAATGAGACATTAAATATTTAAATTGAAAATATCATTTATTTCATTTCCTCGACTAGGGATCGAATCCAGAACCTGTCGGTTACAGTTACACCCTTGTGCGGCTGCGCCACCACAGGTCTCAAACCAGTTACCAGAGTAAAGAAACAACAATAATTTTACCCCCTGATTGGGAATCGAACACAAAAGCTATGTGCTTCCACAGTTGGTTGTCGTGTCGCTGTGCCACAAAGACCTTATCCCTATATTCTCATACATATCCTTTTTTTTACTTTTACGCTATATGCAAAATACAGCGTTTTGCAGGGCAGGCAGAGGGAACTTGGGAACCCCATGTCTAAACTCTCCGTTTTTTTTGGTCGATCGTTTGAGCCGCATCAGGGTATTTTTTTTGCATAATTTAGAATTATAGTCCTCAAATTATCAAAATATCGTAAACCAGAAAACTTAAAAAGAAAACTTCAAACAAAACCTTTATCAATCTAACTGTTAAGAGATAAGAAGTTTAAATTAAAATATTGTATACTACAAAAGTGAATGGGTGGTCTTTTTCTGGCTATTTCGAGCAATAACTTTAGGGGCCCACCTCGTCTTTCTTATTCTTGTAGACAATACCAGTCTACTAAATGGAACAAAAGCTCAAAAGCATTCGTCATGCTTAAAATCTTTTTACCTTCCTATTGTCTTAGAATGTTAGTTAATCCATGAATATTCAGGTTTTTAGGGCATCGTGTTGAAGGCGAAATGTGGCGGTTCTGGGGTTCGATTTCCGTTCACGATAATTATTTATATGCATTTTTTTAATGGCTTTGCAACAAAACAAAGAGGTAGCATTGACTTTCTCTACTACATATACAATGACTTGATAGTGAAATGGTGCGCAGGGAACGGTATATCTTAACTAAAGTGTCTAGGTCTATCGTAGTCGGAGGAGCACAAACATTTTACTGTAAACGATAGGTTGTGGGTTTGATTCCCACTCGAGGAAATAAAATATTCGATGTTTTCATTTTTTCACTCTGGCAACATGGTAAAGCGCGGCGTTAAGTACTATCACTCAACACGCAATGCCTCAATTCAATTCAATTCGGCGTAAAGTAGCAAACGGAAAGAAGTATCTTACTACTAGATTCCCAAGTTCCCACTTTTTTAAATGTGGGATAAAGCGTGAAGCTGAGTAAATGGGGTTCAACTAGGTACCATGAACGTAAGAAATAGACTGTGAAGCTAAAAAAATCCATTCTCCAGTATTTAATGTAAGAACGTTACAGAGTAATAATAACGACAAATGTGTCCATGCTACCGTCGTTATTATCCACAACGCTACTATTATAGTAACGTTACGTAATTCTATTATACTACATAACCATTTCATTGCTGATATTGTCCCCGAACATTAATCCCTAGAGTTTCTTAAGCGATTTACCTATGATGTTTGTGATAAAATATATTCCCACAAGTAAGATTATGTATACGGAAATAATATTATTATACTTAGTAATAACTTGAAGTGTAGGTATTTTTTGAGAAATTAAAAAAAAATGTATGTTAATATTAATGACCGCGGTCAGTTACAAGCTCAAATGTCACGTGAAGAATTTTTCATTATACTCTGTCCTTTCTAGTCTTTGCCTTGTTACCAGAACGTGAAAATATTAAATATTTCATTTCTTCGACTGTGGATCGAATCCACAGCCTGTCACGCTTATGTTTACGCACTTGTGCCCCTACACCACGATAGCCTCCTCCCTCACCTCCAGTTCAGCAGACTTCGTAAGAATACATAATAATATATCTGAACTGCATCTAATACTGCCATAAACCTTTTATGATTATAAAATTGACGAGACATTTAATGTCTTAACGTTAGACATTAAACGTTTTTTAGCACGTTTTCGTTTCGTACTTTTGACCCCACAAAATAAAGTACAGTGACTTTGTTCCCTCGTAACTGTTACATTAGTTAACCAATTTTAAGAAATTACTGACAGATCATTAATTCGTAAGTGTTATAGGATATATTATTTAATAATAATTTTACCTATTAGAATAGAAAATAAAAAATCATTCCTAGAATAGAAATCGAACCTAGATCAAAAGTCAAACGTGATAGTGGCTTAATGGGAACGGAGTGTTTTCCAATTTCCCAAGTTCCCTCTACCTACGTTAGTGGATACAGTGGATACAGTTTGACGCTGTAGGTAAACAATACGTTATATGTGGGTTACTGGAACTAAAATTAATTGATTGATGTAACGCTCCACGCATACGACGTTAATTACCTGTCAATCCCAAAACATTATCCATTATCGAGATAACAAGTACGATCATCCTTTCGATAGTCCTAATTCTAAAACAGTATGTATCTTAGTGGCCTAGGGCTAGTTCCCTATTGATGAGTGGCGGAACTCAACGCCGCGGTCTGCCTTGTTACCTTGTTACCGAAGAAACGAAAACATTAAATATGTCATTTGAAAATATTAAACAATTTATTTCCTCAAATGGGGATCGAACGGAAAACCTATCGCGTTTAGTGACACGCTTGTGCCCTTGCACCACAATAGCGGTTTATAATAGCTTTTTAATTATCATTATAAAAATTGGTTTGTACGTTCGTTTGGTTATAAGTTGTGGTCTTAAATATAGATAGGTACATGCGATGAGATTAAATATGAAATGATGAGAAAATGAAAAAAGAAAAACACTGTACTACAGCGCCACGATGGTTTCATGGAATATTTCAACTTAAAACTTGGCAATTAACAAAACAATAAGCAGATACGATTAAAATAATTACCAACTTTAAATTGTCTAAAAGCTTAGACATTAATGAACTTGAAAGAAAATACCTTATTTTGTATAGACAATGCAAATTTACTTAATAACAATATATTTTCTGTAAACGCGACACAGTTGTAGGTTCGATTCCCACTAAATTACGATAAATATTTTCTAACTTTATTAAATATTAATATAACAAATATTTATTCATAATTACATACACATGAATTAAAAATTATAAAAAACATAATAAGTAATTCAGGCCTGTCGTGGCGCAGCGGCACAAGCGTGTGACAGTAATCGACAGGTTCTGGATTTGATCCCATTCGAGGAAATGAAATATTTTATATTTTCAACTTAAATATTTTATACTCTCATGTCTTCGCTCTGGTAGAAAGCAAAACGCGGCGTTGAGTTCCGCCACTCATCACGTCATGCCCCAAATTCGGTGGAAGTGAGGAACAAGAGTGGAACAGAGTATCATAAAACTAGGTTCCCAAGTTCCCTCTGCCTACCCTGCCATGTGCGGGATACAGCGTAAAGCTGAGGAGGCAATTCAGCATGGATTAGTGAGATTGTTAGACAAGACGAAGGCATTGTCTCTCACATGCATATCTCTAATTCAGAGGAAAGGTAGAGTACCTAAAAATTACTTGACATAAGATTCTCTCTACTTAGTTATATAGTCGAAAGCGTAAAAGTGTTTTAAGCTTTGCGTTGTATCCTGCCAAGTTCTCTATGCCTATCCTGCACATAGCAGGCTGGCAGAGAGAACTTAGGAACGAGTTTAAACTAGTTTAATTATTCTCTCCCCCACTAGCCGGCCAACTTCTAAAGGCATTGCGTGTTGAGTGGCTAAACTCAACGCCACGCCTCGTTACCAGAGCTAGGAAATTAAATATGTAAATTAAATATTTAAATAAAAACATTAAATATTTTAATTCATCATGTGAGCATTGAACCACAAGCTGTCACGTTTCTAGTCGTACACTTGTGGGGTACTACGTCACGACAGGCCTCAAAGCTTCTTTTTATATAATGATCATATCATTTCGAGCTTATTTAAATAAAACATCGAGCTTACTTGGCCATTTTGTGAAGGTAAAAGTTAACTTAATACTTTATACTACCTATTTTTTACTCTGAAAATATAAATATAAATTTCATAGGCCATTTTTTTATTAAATTATAGTTTAAAGATATTTTTCTAAAAATTTTCACTCACTCACTCAGCTTCACGCTGTATCCCGCACTAGGCAGGGTAGGCAGAGGGAACGAAAGTGAAACCTAGTGTTATGACACTTTGTTCCACTCCCGTTCCCCACTTTCCGCCGAATTTGAGGCACTGCGTGTTGAGTGGCGGAACTCAACGCCGCGCTTTGCATTATTACCAGAGCGAAGAAATGAAACATTAAATATTTAAATTGAAAATATCAAATATTTCATTTCCTCGACTGGGGATCGAACCCAGAACCTGTCGGTTACAGTCACACTCTTGTGCCGCTGCACCACGACAGGCCTCTAAAAATTTTAATAAATTTAATAGGTAAATTGCTTAGTTTAAATGCACATATTTTAAAGCAACATTTGTCTAACTTTAGCTAAAAAATTATAATACTAAATACAAATATCATCTATCACATTTATCATCTAACACCTCAAGCCTTAAACTATATATTAATTTATTATTCAGAACTCAAACAGGAACAAAAACAGAAAAAAATAATAATAACGCAATTATATAATAAACTATAGATCTTTAGAGATTTCATATAATATTATAAAGGAAATATAACTTACGTGTAAAAACTATTGCGTTTCTATACCACTTATCGTATGGAACTTTTGCAGGAGCGAGCCGCGTACAAGCGACGCGCTTCGCGGCCGGCTGGTGACTAAACAGGCTGGAGTCGGGAATGAAGTTCCCGCTTCATTTAAGGGTAACTCCAAACTTGATGCTATCAATTTTTATTTTATAAGTGTATTTATATTTTTTATTTTTTGAGTTATGTTTTTTAGTTCGTTTGATGGTTTAAATTTATTACATTTAGGTATTATGTTAATAAATATGTTTATATACAGATAAAATTACGACAGGTTGTGGGTTCTATCCCCACTCGAGAAAAGGAAATATTTAATATTTTAAATTTAAATTGGCGGATTTTTGGCGGAAAGTGGGGAACGGAGTGTCTTAACACTAGGTTCCAGGGGTTCTTTTTGCCTACTCTGCCTCGTACGGGATACAGCTAAAATAAATAAATAAATACAGGTACAATATACTTGAAATAAATATTATAAATTTAAGCTTTTAGAAAAAAAGATACGCATTTATTATTTTCTATATTTGTAAATTTCTTTAAATAATAGAGAGCTGGAAAGTATAAACCATAAATTTATGTAAAAAATATATACAATAAATATAGTTTCTAGAAAGAACTTTTTTTAAAAAATAAATAATTTGACATAAAATATAAATTTTACGTAAAGAGTTTTTGGACAAATAGGTATTTTTTTCCATATACAGTTTTTTTATGTGGTCTATTTTCAAATTTACTAATTTATAATGTATTTTGTTTTATTATTAGAGCGTTATCCTGTTATCAAGAATGAATTTATATAATTATTTCCTCCGAGTGGGATTAGAACCCACAACTAAGGCGCTCGTGGTGCGATTGCACCACGATGCCTATTACCTAATAAAAATATGAAAATAATACATAAATATCAGACCATTTATATTAGTACCGCTTTAGATAGCCAAACTAGAAGTGATGTTTATGCACTGTAAGTGGAGTCACCCATCGAAGATTCCGTACCAATTTTAGAATTGTAGGAAGCAAGGGGGACTTATTAAAAATGAGACATTAAGGTTTACAAGCATATATTATATCTAGCGACCTGCCCGCGGCTTCATCCGCTTAAATTACAGTATTTTATTTACTAATCTCAATTATTTTCTTTTTCTATAACATTATGATTTATAAGATAACATCTTTACATTAAAAACTAAATATCAGGTAAATAAATAAAAAAATATTGCAATTATGTCGAACTAAATATTTGAGAAACTGACTGACAAAATGTTGAGGGAGGGTCCCCAAAATATAATGATGAAAACTGTATTAAAATCTCGTTAGTTTTTGCTGAGGATAGCATCTGAGCGCACAGATAAATAAATAAATAGACCAAATAAAAAACACATTTTTCTGCCCTCTTATATTGATAAAATTTTCCAATAAGATTTATTTAAAATATATCTTCCTAAAAACCATAAAGATAGTGATCAGTTACAGAATAATTATAAGTGTAGATTTCAGTTTGATACCTGTACGCGATATCAAAATATAATTTAAAAGAAGCACAACAACAAAATGATTTACATTATGATTAATGTGAGATGTATTGAATTACAATTATTATATAGTTGTGGTCTGCTCATAGATTATTGATTACGGTTAGCATGCCAAAATAAACAGGTCTGTCGCAGGTGTACAAGGGCGAGACTATAAAAGCGACATGTCGTGGGTTCAATTCCCACTTGAGGAAATGAAGTATTTAATACTTTAATTTCTTCGCTTTGGGATCGAGGCAAAGCACGGCGTTGATTTCCGCCACTTAACATACAATGACTCCAGAATGGCGGAATGGTTAAGCTCTTAGGCACTAGGCTTTTTTATATAATATTTTATAAAATAAAAAAAAATACAAAATATTTTGCTATATAAAATGTTTGTAAAGAGATTTCTTTCTACTGAAGATTTTCAGTAATCCCAACTTGTAATCCAATACAATATGTTGAAGGATTAAACGACAATGTACTTACTTAAATACAAGCCGTTTTGTTCTTTACTATAGATATAAAGATATGTTTGTAAACCGCCTACACAGTAAAGTTAAGTCGGTGAGGTGAACGCCTCCGCGTCTTCTTCCGATAAGGCGACACAAATAGTAAATGATGGTTGTGATTAGTTCGAGTGACCTGGTTCATAGTTAAATTTATTATGTTTTAAAATTTAACTATCAGTTAACGTTCATTATATTTTTCTAGATATATATATATATATATATATATATATATATATATATATATATATATATATATATATATATATATATATATATATATATATATATATATATATATATACATATATATATATATATATATATATATATATATATATATATATATATATATATATATATATATATATATATATATATATATATATATATATATATATATATATATATATATATATACATATATATATATATATATATATATATATATATATATATATATATATATATATATATATATATATATATATATATATATATATATATATATATACATATATATATATATATATATATATATATATATATATATATATATATATATATATATATATAAAAGCACGTGAACACGTGAACTTAGAGTAGGCTAACTTAGTCCTAAATCTACATTTATGAAAAAAAATCTATAGCTTATATTACTTTATGCTTTTAGTAAGTTATTTTATATCATATTTAACTATAAATTGTCTTAGAAAGTATATATTTTACAGGTATTTATTTAAATTTATTAATCAGCAAGTCCTCGCTTGAAACAACCAATGAGGGTATCAATATTGTTATAATAATGAACCTCAGTCCAAAAATTAAACAAAAATTATATATACTATTTTTTTTATATTGATCAAAAATAAAAAAAAAAGAAAACAAGTGAAAGTCATTTACTTCATTTACATTTTTATATGTTAAATGGACTACTGAACTTAAGGACAGATATTCTATTCACTATGACAAAAGATATGTGTACCTATATCTTTTTATTTTAGTGACACATTACGCGCACAACTAATGTTGATCATATAATCTAACTATCAATAGTATCTATCGTAGATAACCTAAAAAAAAACATTGAAAACCATTGAAACCCACTGAAATTCATTGAAACTTTTCTGTCACTTGCTGAGAGAGTGTCTGAAAACAAAGAGCTACTGACGAGTTGATTCTTTGGATTGCAACAAAATAATACTTAGCGCAAAAGAAGTTACGTTTTGCAACAGTATCTTATATATAACGTAAACAAAAGAACACAATAAGTATAGCAAACTGAGCTTTTCGTTAAAGTTATGAAACGCAGAACATTATTAACACTTAACTAATTCCCCCAATTCGGAATGGAACGCTCAACTATCACGTTTACAGTCACACGTTGCCATTCCGCCATAGCAGCCTCCATTTAGATTAATCAAACATCAAACATCATCCGGATGAGCTTTAAAACGGCTTCTCATTAAGTATACCACTGGGCTTTATATTAGCTATTATTGTTGTAATTAATTCGAACAATACCATTGTTTGCGGCCTAAAATGCGCTATACATTCCCCACAACGCTCATTATTACAATTTATTACTGCACTAATAGGAATTTTAGACTATGCCTGATTGTATTAATGCTTTTTTTTAATAAACAATTAACAAGCGTGCGTGTAAACTAGATGGGTGTGAGTGAGCACTCGAAGCAATGCAGTTACTCAAAGCGTGGCGTTAAATTACGCCATTCAACACGAAATGCCAGGAAAATTCTGCAAAAAGTGAGGACTAGAAGTAGGGCTTTCCATACTTCATGGGAACTGAGTCTTTTAACACTCAATTCACTCAGCCTATCCTGTTAGGTGCGGGATGCAATATGACACAATTTAATATTAGACTGTTTTGTTGTATTTTTTTCTATAATATTTTTTTACTATAACTTTTCAATAAAATGTATAAAGCTAAATTTAATAAAATTATTGAGGCCTGTCTTGGCGCAGTGGCACAAGTGTGACTGTAAACGACGAGTATATATATATATATATATATATATATATATATATATATATATATATATATATATATATATATATATATATATATATATATATATATATATATGTGTGTGTGTGTGTGTATGATCATATCTTATACTCAGTAAATTTCTTCATACATAGTTATAAACAATATTATCAAGCGAAAGCATTATATTTCATAAATTCAGCTTTTGACCCACTTTCGTGGAAAACCTTAGTGTTTTCGCGACGGCTGTAATGTATTCTTTGACCATTTCTTCCACAAAAGTTCTGAAACATTACCTCTAAAGTTTTCTTCAGAAAAACGGGTATGTACGCGTAGGTATTGTGTACATAGATAATGTAACCATAAATCGTCCATTTGATGCAATAATGACGCAATTGTAGTTTATTAAAAAATAGTTACCTATGGCAATGCATACTGAAAGACTATTCACAAACGTTGACTTCGTCTCTTTGTAATTTAAAATATTACAAATACGTTATTATAGCAGCAAAAAGCAAGTTGCTTGCTACCTTTGTGTACATAAATAGTAAGTATTTTTTTATACATTCGTTTGGCTTCACGTTGTATCCCACACATGGTAGGGTAGACCTTCTGCTGCTGTTGAGGGAACCTTCTTCCTTACTTCTTTCTATATTCTCCCGTTCCGCTCCTCACCTCGCTTTCCACCGAATTTGAGGCATTTTTTTTATTGACGCCTCGGTCTGTCTTGTTACCAGAGCAAAGATGAAAATATTAAATGTGTCATTTGAAAATATTAAATATCTAATTTCTTCGATGGATCAAACTCACAACCTTTCGTGTTTAAAGTAACACGCCTGTGCCCTTGCACCACAATAGATAGTTTCACACAGCGTTGAGTTCTATCGCTTCATTAAACCTCTCCTTGTCTTTAAATAATCAATAAGTATTGAAAAGAGTGTCCATAAAAGAAAATGCCCAAGTTAACGTATAAATGAAGTTTTATCACTAACAAGTGATAAAACTTCACAACTTGAACACAAACAGTTCACACTTTGAACACAAACATTTTTACCCATACAAGTATGCCCAGACTTCAAATCTATAAGCGTATTTCAACATAAGCATTCCTTATATAGAAAATGAACAGACATGACACAAAGCTGATATTTTTATTTTTATGTTACCATAAAAGTCGTGCCATATGCCGTCAAATCTCCCACCGAGTACAGCAATAAACGCATGAGTGTATTTTTATTATCACCAGTTTTATGTATATATTCTTTTTTTACTTCACTTATCAAACTAGGTAAATACTTCCGTTTGTCTTCTACATTTGGATAACAACATTAAAAAAATATTTCATTATATTCATTAGCTTTACGCTGTAACTCGCACATGGTAGGGTAGGCAAAGGGAACTTGGGAAACTAGTGATAGACGGCCCTCAACGCTGCGCTTTGCCTTGCAAAGAAATAAAAATATTTAATATTACATTTCTTCGAGCGAGAATCGAACCTACAACCGATCACGTTTACAGTCGCGCGCTTGTGCCCCTGGCTACGACGCTACTACGCATCGACAGGTTATTCTGATTAAATATATGGATGACGGATAGCAGATTATGAGTGATAAAATAGAAATTAAGTAATAAAATAGTAATATATTAAAATTTAGCTCACGAGTTCCGAATCTGGATGTTAATTAATTTAAATTTATAGTTTGACATTAAAAAAAGTTTTGGTAAGTGAAGTATGGTTCTTTGATTATGGCGTGCCAGTTGAGGATATAAATTAAACCGGATTAATCGCCTCTATGACTATTATTCATTTTTCTTCAAATCATTAGCTGTAGTTTGATAAAACAATTATGTCAATTGACAGCCACCCCAGTTCACCCGTGACCACAGACTGCTGCAAAGTGTTGGAAGCGTTTAGTTTTCAAAAATTATATATATAAGTTTAAATATACAGTGTCAGTGTATAAAAAAAACTTTGAATCCTAATTAAGGATTTTACATACTGTGAAAGTTTTGTAAGACCCGTTTCCGTGACGCGTTTTGTAATTGAATAAAACTAACTTACGCTTCCAACTACTCGTAAAATGTAAGGACTGAGAGCGACTTACTTAAAGAATATTATGCATATTTCTAAAGGAGGAAAGTATTATATAAAAAGTATTAAAGTTTAAAAGTTAAGGGCTAAATGTAATTTTCAATTTTTATCCGAGTAAAGGACGTTTATTCTTTTAAGAATTCATATTAGGATGTGTTTTTTTAATTAGACTAACAACTTTCATTTCGTTCTCAACTTTTCTCTTATAAAACGATATGGTGAAATATATAGCAAAAAGAGCACGCACGATTGTGACCTCAGTTTCTACTCAAGGAAATGAATTAAGTTCATTTCATCATCTGCCAAGGACAAAACGCATCGTTAAATTCAGCCATCCAAATATGCATAACTCAAAAAATGGATGGTTCTAGGAGAGCGGGGTGTAAACGCCTAACGTTGTTCTACCTACTATTTACGGGATACGGTGCGATGCAAAAATATGGTAGCAAATGCCAAGCTTTGCTTAACTGGGTTTCTAAGACACGATATCGTTATTACATATTTGTTGGATAAATCTTGAAATTCTATCTTATATAACAACCAAACAAGGTTGTTTTGAACAAAATATGAACCTTAAAGGTTCATTTGTTATTCGAATTTCGGCATTGAATTCCACCACTCAATAGAATCTTTTTAATTAGATGAAATTTAGAGGACAGAGTGTTTAAACACTACGTTTTCGCTGACTCTCTTGCTACATGCTTGATATATAACATATAACCAATGCATTAATTATGCTATTTTGAAAAATTTTGTACAAATATTTTTGTTAAATTTTATTCTATACTTCGTATTTTTGGTATACTTTATATATTTAAAATACTCCACATTAATGTTTTTTCTTTAAATATTTTTATATATCTACCTTATCTCTTTAAGTAGTAAAAATCTTACAATTTGTACAATCTTCCACGTTAAATCGGAGCGCAACGAACCTGTGCTTAAGTATAATGGTACAGATTATGCAAATCTGTATATCGTTTTATTACAAATGCTGTAGGATAAGATTCTATGTAAGTAAATGTGTTTTAAACTAAAAAAATATATAAAAGTAACCTTAAAGCAAAAAACAAAATTATCGAAATTTCATGTAAATGATAGTAAAGTTCAGACTTCACCTACATTATTTATAATAATTGAGAGATATGTATGATACATTACAGCCCAAGTGCGGAAATCCTAATACCAGAAGAATTTCATTATTATCTCATCGTTGACCTACTGGCGTTAGTCTTAAATGATTGAAAAATTGAGAAGACAGAGATAAACATGCTTACGCCAAATGTGAAAACACAAAGATATGTCTTTTCTTACTGCAAATGTGTTATCAATTCCGGCAAATGCTTTATTGTTTTTCTTTATTTTAGTTCTAATTTTACTAGTGTATGTAATCATTTATTAACACTTGGTTATTTTTATTTGATATAAAAGTTTTAAGTAATATTGACTATTCGACAAAAAAAGTATTTGTTTACACGCATCCTTGACGCGTTTTGTAATTGAATAAAACTAACTTACGCTTCCAACTAATCGTAAAATGTAGAGAGTTAGAAACTGAAATAACATTACGCATATTTCCAAAGGACAAGTATTAAAATTTAAAATGATTGATATTGATAAAAAAAAATCATTAAACAATTAAATTCATGCAGGTGTGGAGGTTGATAAAGTATTTTTTATATTTAATGATATTATACATTCCAGATGATATTATATATGCCCATCTATAGATAGTATTAGATATTGAAATTTCGTTAATTTAGAGGAAATCTTATGTATAAATTCTATATTTTATATAAAAAAATATAACAAAATTACAACTTTTTTACAATTTTTAAAGTATGGCCATTTATAATATATCATCTAGAATGTTTAATGGTCAATACTTATAAACATTTTCATAAAACAAGATGAATCAAAATCCATATGATAGAGAAGTTAAACATTTCCAACGACAAGTAAAATAAGCACGAGTAAAGATAGTTATGACTGCATAGGACGTAAGTATCAATTATTCTCTTAGCCTTTTATTCGTCGTCGTTTTATAGTGTAAGTCGTGTAGATTCGAAAACAGATACTAACATTGCATCTATAGCGGTAAGGTGATCAAGATTTTAGAAACAGGGCTTATGCCCTGTCTTTTATTCTAACAACCCTGATTTCAATATTTATAACAGCTGTAAATTAAATAATATATAATATCTCTCTCTCTCTCTCACTCAGATTCACGCAGAACGGAGCGCCAAACGCTACGATCTCGGCATACCTCTTTCGCCTCGTCCACTGTCATCAGCCTCTTTGTACATGCTCTCCGGGGAGTTCTCGTGCTTTTTACGTGAGTACCGTCGATACTGTGTTTGCGAAGGTCAATCGAGTTCTCCCCCGCCCTCTCTTACCACTCACTTTTCCTTCATAAATCTTTCTTACCATTCTTTCTTCACTCATTCACTCGACGTGCCCAAACCATCTGAGCACGTTCTTCTTCATTCTCACTGTGACATCCACGATAGTACTTACTATTCTGTGTATCTCTTCATTGGGTATGCGATCAGCTAAACTGACTCCGCATATCCGACGAAGAGATCGCATCTCTACAGTATTCTTCTATCTTACATTCTTCTACTGTAATACCCACGTTTCGCTGCCATATAACAGTGCCGGTACTAACACTATACTATTGTCATACGCACATTTTACCAATTTAGGAACATTTTTGAAATTTCCTGAAAGTTATAATATATTTTTTATATATTTTTTTAACTTTGGATATCTTTATTTTTAAAAGAAAAAAATAGATCCTTATTGACAATTTAGGCTTAGCTCTTAATGAGTTAAAGCTTAGCCATAGAACGAATTCAATAGAGCTAAATATTTTTTATTACATTTATATACATAGTGTTAATTCTTTAAAAAGCAAATTCATTAACGAACGCGGCAAAACAAATTTATATTTAAATTAATTTTCAGTACATCCAATGAGTTCTTTTCAAATATAAAGTAATTATGAGTTAGGATCTTAAAATTTTGCACAAAAGCTCTTTATAATTGGAACCTTGTATACCTAACACAAGAAAGAAGTTAAGAAAATTAAGCCTTATTAAAATTAAACTTTGAAAGAAGCAAATATAATATGAATATTAATACGTATAATACAAATTCAGTATTGTCGGTCAGTGTTCAGTGGTCGGTTTGTGGCCGATAAGTCACTTCTGCTGCTGGTCTTCAATAGTGAGTACACATTATTAAATATAAAACTAAGTATGTTCCCACCGATGTAAGACTAGGTGTTTCAAACTAAGCAAAGGATTTTATTACAATTTCCCCTTATACACAAAATTTATTTGAATACCACATGCACATTATTCGTATAAAATCAAAATCAAATATTCTTTATTCAAGTAAGTCATTACAAGCACTTCAGAATTATCAAGGTACAAATTACAAATTTACGGCTGGTCTGCCGATGAAGAGCCGCCAAGAAACTCAACAGAATTCTTATCGTTATTTTTTTTTATGGAAGAGACGGCAAACGAGCGTACTGGTCACCTGATGGTAAGTGATCACCGTCGCCCACGGCCCCGAGTAACTCCAGAGGAGCTACAGGAGCATTGCCGGCCGGAGTGTTTTGTGATGTATTTAAGGCTTTTGACAGTGTAGACCACGATACGTTATTATGTAAACCAAGCTATTATTCAGTCAAAAACAGTATTTAAATAATTTCATGTCTAAACTTAAATTTAAAAAGCGTATAAAAATTTCTAACGAAGCAGGATTTGAACCCGCGCCTCTGGAATACCGTTCCAGCGCTCTGACCAACTAAGCCATTCGTTCTCACCGAGCTCCGTCGAAATTCTTATACGCTTGTTACAACTTATTTATGTTGTTAGCATCTCTGTAGGGAGATTTTTACAAATTTCCGCTACCCAAAGACAACTCGTAAGAATTATCATTTGGCAAGAGAGAATACTATTTATTTTAATATTTTTACTATGTTTTAAAGTGTTATTCCACACTTAGGACAAAAAATACTAAACTTAAATTTAAAAACGTATAAAAATTTCGAACGAAGCAGGATTTGAACCCGCGCCTCTGGAATACCGTTCCAGCGCTCTGACCAACTAAGCCATTCGTTCTCACCGAGTTCCGTCGAAATTCTTATACGCTTGTTACAGCTTATTTATGTTGTTAGCAGCTCTGTAGGGAGATTTTTACAAATTTCCGCTACCCAAAGACAACTCGTAAGAATTATCATTTGGCAAGAGAGAATACTATTTATTTTAATATTTTTACTATGTTTTAAAGTGTTATTCCACACTTAGGACAGAAAATACTAAACTTAAATTTAAAAAGCGTATAAAAATTTCGAACGAAGCAGGATTTGAAATTTAAGTTTAGTATTTTCTGTCCTAAGTGTGGAATAACACTTTAAAACATAGTAAAAAAAATTCATGTCTTCCGGGAGCTTTCTGTGGATGAGTTTCTCATAAGGATCGAAAATAGAAGAAACCTTAGAGACCTCTTCTTTTTTTTGATTCATATAAATGGCCTTCCCTTTTGCATTAAAAATTTATACAATATTGTTCTATTTGCTATAGGTGCTTCTTTAATTTTTAAAATACTCTGCTTTACGCTGTATCCCATGATGATCACTTACCATCAGGTGGCCCCTACGCTCGTTTGCCGTGCCTTGTCCATAAAAAAGATCCTCCAGTGTAAATGTACAAAATTTAATTATTTCCTCTAGAGGAACGTGTACAAACGTTAAATTATTGGTATATTTATCAGCGTTACAGCACCTGATACAGACGACTTTAATGAAGAAGTTATTGTAGTCGATTTTTGGTAAAATAATTCTCAAAAATCATGATCTACATTAATTAATTTTAACTATCTACTTTTAGTTCTACTGACTCATTATAAGTTTTAGATGTACCAGTTGTACTGGATAATATCTCCCAGGTACTACTCAATATATTTTAAGAGTTTACATTTTTATTATTTATATACTAGCATCAATGTAAACTTTTTTATATATTTATATATGAATTAAAATATAAATCGTAAAGTTCGAAAGCATCGAACCCATAACGCGCCGCTTTTACAATACTATAAGAATCATTATCATTTTCATACTAACATATTAAAACATAATTCTATGAATAATACAAAAATGCAGTAATTAATTGTAGTGATTTATATTTTATCAACCAGGTGATAGTACACCTGTTTGATAAGAGCAGGTATAATTTGGTGTTTCACTGATAATGTGCCAAAGTAGCCGCCATGCTTCTCATATTTGTGTTGTGTGCCATCTTCGCTGGCGTAAAAGGATTTAATACGACAAGTGTTAACCAATGTAAGTATTTTACGTGATTCTTACTGAATTTCACATTTATGAGAAATTAGTAATAATTCTTCTTCTATTAACTAATTATGTAATTATACCAGCAATACGCTCGCGACTTCGCCTGCTCAATTACTTTCATGTTCTAATAACATTATTACTTAAGACAATATCTATCAGTAGAAAACTTAAATTTCAGGTAATTGAATATTAATTTTGTACCATTTTATAAACCAATCGATTAAAATGAAATGAATACCAGGAAAGTTGCCAAAATATTATAGTTATTGCATTTAATTTTAGTAAGCCTATAAAAAAAAAAGTGATCGTTGTTAGATTTATTATAAGTATAGATTGTTATAATCTAATAATGAATAAGTCGCGGTAATTCGTGGGTGGAAATAACCAATGTATATATATAAATTGGAGTCCGAAGAGAAAAGAAAGAAGAAATAGACGTCGTATAAAAATAAATGCGACTCACTAATATTATTTAATGTTTATATTAGCGGCGTTGAGTTCTGCCACTCAACATGCCATGCCTGAAATTCGGCGGAAAGTGGAGAACGGAACTGGAACAGAGTGTCTTAACACTAGGTTCTCAAGTTCCCTCTGCTTACCCTGCCATGTACGGGATAAAGCGTGAAGCTGAGTTTATATATTATAGTAAGATAGGATCTCGCCCGGACGACACTTTCTTTATTTCTTGAGTGGCGGAACTCAACACCGCGCTTTGACGTTTACTTATTTTGCAGTAATTCATATGTTTTTTCATTGTCATTTTATCTAATCACTATGGACACCTGATCCTTACCTTTAGTTATCAATTTTGTTATTATATATTTGTATATTTTTCTACTAATTCTTATTCTAGGCATATAATTATGACATTATTAGGCTATAGAAGATCTAAAAAAAAATTCTGAACTTAAACGATGGTGTAGACTTTAAAAAAATAAAATATTCATAAGATAATCCATCATATTAAAGATGTCCTTTTCTATATCAATAAAATTATATATTTAATCATCTATTATTATTTTAGAACAATTCAACTTTGTTCTTAGAGGCCTGTCGTGACGGCACAAACATGCAACTGTAAATACGACAGTTGTGAGTTCGATTCCTACTGGAATAACTGAAATATATCACATTTTAATTTGTCCTTGTATTGCTAGATATCTTAACTAGATTTCCAAGTTAATTACTCAGCTTCACGCTGTACAGCACGAGGCAGGGTAGACAGAGGGAACCCGGGAACCTAGTAAAGACACTCCGTTGCACTTCTGTTCCCCACTTTTCGCCAATTTTGAGGCATTGCGTGTTGAGTGGCGAAACTCAACGCCGCGCTTAGCCTTATTACCAGAGCGAAGAAATGAAACATTTAATATTTAAATTGAAAATATTAAATATCTCATTTCCTCGACTGGTGATCGACTCCAGAACCTATCGGTTACAGTTACACTCTTGTGCCGCCGCGCCACGACAGGCCTCAAATTTAATTATAATAAATAAATTAATTATAATTAACCAATTCTTCACAGGTATTTTCAATCAAGGCGAACTTCCCTTGAACGCGTATGTAGAAGGATGCACAACACCACCATGTGCTCTCGTGCAAGGCACAGATGTCGTCATACATGTTATATTTAAATCACGTAAGAAACTTGCATAGTTTTGCTTATTGCAAATTTCAAGTTGTTTTGTTAGCTTCTTCCCGCACATGGCAACAGGCTAAGAGAAGAGAATTTGGAAACCAAGTGTTAAGACACTCCTTTACGTTGTCACTATTAACAGTTTATGAAATTTGAAGCATTGTGTTTTATTTGAGTGGCGGAACTCAATGTTTCACTTTGTTTTGTTACGACAGCGAGGTAAATTGAAATATGAAATATTTCATATGCTCTAGTGCAAATGAAATCCACAACAAGCATCAAATTTCAACATTTATTTTATCTTATTATAAGTTATTGTTTATTAATTATGTTTATTATTTTGACATGTTATGTCTTTTACTGTAGGCGTCTGTAGAATTTTTTTCAGACCAAAAAAAATGTCACGTTTTTAGGGTACTTAATTTGTTCAAATTTACTTCAAGTGAGTGGTTATATATAGATGAAGGTTAGATCTTTCTGTATAATAAATAAAATTTACTTTAAGTAAGTGGTTATACATAGAGAAAAATTAGATCTTGTATAATAAATAAAACATTACAATTTTGATGCTAAGCCTCCTTTTCTCGTGGCTAATCACAGTGTGACGGTTCACTTCTAAATATTAATAAATTTTATTCTTGAAAGAAAATGTCTGAAATTTTATTTTACATCTTTGGTGGTCAAGCAAAAAAGAATTTAGAAACTAAGATCATCAGTACTAGTAGTTTCTCCTTTTCTGGGAAAAGCCTAAAAACAAACATGATCTTTAAGCTTTTCCCAGAAAGGGAGAAATTTGCATTTTTTTTTATTTATTTACAGCTCGCCTCCTCAACGACGTACAGACCCTCGCAACAGCAATTCTCACAGTGTTCATTCCATTTAATATAGAGTACGATTTGAATGAGAACGCGCGAACTTGTAACTTTCTGACTAACACCTATTGCCCGTTATTGCCAGGAGAGGTCGTACAGTATACACTGAAAATGCATATTGAAAGTATTTTCCCATTGGTAAGTTTACATTTTCTTTTACAAATTCACACTTGTTTGACACTTCGTTCTCATCAAGACCCTTCTGTTACTCACTTTCCTCCAAATGCTGTAGAAATTGAGTGTTGACCGGTTGTGCTCAACGTCACGCTTTATCTAGTAACTAGAGCGAGGAAATAAAAACATTTCCTGAAGTAGAAATCGAACCCACAACCCGTCTTACGATTATTATTTTTTTCTGTTTCGCTTTGTTTGTCTCTATCTGGAAACTGAAAATCATTTACAATATAGCTATGTATTGGAAGTATAGCTTCTATACAACGTTCTGATTATTTTGTTATTAAAAAAAACATATATTGTACATATTTTTTATGAATCACGTGACTTTCAGGGGGCATGGAGACAAAATCTATGTCTCATTTATAGAAAAATGTTCCGCTGTCGTAACATTTAGTTCCCTTTCCCCACCTTCTTGTACGGGATAAAGCGTGAAATATTCTTTTAATAGTTTCTATACAAAAAGACTATCACGCTATTCGTAAATTCAAAAGTGAAATATTTAATATTCATGGATTTGAACCTGCAATCATACTTAGTAGAAAGAAACTGCACAACCCTTAATACCTCTTATAAAACATTTTCCAAGTATATCGCGAAGCATTTTATAAAATTTCTTAACAATTTTAAGCCCCGTAAAATTTTTCAGGACGTTTGTAACGACGTAAATAAATCCTTTAATACCGCCATGAGAGCTTCATATTTTCTAACAAATTATGAAAAGTTCTATGTAAAATGTGTACTGCTTGTAGTTTACATTTAATAGTAGAATAAAATATTATTCTAAATTCCGTCAGGGCCCTAAATTGGGTTCTTACCAATTTAAAAAAAATAATTAAAAATTAAAAAGACTACTTACAAATTTAACTAAAATATACATAAAAGAAACAAACAAGTATTATATATATATATATATATATATATATATATATATATATATATATATATATATATATATATATATATATATATATATATATATATATAATTAATATTGTTGTATTAACTATATTTTTTTTGTTATAGGGTACACAGGCGATTATCGAGTTCAGAGTTGCTGACATGCTTCGTGTTCCAATTTGGTGTATCCGTCTACCTATAAGTATTGTGGCCCCACTTTAGTCTTCAAAATAAAAGGTCAGGCCCCACCAGCCTGCGTTTAGGGCCATACTTGGACCCCAAAATTGTAGGATAAAGTTCCCGAAACAAATTGATTTACATTTCTCCTAGAGTCTAACTTCACGAGTGACTATGTTTCTGGCTGCCCATCCCTACTAATTTAGTTACTTAAAATAAAGGCTTTAAATAACAATAAATACTTTTAATAAAAAACCAAAGTAATAGATTTTTTTTTATCTCTTTAACAGTTTTCGTTACCAAACTATCAGTATGACTTTTATTTAAAAAGTTTTTTAAGTTATGAATTTTCAATAAGAGATAGTTTTGCCAGTTTCACGCTGTGTCCCGCACATGGCAGGATAGACAGGATTATTTTGGGGACCTATTGTTTAAAACACTCCGATATGTTTTCCGCTTTTACATAAACACAGTCGCACGCTTGAGCCCCTGCGCCACGACCGGCCTCTAATCATCATTTCATCATTTAAAATCAAATTATATAAAACAAACCAAGATATTTGATCATTTTATTTATAGCCCAATCTAATCATAAGAGGTATAAGAAGTAAATAGCATCTGGTAGCCAAGTAACTCGATCCCCACTGGACGGAATTAATTATTTTCACTCAATTGTTCATATTCAACATGTATTTTCTGAAGGACGAGTGGAGAAAGAGACGCTAAAATTACGTTTTTCTGCACATCTGCTAAAGCAAAAAACTAAAATAAATGATAGTGTTACACTATAACTCAATTTACTTAATAATTAAATAATAAGATAAATAGTTACATTCGTAGTTCTCAAGAGTTTAGATAAATATATCTATAACAATAACGATATAAATTCAAAAGGTAAGCTTATTTCAATTTATTAAATATATTTATGTTTGAAATATTCTCAATAGTAACAAGTGATGTACATTCTTTATATCGTACAACAATGCATCGTCAAGAGCGACATCCGTACCCAGCGGCTGTACCTCACACTGAATCTTACATGAACACCTATTTTACTACTTGTATTATTTAAATATGCTCGGTGTTTTTAGTAAAATTATTAAAAGAAACACTTTTTCCAGTTCGGACACTTCCGCTCTCCAGTTTCCGCCGAATTTAGGCATTATGTGTTGAGTGGCGAAACTCAACGCCGCGCTTTACCTTATTACTAGAACAAAGACATGAAAATATTGAATATTTAACGTGATCGTGTCATCTTCGGGTGAGGATAGAACCCACAAACACCGGGCTTACGGTCACATGCTTGTGTTACTGCGTCGCGACAACTCTCCCTGCGCCACGAATATAAAAATAAAATATTATTTATCTATTTACTATTTTTACAGTACATACGGTGTGACAAAAACTATAACGTCCTTTGAGAGTCCTGCATTTTTGCTATCAACATTTTCCTTTCAAGACGTTCATGGAGCTATTTCACGGTACCCTTACATACAACACATTCCTTCAATAATTCAGTAGCTATTATAAAAAGTTACATAAACATTATATATTTAACTTTGTTCCTTTGAATAATGTTTCTTTCAATTTCATAAATAAAATGTCAGGATATTTTTTTACATATTTAAAGTGACCTTTTATATTTACAAAGAAAAATATTTTTAGTAAGCGTATGAAAATTTAAACAAGCCATACGTTCTCATCTACGAGTAGGTACATTAAAATGCTTACGAGTATATCCTTCTTACAAATTACATATGTTGTTAATATCTCTGTAGAAATTTAACATTTCCGCCACCGGAAGATAAATAACTGCTTAGAACTAGGCAAGAGAGAATTATATCTATAAAAATATTGTGTATATATCTGTGTTATGTACTATTATTACTAATAACTGCAATTATTACAAAAAAGCCTGTCGTGGGGCAGAAACGTGTGATTGCAAGCGCGCCAGACTACAGGTTTGATTCTACTTGAGGAAATGAAATATTTAATTTTTTTTTTTTTTCGCTCTATTAATATGGCAAAGTCCGGCGTTAATCCACCACGGAACGATGTATCTTAACACTAGTTTCCAAAGTTGCCTCTACCTATCCTGGCATCTGCGGGATTCAACGTGAAGCTGCGAAAAATATGCGTTGCTGTAATATTTTTAATGTTTTTTATGATTACTGCAACCGAAACTATTTAGAGATAAGCTATATAGCACAATTGAATAGAAATACAACAGTTATTTTTATAGCAACAAATATAACTATTATTATTTTTTTTTTTAAAAAGAGCTTAGGCAACTAAAAAATCCAAAAACGATTACTAGCAAAAGCCGTTCATTTGATTTGTAGGTTAATTTTTTTCAAATAAAAACACAACCACGGAATATATTAAAATATAGTCTTCTAATACTAAAATGTACAACAGTCGGTATGCAAGAACGGTTAAACAAGTTTCACAACAAACTTTTTATACACTGACATTATCATTATTGCTTGTATTTATATTAACATACTGGCGACCTGGCCACGGCTTCAACCGCTTAAATTACTCTTTTTTTATTTATTTATTTCATCTACTTTTAATTTTATGTAAATAAATAGAAATGTTGTAGCAATTTTTTTTAACCATTTAAAAAAAAAACTAATAATAAATATTGAGAGACCTTTGCCATAATATAATTGTTAAAAATACACTTAAAGTTTAGCCATTTCTGAGTTAGCGCGTATAATCGCACAGACAAAGACACATAAGATTTCAAAATCACTGTTTTGTACTTTGTAATAAACGTCTCCTATATATTTCTTTTAAAATATATTCCATGTACAAACAGTGATTGGTTACAGATTTTTGATATTGTAATTTGAACAATTATGATATAGATACAAAAATATAAATAAAAATACATTCTTAATTTGCATGTAATTTTAAAAACGGCATGAATAAAGTCACAGGTACAAACCAGTTATTAATATCATAATATTTTTCCCGCCAACTTTATAAAACATCCAGAGTATATTTAATCCTATGCCCTACATCTGACGACGTTCCGCTCTAATACCTTTGCCTAGAGGAGGAGGACTTTTAATTGGCCAACTACGATCTAGATCAAATTAAAAATTCTATTTATGTCAGGTTTTACAGAAAAAGATAATTATTTTTAAGAGTTGAATATTTTGAACAAGATTTTGCCTGCGCTACCTTCGGATATAACGTAAACCGTAAAAATTATAACTCAGAAAACGTTATAAAATAACAAAATACAAGCAAAACCTATCAGATTAACAAGTCTTATCTATCAGTATATCTATCATACATATTTCAAAGATTTTCAGTAGCAAATATTACGAATAAGCATTTCTTGGCTGAAGTCAAGACTACTTAGAACCCTCTAAACTCAAAATAGAAGAAGTGCTCTAGTGTGCTCTAGCGAGTGTCAGTATCTCGTTCGTTAAAGCTGAGAGGGTTGTCTCCACACCGCTAATAGTCATTTACACTGAACGCTCCTCACACTAGGTCTTATTAAGGTTGAAAAACTTGTTCAACTGTTACTTGTAATATTAAAATGTCGTTCTATTTATATATATATATTTATATATTAGATGAAATTTTGTATTTTTCAATTAAATGTTCTATAAATTATCGAGGATCACTCGAAGGAATTATCAATTCTTAGTTTTGATAACGATACAATGACAATACCCAGCGTTGAATTACACGCAATATGTTGATAATTGGCAAATATGTATGTATAAAATCCAAAAGTATATTTTAATTACCGTTGTTTTCTCATATCTTTCTGTCTATAGGTACCTAAGTATTTATATTAATTATTATTTTTTTACTTTTGGTTAGCAAATTAATGTCACAAAAAAGGTAGCCGTGAGATTAAAGCTTTACACAATACTCTATATATTTCAGGGGAGGCGGGGGGAACCTTAAATAAACCCCATTCCCCACGCATCGCGTAATCTTCAAAATATTGCGTGTTGAGATGCAAAACTCAACGTGTTTATCTTGTTCCCAGAGTCGAAAGAGATGAAAATATTTATTCTTAACATTTACAATTAGACAACCACCTTAAGTGACATACCCACTACCTTAACTAAAATACCTACTACTTATTTTAGTTAACTTTATAAGAAAAAAAACTCTTAATTACTAACGACTTTATGTAGATAGGTATACTATATAATGACACCTTTTAGGAATAGGAAAAAAGTATTTTTAACAAGCATAAATTATTTTTTTTTTTTTTTCACCAACAGTTAATCTGTCAACGGCGTCGCTGGCGCATGTATCCTTTTTTATTAAGTATTTAGATAATCATAATTGCAAATGTATACGAGTTCCAGCCTTAGAAATTTCAATTGGCTCTAATTATTACGACTCGTAAACCTTCTAGGTATTTACATATACCAAAAAAAGGGGTTTTAAAATTATTGAAGAATCGTTTGAAAAAAAAAAAACTTCTACAATTTTTTTTCTTGATATTTTTAATTGTTTTTAAGATGTTAATTCACATTTTAATAACACTTATTTAAAATCTAAATCCTAAAGCCTGTCATGTCGCAGCGTGCGTCTGTAACCGACAGGTTGTGGGTGGGTGATCCCCACTCGAGGAAATAAAATATTTAGTATTTTAATTTTAAATATTTAATGTTTTTATTTTTTCGCTCTGGTACAAGGCAAAAGGCAGCGTTGAGTTCCACCACTCAACACCCATTTCCTTAAATTCGGTAGAACGTGGGGAACAGAAGTGAAACGAAGTGTCTTAACACTAAGTTCACAAGTTCCCTGTGCCTACCCTGCTATATGCTGGATACGGCCTAAAGCTGAATAATGAGTAGAGAGAGAGAGAAAGTAAATCCTAAATACCGCTACTTTTTTTTCGTTTTTTTTAATCAATATTCAAGCTTCTGATGGTAACGATTTGGTCCTTTCCACCTCAATATGAACTACAAGTACTATGTACACTACAGTACACTACCGTACACTACAGTACACTACAGTACCTACACATTAACATATGTAAGTAATTTGTATAGATATACCTATAATTATTAATTAAATTGCCAATTTATGTTATATACATATAGTATACTTAAATATTTATATAGATGTATTTTTAAATGGCAAAAACAAAAAAAAATACTAATTTATCTCGTAATTTATATTCAATTTAAAACCACACACCAAGTACAGTAGTGTACTTCCTTGTAAAACCTGGTATCGCCTTTAAACAACACATGGCAGGGTAGGCAAAGGCAACTTGGGAATCTAGTGTTAAGATACACCGTTCCACTCTTGTTCCCCACTTTATTATACGTACGTTATATATTTTTAAAATGATGTTGACCCGATTCGATTGTAAAAAAATAATTAGATTTTCAAAGCTCAGTGCAAAGAGATATAACTTATTACTTATGTATCTACTCGTATTATATTTTTGAATTAAAAAAATGTCCAATTAAAAACAGCTCAAATAAAAAAGCTAAAAAAATTGCTTGTATCCATTTTGAAATGAAACAATTTTATATTTCAATTCCAATAGCGGAAATATTAATATTAAATTTTAATATTTGTTTTTCTTTCATACTGTATCCCGCACAGGTAGGAGGGACTTGTGAACTTAGTGTTAAGACACTCTATTCCGTTCCACCGAGACATGTGGCGTCGAGTGGCGGAACTCAACGCCGCACTTTGCTTTGTTACCAGAATGAAAAAATGAAAACTCTCTCTCTCTCTCAGCTTCACGCTGTATCCCGCACATGGCAGGGTAGGCAGTGGGAACTTGGGAACCTAGTGTTAAGATACTCCGTTCCACTTCTGTTCCCCACTTTCCGCCGAATTTAGAGGCATAACTCAACAGAGTGGCGGAACTCAACGCCGCGTTTTGCCTTGTACCAGAGCGAGGAAACTATAATATTAAGTATTTAAATTGAAAGTATTAAATATTTCGTTCCCTCGAGTGGGGATCGAATCCACAACTCGTCGGTTACAGTCACAAGTTTTGTGCCGCTGCCCCACGACAGGCCTCCAAAAACATGAAAACGTTAAATATATAATATAAAAATCATTTCCTCTAGTGAGAATCAAACGCCCACGTCATGTTTACTGCCAAACACTTGTGCCCCTACGCTACGACAGGTCTTATTTTAATATAATATAAATTAAACAACAAAATTTAGATATTTTGATACATCTAAAGCAGCTAAGTGGCATCTCTCATACAGTCCGCTCACGTATTGCCCTTCAAAGGCTTTCACTCAGCTATCTCAACATTTTAAGCAGATGACAGGAAATGAAATTTTGCAATGTCAAGTAAGAGTACTCATACTTTAAATAAACATTATTTATAAGTGAAATATACTTGTCAAATATATATATATATATATATATATATATATATATATATATATATATATATATATATATATATATATATATATATATATATATATATATATATATATACATACATACACTGCCTACCCTGCCATGTGTATACAGCGTGAAGCTAAGAGAGAGAGAGAGAGTTTTCATTTTTTCATTCTGGTAACAAAGAAAAGCGCGGCGAGTTGAGTGAGTTCCGCCACTCGACACTGTCTCGGTGGAACGGGATGGAGTATCTTAACATTAGGTTCACCCTACCTGTGCGGGATACAGCATGAAAGAAAAAGAAATATTAAAATTTAATATTAATATTTCCGCTATTGGAATTGAAATATAAAATTACATATAAATACAAGCAAGTTTTTAGCTTTTTTATTTGAGCTGTTTTTAATTGGACATTTTTTTAATTCAAAAATATAACACGAGTAGATACATAAGTAATAAGTTATATCTCTTTGCACTGAGCTTTGCAAATCTAATTATTTTGTTACAATCGAATCGGGTCAATATCATTTTAAAAATATATAACGTAAGTATAATAAAGTGGGGAACAAGAGTGGAACGGAGTATCTTAACACTAGATTCCCAAGTTGCCTTTGCCTACCCTGCCATGTGTTGTTTAAAGGCGATTCCATATTTTACAAGGAAGTACACTACTGTACTTGGTTTGTGGTTTTAAATTGAAGATATTACGACATAAATTAGTATTTTTTTTTTGTTTTCGCCAGTCAAAATACATCTACAATATTTAAGTATAGTATATAACATAAATTAACAATTGAAATAATAATTATAGGTATATCTATACAAGTTATTTACATATGTTAATGTGTACTGCATAGTGCTTGTAATGCATATTGAGGTGGAAAGGACCAAATCATTACCATCAGAAGCTTGAACTTTGAATTGATTAAAAAAAACAAAAAAATAAATAAATAAAGTAGCGGTATTTAGAATTTACTCTCTCTCTCTCTCTCTCTCAATACTCATTACTCAGCTTTAGGCTGTATCCAGCATATGGCAGGGTAGGCACAGGGGACTTGTGAACCTTGTGTTAAGACACTCCGTTCCGCTTCTGTTCCCCATGTTCTACCGGATGATTTGAGGAAATGGGTGTTGAGTGGTGGAACTCAACGCCGCCTTTTGCCTTGTACCAGAGCGAACAAATGAAAACATTAAATACTTAAATTAAAAATATTAAACATTTTATTTCCTCGAGTGGGGAAATAACCCACAACCTGTCGGTTACAGGCACACGCTTGTGCGGCTGCGCCATGACAGGTTTTAGGATTTAGAATTTAAATAAGTATTATTATTTTTATTATATTTTCTTTCCAAAATACGAATTAACATTTTAAAAACAATAAAAAATATCAAAGTACAAGTTCTTTTTTTTTTTTTCAAATGATTCTTCAATAATTTTAAAACCCAATTTTACTCAATAAAAAAGGATACACGCGCCAGCGACGTCGTTGACAGATTAACTGTTGGTGAAGAAAGTACAAAAATAATTTATGCTTGTTAAAATCACTTTTTTTCCTATTCCTAAAAGACGTTATTATGTAGTAAACCTATCTACATAAAGTCATTAGTAATTAAGAGTTTTTCTCTTATAAAGTTAACTTAAATAGGAGTGCGTGTAGGTATGTTAGTTAAGGTGGTTGTCTAATTGTAAATGTTAAGAATAAATACTTTCATCTCTTTCGACTCTGGGAACAAGATAAACACGTTGAGTTTTGCATCTCAACACGCAATGTTTTAAGGATAAAGCGATGCGTGGGGAATGGGGTTTATTTAAGGTTCCCTCAGCCTCCCCCAGCATATATATATATATATATATATATATATATATATATATATATATATATATATATATATATATATATATATATATATATATATATATATATATACATATATATATATATATATATATATATACATATATATATATATATATATATATATATATATATATATATATATATATATATATACATATATATATATATATATATATACATATATATATATATATATATATATATATATATATATATATATATATATATATATATATATATATATCAGCATGTTGTGAAATAAGTTATTTGAATATATATAAAGATAATGCAAAGGCAAGAGTCCCAAGGAGCAGTATTAACATTTCAGCAGCAAGAAACCAAATTATATAGATTTTAATTACAGATTATATTATCTACTGCAATATTAACTAACTTTAAATAAAATATTACGTTAAATACGAGATTTCTAGCACAATTGAATCTGAATGGAAGTCAGAGTTTGTAAAAAGTATAAGAATTCTAATAAAAGTTACGTACGCTTTAAATAGGACACCGCAGGGACTCTGCAAAGTTTAATAACGTTAACTTGTTACCAGTTTTTAATTATGAAGACGTACATTTTTAGATGTTTGGTCCTTTCTACGTAATTATGAGAAGTTTCGTGGCCTGTTGTGACTCAAGGGCATAAATTTTAAACGTGGCAGGTTGTCGGTTCAATTAACTACTAGAGCAAATTAAATATTTAATATTTTAATTTCCACGCTCTGGTGATGAGGCAAAGCGTGGCGTTGATTTTGCTGGAACCCAGTGATATTGAACAAGAATTTGATATCATATATTACTTGTTCTCTGCCTATTTCTAATACAAGAATATAAGGCGTTTTATTTATTCCTATTTAAATAAGTCTGTGATGATAGAATAAAATATAATTTCACTGTTTCTTTCAGCGCCATGTAAGTAAATTTATACACAAGTCATTTGTATACACTGTATCTGTGTTAAAATCGCATACTCTTTAAAAATCGACTAGAAAAAGACGCAACAGTCTCTGCCCACCACTTTCGGTTTGTTAACATCATAGTCATCAACCAAGGAGGATCGTTATAATTTCTTCAATACTACTCTTCAAGACTTTTCTTCAATATTTTATGTATTGTGTTCTCAAAAGTCAACTGAGGTCTCCTCATGGTCTCTATTGGTTTCTTGGTAAAATAAAAATGAAAACGTTTAACGCTTTAAATCAATTTTTAATCCTAAAGGCATCAAAATTTTTAAGAATATTTTTTGTTCACTTTCACAATTTCTCTAATACATATAATTAAAACGTCTATCAAGAAGGAAAAAATATCCGAAGCTTCGTTATTACATTTTTTAAAACAGGCCGTTTATTTAATGCTGACAAGGAAAGGGGTAGATGTTATATATTTTTTTCCAACTTGTCAAATTATATTCAAGCCTGTCGCACAAGCGTGTGACTGTAAATTCTACAGATTGTGTGTGATCCCCACTCTAGCACATGGAATATTTAACATTTTCTAACTAAATATTTAATGTTTTCATTTTCTTCGCTATGGTAACAAGCTAAAGCGCTGCGTTGCATTCCGCCACTCAAGACGCAACGCTTTAAATTTAGCGTGAAGTGAGGAATGGTGAGGAGTGTCTTAATACTAGTTTTCCAAGTTGAAAAAACTTTTTTAAAGGCCTTTGTTACAGTTTATTGTAGATAAGACAGACTGTTAAAAGTTTTACAAAAGATATTCACACTTTTAAAATAAATTACAACATGGATATTATAATAATGTCAATATTCAACTTCGTGACCTGTCAGAATTCTTGACGACAAAGAAATTCTATTTACAAATTATTAAAGTAGTTCTTAAAATACACAAGTTATTTTAAATTTGAATGAAACTAAATAAATTTCTCTTTTAAGCAATAGATTGCCAACACTTTTATAAAAAATAAAATGAAAAAATTTTAAGGAATATTTGAAGTGCTCGAACATTGTCCTCACTGAGATACCCTTCGCTCAGCTGATGAAATTACCGACAGCGTCAACACCTTCATCAAAATAATGTAGGTGTTGGAGTGTCTGGTTATTGTGATGACCGCGTCAGTATTGCTTTCATGGATACGAATCCTCATGCTTCTGACTCGGATGATGATGACGAGGTCCTATGTTTGTCTTTGTGTCTCGTGGATGGTCATGACACGCAACCGTGGTCTGGACCAATATATCTTTGTTCCATCGGTGGTCTCTTCTTCCTCCTGAATATGGACCAGATATAGGGTCCGAAGAGACCCTATATCTGGTGGTGGATATAATTCACTGCAATATTAGCAAACTTACTTACTTAATTAACTTCACACTATATCCCTAGCGGGGTAGGCAGAGAGAACGGAGTGCAAAACGCTACGGTCTCGGCATACCTTAGCAAACTTCAAGTTAAATATTATGTAAAAATAAATATGAGAGTGAGTCTCAAGCACAATTGATTTCTGGCCAGAAGCCAGAGTTTATAAAAAATCTAAGAACTCAAATTAAAGTTGACGTGAGCTTTAAATAGGACACCGCAGGGACTGCAAAGTTTAATAATTTTAACTTGTTGCCAGTTTTTAATTATTTATTGGTAGATTTTTAGATGTTTGATCGTTTCTATGTAATTGTAAGAGTTTTCGTTTAGATATATTTTGCGGTGTGTTGGGACACAGGGGCATGAACGTCCAATTTTAAATGCAACAGGTTGTTGGTCCAATTCTTACTCGAGGAAATTAAATATATTTTTATTTCTAAGCTCTGATAATGGGGCGTGGCGTTGAGTTTTGCCACTCAATAGCAGAAAGTGAAGAACGGAAGCGTAATGGGAACGAAGTGTCTTAACACTAGACTCTCATGTTTCTTTAGCCTACGTTCCGTATCAGTTCTGTGCTTTATGCGGGATTGAAAAATAATATTGGTACATACGATCTTTTAGTAAAATCTGTACAATACTGGAATATTTTCTTTTGAATCCAGTGATAATTAACGAGAATTTAAAATTATATTACTTGTTTTCTGTCTACTTCTGATACAATATAACGCTTTCTATTAATTGTCTCAGCAATAGCAGGGATACTGTCCTGGACATGGCAGCGTTCCACTTCCGTACCCCACTTTCCACCAAAATTGTCACATTAAATGAATGGCGGAACTCAACGCCACGCTTTGCTTTGTTACCAAAGCGACAATGAAAACATTTTATATTTAATTTGAAAATGTTAAATATTCCATAAATATTGCATTTCGAGGCCTGTCGTGGCGCAGCGGCACAAGAGTGTTGCACGACAGTTTCTGGGTTCGATCCCCAGTCGAGGAAATGAAATATTTAATATTTTCAATTTAAATATTTAATGTTTCTTTTATTCGCTATTGTATTAAGGTAAAGGGCGGCGTTGGGTTCCGCCACTCAACACGCAACGCCTCAAATTCGGCGGAGAGTGGGGAACGGAAGTGGAACGGAGTGTCTTAACACTAGGTTTCCGGGTTCCCTCTGCCCACCCTGCCTCGTGCGGGATACAGCGGGAAACTAAAAAATAAAAAAAAAAAATATTTCATTTCGGGATTCGGGATCGAACCCACGAGCTGTCACACGCTTACACCGCTGCGCCATGACAGACCTCAGTGACAAATATTAACCTATAGATCATCAATCTTGAATGTCCCAACTTCTAATATAAATTAAGTTATAAAATACGTCAACAATATTTAAACGTCTAACACTTTAAATCAATTTGTAATCCTAAAGGAATCAAAATATTTGAGAATTTATATCGTTCACTTTCACAATTTATTTATTACATTGGGGTTAATATAATAAAAACGTCTATCAAGCCGGAAAAATCTTCCCGAAGCTTCGTTATTACATTTTTCTTAAAGAAATGGGCCTGTTTATATAATGCTGACAAGGGAAGAGGTAGATGTTATATATTTTTTTTACCCAAATTGAAAATGTACATCTAAACGTTAACATATAAATCTACGACAGCGACTTGTCAAGTATGTAAAATTGCATACAAATTATGTAAGTAGATCAATGGGAAGTAGTTACAAATTAAAAAAAAACCCTAACTTAAGTGTGCGGGCGCATGCACTCATTTATATGAAATAAGTTCATACAACCAAATATAACTACAAATATAATTTTTCTGTGATTATCTATAATTTTCCATTATTTTCCTTTATTCGTGCCTATAGTTATCAATTCATGTTGACTGTCATAATTGTAATAGACGGTAATTTGTATGAAGTAAAATGTAAATATTTGATACAATATGCAACAAAACTTTACGTAAATGATCGTTCGTTTTTGGCTCCTTTTGTTCTCCAAAGCACTATAGACTTGATGTTTAAAATTAATTTCAGCATAATACCTGTTTACGATCTCTGAGATGAATTCTTGACAACAAAGTAATCTTATGAGGCTAATCTTCTTTAGTAAATTAAAATATTTAGATTTTTATATACAAGTAATAAGGGCCAAAACTATGATCTTTTTATTTGGATGGATGATTGGAAGATGTGAATATGACGCTCTTGTAACTTATTCAGTATGATGGCGTAAGAAAAGTGGAGAGTGGAAACACTTCATATCAAACCCCAGGATCTCGAAGGAAAATTCGTATTTTTTGCAGGGTTCCTTATAATTAAAGGGACATATATCTCTAAATATACCGTTAACTAAGTATTAAAGATATTAATTCCAAATAAAATTAATTCAATATGTATACAATCATTTTTTTTTTAGCTTCACGCTGTATCCCGCACAAGACAGGGTAGGCAGAGGGAACCCGGGAACCTAGAGTTAATACTTCCGTTCCCCACTTTCCGCCGAATTTGAGGCATTGCGTGTTGAGTGGCAGAACTCAACGCCGCGCTTTGCCTAATTACCAGAGCGAAGAAATGGAACATTAAATATTTAAATTGAAAATATTAAGTATTTCATTTCCTCGACTGGGGATCGAACCCAGAACCTGTCGGTTACAGTCACACGCTTGTGCCGCTGCACCAAGACAGGTCTCAATCGATTTCATATATAAACAATATTTGAACCTTACTCGTAGACTCTATTATTGAAAATAGTATTCTTTTTATTTCTCTTTTAAAAGAAGTGAATACTAGATATCTAACTGAAATAAAATTGAATACGTATTCGTCGTTCGGTCAATACACTTTTCCCGTTAACTTACATAAAAGGAATAAAGTCCCCAGTTAAACACAACCATTGTGTCTTGGTCTTGGTACATTGACCGTAAGAACCTGAAGGGACGAGATTGCCAATCCTTTTATAAAAATAAAATAACTTTTAAAACTATATTTCGTATAGTTATTTTTAAAATCTTATTGAATTATAAAAGCATGTCAAATAATGACATCTAAGAGAAATTGAGACCGTCGTGGCACCGTGGGAAAAGTAAGATACAATGGTTGTAGATACGATCCTCTCTCAGATGATTGATAATATTCAAATTGTTTTACGCGGTATTAAGTTACGCCACAATATTTTAAAAATTGGGGTGATAGAAGGGAACTAAACCCTAGTTTTCCTTATCTACTCTTCTGTGCAAGCGAAGTACCACTAAAATTATAAAGTAGAAGTAAAGTAGAAGTCAAATTATAAAGTAGAAGTAGAAGTTTGTGAGGATGGATACTGTATGGATTTATATGCAACTTCACAGTTATATAGTTTATATATCGGAAAAACATAGCTTACATAATAAAATTTAAAAACGTATAAATATTTGAACGAAGCAGGATTTGAACACGCGCCTCTTGGAAATCCTGCTAAATGTGGTAGATACTTTAAAAATAGTAAAAATATATAGCTTACAATTTATATAAAGGTTTTGTATATTAGAATCGCTAACATTATCAGTGTATTGTTGATGGTTTTCAAATTTACTTAAATATTTTTTTCATGTCCATTCTTATAGCTTCACCTTGTGTCTCGTTGCAGGGAAAGCAGGAGACCGAATTCAGGAAGCATTGCGTGTTGAATGGCATACCTCAACGCCGCGCAATGCCTCGTCACCTAACTGGAAATATTTAATTTCTTCGAGTGCGAATCGAACCCGTCGCGGCACTGCCCGGCCTCAGACCCTTAATTTTCATCTTTTCCCTTTCTTCAAAGTTTGTAAACGAGAAAAGGTAATAAAGAAATAGTTTTATTTCACCAAAGGTATTTAGTTTCAATAGGAAAGAATCTTTTTCCAATACACTGTTGCGGTCGTAACGATTTATCCTTATTAAGTAAAGCGGGCGTGAGATTATTTTCTTCTAACAAACCAAATTGAATGTAAATGATGCTGAAAATTGAAAGTAAAATATCTGTAAAACATTACTGTTACTATTTTTAAAGTGTTAATCCACACTTATTTAGAAAACGTATAAAAACTCTTACAGGCTTGTTCTAAATAAGTACTTTAGTATATTATTGTTTTACTTTGTGTCCAAAGGCTTTAGGAGTAACCTCCGAGCTCTAAAATTATGAAACTTTGTAACGACTATTTATTTTTTACTTATATGACGTATAATATATAAGGCTCAGCGTAGTGTTTACTGTAGTGAGATATATTATCATAAGTATATACAGGGTAGGCAGAGGAAACATGGGAACCTGGTGTTCACACTCCGTTCCAATTGGCACACTTCCGTTCCCCACTTTCCACCACAAACTCTTGAGGCATTGCGAGGTTGTGTGGTGGAACTTAACGCCGTGGTTTGCCTCGTTAACAAAGATATATTATTTAATATGAAAGTAAATATAAATATTTAACGCCCTAAGTGGAAATTAGACCCACAAACACAAAATTGGATTTTTTAACTTTCACTTTGTATCCAGCATAAATCTAACGTCAAGTCCATTAAATTGTGTGGTGATAACCAACATCTCTACCATCAGGCCTACGGCCTACGCTATGATGACCTGTCATGCTGGGGTCACACTAGCGAAAAGTCTCGTTAATTCCGTCAAGAGGCGGTACATCAGAGAAATCAACGCAAGATAAATCTCCTTATTTTCTTCGCTCGGTAATGATAAAGTATACAAAATAGTACTGACGTTCGTAATAATGAAGTCCCAGCATCATAACTATTGTAAACGTATAAACTATTTACCGCCTCAGCTTCATGCTGTAGCCCGCACATGGCTGGGTAGGCAGAAGGAACTTAGTAGGCAGAAAGAACGTAGTGTTAAGACACTCCGTTCCACTTTCGTTTCCCACTTTCCTCCGAATTGGAGGCATTGTGTATTGCGTTAAATGGATTTAATTTCCTCGAGTGGGGATCGAACCCACAACCTGTCGGTTATAGTCACACGCTTGTGCCGCTGCGCCTCATAAATATTCTATTTATATACTACTATTTTAAAATTTATTTTATACGCTGCAGTTTTCAATACATCATATTAATATTCATGAGATATATATATATATAGCTTTAAAGATAGATCGCATCTAAATCTTGCCGAAGAACAAATTATGATTGATTTATTAGATCGTTCATCGACTCGTATGTAAATTGATGTCGATATTCTTCGAAGCCAAACAGCTCCCAGCTCGCATATTCTGTTACAGTAGTTAGTTTTTGAATGTTTTAAACTAGATTTTCTTCTCGCTAATGCAGGTAATATTTCAGGTTCAGTAGCAAAGTAAGATATTCTGTTCATGATTTTTACAAGGTAGGGGAGTTCAACGCCATACTTTGCTTTGTTATCGTAGCTAAAAATGTTAAAATATTTCATTTTCTCGAGTAAGAATCGAATCCACAACATGCCGCGTTTACAGTCACACGCACTCTTTTGCCCTTGTGCCAAGAGCGGCTTCGATTGGACTTTAAGTGGTAATAATATTCTATATTCACAAATAAAATCCACTCTATATATGACAACTTAGTGTTAAATCAGTAAGCTCATATAATTTACAGCTTGGAACGTATTTAACAGCAATTGGTGTATTTTTATAAAATATTTCACTTATTTTCGGAATATCAGTTACAAAAAATGGTAAAAGTAAAAATCTCTAAGTATTACAAAAAATTTAATCACAATCCTTTTCAGCTACCTGCTGCATTATTAATTTAAACGAAATTACAAAATACATTTAATGTGGAAAAACATCCATATTTATTTTAGAGCAAATTATTTTGGTTGGAACACGTGATTCATTCCCATACACCACAACAAATGCTACAGGAGATTTCTCTTCTGAATTTGGTTGATTTTTTTGCTTTTCCTTCTTTTGTTCTTCACTTGACTTCCAATTAGCAATATATGATTTCATAGTTTGAATCTCTTTATCAGTCTTATGGAGGCTTCTCAACTTGGGCTGGAAAAAGTTTTATTTTTAAATTACATTTACACTGAGGAAAGAAAACTATTTATTATACGTATAATTTAAAAGATTTTCTATAAATATCGATGTTATCCTAGAAAATAGACTTTATATCAATAATTTCCCGCTCTGGTAGACAAAGTTCGGCGTTGAGGTCAGCGCTGAGTTGACTCGCAAGGAGTATCGTCATTATGTTTTTACACAAACACTCAAGAACATTACACAGTTTCTTTTCCTTAATAAACAGAAATCAACATGGGCTTTTATATTTTAAAGAAATTCATTATGCCTAGGCATTGCTCTCCACTTTTTTTCGCGGTAGAAACGTAGCTTAAAGTCTTATTGAGTTAAAAAAATATTTCATAGTATCTTTATTTCTTACATTACTTGTATTACGTTGTATGACATACGTCCTCGATGTGGAATTTTGTGACTCATCAACACGGTCTGAAGGGGGCGAAACATTTTCTGAAGTTCGTCGACGATAACTAGAACCACATCTGTTATTGCTGCTGGATTCCTTACTATCTATGAATGAAAATTAAATATAGTGTTAAGTTAACTTTTAATGAAATTTATGTTTAGTTTTTTATGATTGTTTCCGTTTTTACAATAACAAATATTATTGTATACAACATTAGATTCCTGTTAAATAAAATAAATAAAAATAAAAATAAAATAAACCCAGGTAGACTGAAGCGGTACAGAAACTGCTTACGAATTATATAATTATATAATTAGTTTCGTTAACGATTATTACGAACGAACTATTTTATAACAGTTACAGTTTTGAGTCTTGTCGTGACACAGGGGCACTAACGTATTAGAGTAACACGTGACAGATTGTAAATAAGTATTTTAAGTATTTTAATTTCTCCCTCAGATAACAAGGCAAAGCGCGGCGGTAGATTCCGCTACAAGGAATGCCTCAAAAATTCGGCGCAAAGTAGAATTCAGAACGGAGTGTCTAAACACTACGTTTCCAAGTTCGATGTGCCTACCCTGCTGGAAGCTTAAACAAAAGACTGTAGCAAATTATTAATGATGATTCAAAAGCAATTAAAACAACAGTGCCAGGGGCTACTGTTTTAATAGATTATATTGTGAGAGATTTTATATTTATTTATGAAAAAGACTATATTGGAAACCCAATGGTTGCAAATTTGATTTCCAGGCGAGGTCATTAATTATTTAAGATTCCCGCTCTGACATACACAACGTGTCGATAAACTGAAAGTACAATATCTCAATGCCAAAAAATCTTAAATTTAAAAAAACTATGATAACTTACTTCTAATATTAGAATCATTTATTGATGACGAATCCTGCAAAGACCAATTCATATCATCATTGGTTTCCATTCGCCCCTTGAAGAGTTCTTCGGTCAATTCAACGCAATCTAAGAAAATGAATATATTTTATTAAAAGCAAGCGTAAAGCAGATTTGTGGGGTAGCCAGAGATAAATATTTAAATGATGTATATATATGGTCATGAGTAAAAATCAACGTCAAATAATGTTATTTGAAGCTAGCAACCCTAAATTTATAAATATTTTTTTAATATCACCATTGGTTCCAATCTACACCACTGGTTTAATAATATTTCTTTTTCAGACCTGAGAAGAATCGGCACAAGAAATTTAGCGTGACTATTTTGTATACAATTATTTAAGACAAATGAGCAACACTTGATTGTTTTATTACGGAAATTTACTTACCATCATATAAAGTATCCAATTGCTCCTTCAGAACTCTGACAGCGCCGTTTATCAATAATGAAGCTGCGCGTAAAGAAATACGTCGTCGACTATTGTCCTCGTAATCCATCCATTTCGTTATATGTGAACTGAAAATCAATAAAGATCTCATAAAATATTGTACTAAATATACATAATTGATTTAGTTTATAATTAATCCTGAATATTAATTTAAATCCTTAGCAGAGCAAAGAAAAGAAAAGACCAACAATAAAGAAATGAAATTAAAAATTTAATTTTCTGTGTATAATATTTCTAAATGAGGTCATAAACAAAACCTACCCCGGATAGAGACACTTGTGCCCCTGCGTCTTGATAGGCCAGGTTAATGTCAAGTCACAGTTCAAATTTATAAAGGCCAAGATTTCTAAGATTTATATAACTTATTTGTTTCGATTAAAAACTTTTTGTACATACTCTCATGATAAAAGATCTATGTACGTACCACACTTTATTGATATCCACATCACTGGTATCAGTCTCCTGATTGTTTGCAGCGCGCCACACCGCACCCATCCTCTTGCTATTCATTACACGAATATCGTAAAACATGGTGCTTTTATCTCTTATAGTTCCTGCTTAATATATATTTTATATATCATTTCTATTAACTTAATCGAATAAACTGAAGGTAATTTTATACGTATATAAAAAAACTGAATTTAACTACCCTCCCGTTGTTATTTTATAAATTCAAAATTCATATACGTTTAAAAAACGTTTATAGTTCATTAAAAAAATGTTATTTAAAAAAAATCTTAACCAAAAAAACGTATGAATAAAGTAAATATCATATTATATAATTCAGCCTAACAACACTTTTGAGCAAATTCATAATGTAGGAGACGCGCAACGCAGCAGCCTTATATTTTAATCTGTGGTTAAGCATATTGGCGGGAAATTGAAAACTTTTAAGTGACATGTGTCGCACATGTGACTTACTTAATTGTCTTCTAAATGAATAAATATAATACAAAACAACGTAAGTTCAATATTTTTACTATTTTTTAAAGTGTTATTCCACACGCTACATTTATAATGTAATGTGTCCGTCTCTTTTTCTTGTCGATTTTTCGTTTTTTTTTTTTTCGTTTAATAATTTCAAATTTTCTGTTTCAAAATAAAAACGATATTTTAAATTTTGAAATTGATTTTAAATTCTAAAATAAAGAATAATAAAAAATAACTTGGAAAACAAATAATACAGACAGTATTATATATTTCAATGATTATATTTAAAAATAACTAAAAATAATCAGCTCCAAGCTGTATCTCGCACATGGCAGGGCAGGCAGAAGGAATTTGGGAACCTAATGTTAAGTGTTCCACATCCGTTCCTCACTTTCCGCCGAATTTGAGGCATTGCGTATTGAGTGGCGGAGCTCAACGCCGCAACTACAACAACTAAAAATAATGAACATTACTCTGTATAGCCAATAAATATAAAAACTGTGACACTTACACAAGGATTGACATGAAGGATCAAAAGAAACTCACGAATACTATTATACCTTTTTTTACTTCACGTTTTATCCAGCACATGGAAGAGTATGCAAAAGGAATTTGGGGGCGGAGTGTTACGACACTCGAATCCTATTCTCACTGTCCGTCGAATTCGAAACACTCCGTTGAGTGGCGGAACTCAACGCCGCTCTATGCCTTGTGATACCAGAGTGAAAAAATGAAAACTATAAATATAAATTTTGAAAATATTATATATTTCATTGCCTTAAGTGCGCCACGACTGGCCTCAAATATTATTTTTCCTGAGTAATGTAATTATAGAATAACTTTGTATAAATCTGTTTCTATTATGATAATATACAATTCATACATATTTGCATGTTGCATTCATTTGTGTTATGCTAAATACGTTTATCTCTTGGTCATAATTTACATTTATTAATTATTTGTAAACTAAACGGTTTATGTATGTATTTAATATTAATTGCGTAATAATATTTATTTTATATATCATTGTCTACAATGTAATGTAATCTCGTACTATTTTGTTACCGTAGGAGTTTTGAAAAATTGTTTCGTTCAAGACACCTAAGTGCCTAATTTCATTTCCACACCTAGTAGATACACACTCGAATCAAGTTCCAATATTCAATTTCATAGTTAAAGATATGTAGCATCGCTTATTTAGTGCAATAAAGACGCAGTTTTCATTTTTTTTTTTTTCATAAAAACATCACACAAAAAGGCAAATACTTGATTAAGTATTCTACAATTTAAAATAAAATGTGTAAACATGTACGTGATTTGCAACAAATAAACAAATTATTCATGTACTGAGAGACAAATGGGTAAAAAATATATATAAAACAAGCAAAGTGAAATAATTATTGGAAAAAGAAAACATTTCATAGAATATCATTATTAATGATTTATTATTGGGAAAGCCTGTTTCGGAAGCCTTTTTTACCAAAATGTTTAAATCCAAAGGCTGAAAGTGACACGCGTATTCCATTTGGCGCCTTTAAAAAATGAAGCGGTCCTTTAAAAAATAAAGGGTAACATTAACTGACACACGTATGTGCAAAATTAGACGCGACCAGATTTTTTTATTTAGTAAATATGTTTATTTTTAGTTGAAATTCAATGTTTTATAATATTTATTTTATTATTTAAAATTTGAAAATGTATATCTATACGGTTTTTTTTCTGATATTTATCATGGGAAAAACGAAATGTGTAGTGGCACTGTGTCTGAATGTCTAAAGGTGCGGTTCCCGCTAGGGGGAATATTGTCAGAATATTTCGAAAATTCAGAGAAGAGCGGGAATCAAAAAATAAAGAACGGAATAAAGAAAAGTTTTTTTGTCTCTTTTATTTAAATCGATTAATAAATATAAATAAAATAAATAAAAAAAGATACGTCTGAAATGTTAGTTTCCAATGTTTATATTAATATATAACATTAAAGTTACTGGGAACTATAGGAGTCCTCCCGAAAAAAAAAAGATTTTAAACCATTTAAGATATCTTAAGATCTCTGTATATTCTTGTCCACTTGACTGTATCCCGCACATGGCAGGGTAGGCAGAGGGCACTTGGGAACCTAGTGTTAAGACACTCCGTTCTACTTCCGTTGCTCATTTATCGCCGAATTTTAAGACATTGTATGTTGAGTGGCGGAACTCAACACCGTGCTTTGCGTTGTTACTAAAGACATATTACTTTCTATATTAAGCCTATATTTCACAGCGGTGCATGTTTAATTGGAACTGAACACCAAGTTTTATCGTATCAGAGCAGACAAAAGAAAATATCTACTTTCTCCAAGTTAAGATCGAACCCACGACCAGCAGCTAGACGATGAATTATAGCCTTATAAAAAAATTTATTGAATATACATATAATGTATATAATTCTTAACAACCTGGTAAAAATTAAATTTCACAAAAAAGCATAAATGTTGATAAGCAGTGACAGCGCGGTGCAGACCGCTGGCTCCAGTTTCCGAGTCGTTGGCTCGTTGAGAACATACATACAATGCACACGCGGCATGTTACGTTTAATTTTATAAAATTTACAATGTGTATTAAAAATATGATTTTAAGGGTTTTCATTAAAATATCAGACGGAGGAAACCTGAAAAAAATCTAATAGGGTCGTTCATAAATCGTATTAGAGTTCGATAGAGTTATTTTTAATTTTTCTATCTACGATTCTGTTTCATCTTTTCTTCAATATTTAGTGTCTGATTTATTTAAAAAATATTTAGTTCGGCAATATTGCTTGCTACATTTTCATTCTTTTGGCTGAAATATTGGTTATATTGGTTTTCAGTGTATAAACATTGTCATAAAGTGATCGTAGATAATGTTATTAGAACAAAAAAGTAATTCAGATTAGTGAGTAAAATAGTAGAATTTAAGCGAGCGAATCTACGAAGCGGGTTGCTAGTGTTAAGTATATTAGAAGGATAGCGAACATTTCCTCTTCACTTTGTCTAGCTATATGCCTCATCCCCCAACTAATGCATATTTGTTTACATTTTTACTATTTTAAAGTGTTAATCGATACTTATAGAAAATAATTCTTTTACAAACAAAAATATTCATAATTAAACAGACAAAAGACAAAGATATAATGTTACATCATTAAAACTGGCAACAAGTCAACATTATTAAACTTTGCAGTCCCTGTGATGTTCTATTTAAAGCGTACGTAACTTTAATTTGAATACTTAGATTTTGCACAAACTTTGGTTTCCGTCCAGAACCGGAGTCTCGCTATGAATAACTTCTGTTTCTACTTTATAAGGGCTCACACTGTATCCCGCTCATGGCAGAGTAGATATAGAAACCAAGTGTTAAGACAATCTGTACCTTAGTTTTTCTCCAAACTCTGATGGCATTGCGAGTTGAATGGTGGAACTGACTGTCGCGCTTTGCCTAGTTATCAGAACGAGAAAACGAAAATATTAAATATTTCGTTTCTTTAACTTTACAATCACAATCATGTGCCATTGCACCATGACAGACCTCGCGACTTTTACAAGATGTTATTTTTTGTTCAGCTTTGCACTGTATCATACACATGCCATGGTAGACAGAGGGACCTTGTAATTAAACCCACTCCTTTCGTGTCCCACTATGTGCCGAAATTAAGATATAGTGTATAGATTGACAGAACTCAACGCCATAATTTAATTTAGAATTGTCCCGATTATTTCAATTTGTACACTTTTGTTAGACAAAACGCGGCTCACGTTCCACGGCTCGAAATACAATGTCTCAAATTCGGTGCGAGAATAGAGAACAAAACGGCTGGGAAGCCGTTACTGTCCCATCGTATTAGAAGGACAAACATTTAATTTAATACATTACATAAATAAATATTTTTTTAATTAAGATCATTACAATTTAAGGATTCTTCTAAATGTAGGCTTTTTATCAAAGTAACTGTTGAATTTCTCAACGGCTGTTCTCAGAACTGCTTTTCGAACCGGTGGGAGCTTTATGTTAATTCAACAATATAAAAGCGCTTGCAAGTCTTTTTGAGTAAAGAATATTTTGAATATGAATTGAATTTCTAAATTTATTATATATGCAGAAAGCATCGTGCAACTGAAAATCAAAGTAAGTAGTAGTAAATTGTAACTAATAATACGCTCTATAAACATTTTTATTTGGTCTAAAAATTCAAAATTTATGCACATGTTGATATACCCTGCAATCCACAAAACTATTTTCGATTTTTTTTTTAACTTTACGCTGTTTCCCGCTCATGGCAGGGTAAGCAGAGTAAACTTAAGAATTTGTGGCATTATGTGTTGAGTTGCGGGCTCTATATCAAGTTGAACTACTACTTTTTACTATACTCTAAAACTATCATTACAATGTTATCAACGCTTCTTAGGTTGTAAGAACCTGCCACCCAATCCAAGATTCAGGATTCGACTCTACGACCTAACCAATACGGTCTACCTGAGAATATTTAATGAATTATAAAAACTATTTTATTATAGATATTTGTATAGAAACAATACATTATTTGTTAATAATAAATGCTGTCACACACGTGACTTCTTTCTGATAAAAATAATACTCATTACCTAATATTATTATTTTTATTCATAAATATGTGTACAGATCCACAAACATTATAAATCCACAAGCATCGTGTTCAGTAAAACCTCCAACTCCGCAATGATATTCTAAAGACTATCATTATAAGTAATATAACAAAATCTTATAGATATTTTTATAGCTAATGGCACTTACGAAAATAAGGGTATTGTCTGAATAAGTATTTATATAGAGAGCTTTCAGCCATACCGCTCTAACCAGATTATGTAAGTAAACAATGATATGAGGCTGAGGTCCGTCTGTGCGTGACTTGTATACAAATGTACCTGTACTAGTCGAGTGAAGTACAAAAGACCGGACTCTCTAATAAGTACGAGAAACACTTAATACTATGATAAAAAAACAAAGTTAGGTTTTGAATAATTTCATTAACTCATTATAATATAAAATCCTAGCGTTATATGCGAGTCAGAATTGTCCACTTAATTTAAACTACTAACATATGTTTGTAATAATATCTGTCTGTGATAATATTTTTTAATTTAATATCTGTAGATTTTAACTTCTCGAGTTTATTAGCTATTAGTGTTGTAGATTCTAATATCGTATCAATTTAATAACTGTTGGTCGACCGAAAATAGTGGATGAGAGGAACAATATAGGATTTGCATACGTGGCATCAACAAAAACGACATAAAAGCACTCATATCTTTTGATTACGATATCAAAGAAGCTTGATGAATTTCAACTTGGTTACTCCCTAAGATCTTTAAATAAATGATCTTTAACGACGTACAGGTAGACACCAAATCCTATAAAGGTTTCATTATTACGTTGTAAAATACGGAACTCTACAAAAATATTAATTAAATAAAAAAAAAAAACAAAAGAGTATGTAAAAACATTATTTCTCTCTGAGAATAATTTGTATAGTGTACGAAGGTTGCACGTTCGTAATGTATCTGAATTTGAACGTCTACCATAATAAGAATACTTAATTATTACAAATTTGGATATAAAGGTGCTGATCTAAAGGACCAGTGCTTATAAGTTTTTTATATCCGAATTATTTTATTGTTTTTTATTCAATCTACTCATTAGAGTCCAACATCACTGACAGCTGCTGCGGCTGACAGAATCAAACATCGCGGTGCATCCAGACCATGCGTGTATGAAAAAATGTATATGTATTATGAATTTGTGTTCCAGCTTTGTTAACTAACACTGATTTACTCAACATGAATTTGAACGAAAAGCGGTACATGAACCATAATAATCTGTATTGTCCTTAAATAAATAGTTGAATCTCTGAAAATTCTTATTTTTTTATTTAATAGTTCGCTGTATTTATGCACTTAACGGAATGTTATCTGAGTTAGATTAAGTACTGCTTTTAACTTGTTTCCATGACGAAGCAAATTTCATTTCCTGCCACCCGGTTGAAATTTTGAGATATATACGTAAGTGAAAGCCTTTGAAGGACCTATTAGGACAATACGTGACTAGGATATATAGAGATGTATCTTAGACGCTTGAGATGTCCATGAAATTTTTTGATTCCTGTTTTACTTATATATTTCCGTATAGCTTATATTAGAACGTTTGTATTTGAAATTACGTAAATAATTTTGCATGCGGCCCCGAGTGGGGAATGCGAACTCAGAACTATAACTTTACAGACGCGGACTGCGGTACAACGGCCAAAATTAAAATATTAAGTATATTGGGTTATTATATTGTTAAATTAAATTTTAACGTTAGGTTTACTCGACAGTGTATGTAGTAAGTATACATTCTTACGTGAAGAGAGATTCGCTTTAAAATGAAACGTCCGAATCATACGAGAGCTTCGCAAATATAAAAAACTCTTGATGTGAACTTCTTTGTACAAACACTGGCCAATGTTTTCGTTTTGAATAAATTCAATAACACAGCTTATCTTAATTTTTTTTTAACACTTGATAAAGAAGCAGAAAATCTATATAATTATGATATTTTTCTGTGTTTCGTATTCTGTAATTAAAAAGATGAAAAGTTTATTTTTTGGTTAGAAGCGCTAATATCAAGAACGAGTGACGAACGCAAACTTCATTGAAAACATGTGTTTTTTTAGCTTCGCTGTATCCCGCACATGCTAAGGTTAGCAGAGGAAACTTGAGACCCTAGTGACACTGCCTACCGTTCGCCACTTTCCGCCAAATTAGAGGCATTACGTGCTGAGAGGCGGAACACAACGCCACGCTTTGCCTTGTCACCAGAGTATCATAACAAATTTAAAAATATATGTTAATTTTAATAAAATAGATACGAGTATCGTATATTATTAATGAAATATTTAATATAGAAAAAAATATCATACATATTTCATTCAAAACTACAACCTGTGTGTTTTTGGCTAACCAAAGCGGGAAATAATACTAAGCTATACAAACCTAGAATAAAGTCCCTCCCGCCCAATGTAGGCGGCTAGATGTAGTGATGGTAACATGATAATAAATCACAAAAATGTTGTTTATATAAGTAAGGTACCAACATTAATCCTGAAAGACTTTAAGAAACATACAACCTGACGCAAGGTTACGTATTAATTAGAGACCGAGAAGGCAAGTCTGGATGCACTTCAACCAGCTCAAAGCGGCAAACTGGAAGCCCTTAAAAGCTCCTATTTTACAAATTCGCTTTCATAAAAAATGCCATTAAATCCTAGAGCTTTCACTTTGCAGTGCATTTTTATGAAAACCGGTAATGTCGTTTAAAATTAATGATTTTAACTTTAACACCGTCGGTGGTGAAATAAACAACAAACGGTTTTAGTTTTAAATTATATACGTGTATACGTGCGAGACATTTTTTTACGACGGTAGTGCCTTAGGGGGAAGGAAGTGTCTTAACATTAATTTTTTAGGTTATAAATTTGATCAGATTAATCACGTCTATTGATTTTCATACATTTTTGGGAAACCTGTCATTTCGGACACTGCAGTAGTACAAGGTCACGGGTAGTCTTTGGCTAAAATATACATTAGTCGTTTGATATAATAATTAAGCCAACTGGCAGAAGCACTTTTTATACGTAAGAAGTGGAATGGAATTTCCTAAGTAGGTTCCCAAGTTCCTTACGTCTACCCTGCTATGCGAGGGATACAGCATGAAGAAATGATAAGATGAAAAATCTGGCTGCTTGATATTTGCTAAACATTACTTGCCAATTAGTGCCATTTGCTCTTTAAAATTGAGGAAAAGTGATACCTAAGTAGAATGTAGGTACATACGAACGTCGTGATAAAAACATTTTCTTAAAACTAGAGCCCTATAGCTCTAGCTAATATATGCCACTCACGTCTCAATGACACAATGGCGCAGAAAACACATGTACTATTACATATCGTTAAATTATATTACACACGTTGCCTTTCTTGAGACATTAAATTTGATTGCCAAAAATAATGTATGAAATCGTCGTTATAGGGCCGTTGTGATGCATCGGGACAGAGGCGATTCTATTTTAATTTCCTCGCTCCGGTGAGAAGAGCGCGGCGTTAAATTCCGGCTCTTGTTCCGTATCAATTTTGTGATTATAGGTCAACAGAAATACAAATAAAAATACTAAACTTAAAACTTTCGGATGTACATACGCGCTGATTACGATATGAGCCATAAAAGGAATACTTAAAAAAAATCCTATTTCGATGATTTCTTTGATTGTATTGTAAGTTCGCACTTTTTGTCATATAGTTTGGTTACGCGTGGAATTTCATACAAAGTACATTGCAAAAACGATGAATTCGCTCGCAATTTTTTCAGTGTTCCAAGGGATCATAAACCTGGCTAGAATAAAAATTACCTCAGTTACACGGATCGACGGATCTCATACTGCCACATGCTTACTTTTTCAGTTTAGTTTATTCGATCACATAAAATATTTATACAAACATTTCATGATACGTGCAAATCATTAAATTTTGGTTTTTCTAATAATCTTTGCACTGGTCTATTCTAGTTCTAGATCATAGACTTAAAATCAAAATTACTTTCTTTCTTTGAAAAAGACAACGCAAACGAGAGTACAGGCCATGTGATCATCATACTTCAGAAAAGTACCTATCTGTGAATCCCGCAAATGGCAGAGTAGGTATCTTGAACTAATAACGGCCGCCTTTACAGACCGACGATGTGCAACTGCGCCACAATGGACGGTCTCATATTTAAAAATATTTTGTATGACAATAATAATCATGGTATAAAGAACGAAACTTCAATAATCGGGTTAAAAAAATATCAAACATTTTTTTCAAAAAAAATATTCTATAATTTTTAGAAATACGTTAATATTAGTGTACAATTAAACTGAAGCAAAAACTTTTAAATTGTTTCCATACTAGCGCTATCTGTAGGATACTATTTTTTTTCTTCAACAAAGCGCCATCTATTAGCTGCTTTTAGGTTCATGTTATAACTTTTTCCCAAAGTGACTTAATAATAAATATTAGCGACATCTATTGATAACATAAAACATACAGAAATATAATTTTGTTTCATTTTATGTATGGACATTTTAAAAACATAAGCCTCTTGAATCTTTATTCATATTTTTTAATGTAGTTTGGGCTTACATAATCCGTCAGTATTTAAATGGTTAATAACAAAAATACATTTAAAACATAAAATGAATGTTATATGCGATACTTTGTAAAATTATAGAAAAGTGCAATGCAATTACGGTGAATTAACGCTAGATATATAATTACGAAGTATTTTATATTTTTGTAGGACAATATTTGAATTTGATATCTTTGAGATTTGCAAAAATGTTAGAAATAATGCATTTAATATCAATGCATTCAGTTTTCTTAGTTTTCTGTTCATTTAAAAAATATATTCCAGAATATTTTTGATAATTTATATCCAATTAATTCCACATTACTGCTAGATTTAAAATAAAAACCATATTGTCTATTTCCAAAATATCAATGTTACTTATATGTAATGTTATTCTGAAAATCATTACTTTAAAAAAATATCCCGCTGAGTATCTTACGTCGGTTCTTCTCTAAGGCAATAACTTTAAATTTGAATTGACCGCCATTTCATTTGACTGCCTTTGAACCGCAAGTAGAATTTTTAGACGTTCAAAAAATGAAGCATCTTTCTTCTTGTTTTGAATAAAATATTTGAATTTGATCTATGTTGAATGAATATTTACGTATTCAACTTCCAACATATAAAAAAATCTTGTGATTACTGCTATTTCCTTCAATATACAGAAGATATCCTCTCTCCTTTTATTACAAAAGTGACACCCAGTGTATAAAATCTATATGATTACGTGTTCGCCTTCAAAACAAGTAGAATACGTCAATTCACAATTCGGAAAATTAGTTATTAATACTACACGCGCGTTACGAAAGAACTGAATTTCAGCTCCAGAATATTTCTTACAGAAGAAGTAGCAAGTAGATAAGTAAGTTCATGTTTTTGTAGGCTAAGATTCTCGAGTGATATGGCATCTTATATAAATCGTCCGTTGCTGTGCTGTGTGTTCATAAAAAAACCTTTTCTTCCTCATTCGTTTTAACAAACAATTTCCTTGTATGGAATTTATTACATATTAATTGGAATATTTTTCCAAAATCCAAAAAAATATGAACCACTTAAATATGTCTTATAATATATAAAAAAAAAACACATTTTCAGACATATTTAAGTAATTGTAATCAATTACAAATTATATCATAGAAAAGTGGGTATTGAACAATGAAATGAAAAAAAGTATAAGAAAAAAATATATATTGTAATAATGTGGAAGTGACAATTGGGTAATTACTACTAGAATACTTAATTATACACTAGTTATACCTGATATAGTACAATCTTAGTTCAATGAAATAATTACAAGCGTATATTATTCATGTCCTATATATAACAGACTTAGACAAACATTCAGGAACAGTGACACAAATGCAGTTTGCTGTAGATCAATAGTTCAAATAAATCACTTAGTTATTCTACACAGAGAAAATCACAGATCCTGCCACAATAATTGGCTAATATAAAAAAAAATACACAAATCACAAGGTTTGATCGAACGGACAACCAAAATTATTAGATTTGATCATCATCATCATCTAACACAAGTTCACTTATTCAATCAACATCATCACCTAACACAAGTCACTTATTACATCACTAAACACAAAATTTTTAATTTTACTTATATTCCATTCTCCTCACTAATACTTTTGGATTAATATTGATAATACCTTTCAACTTTTTCAAGGTGAATTCAACCAATGTCTTACAGAAGGGCATCATTACAGTGACATCCTCGAGTCCATCAGTCGTTGGTTTAGTTCCATAGTAAGAAAACTCTTCAGACTCACAGGGCACGTTAAATGGCAACTTAGTAGTAGATTTTCTGGCACACATTTTCGCAAATGGCAGTTTAGTTGTGGACTTTCTGGCAACTCTTTTAATTGGCGAAGCATTTAAATCATCATCAGCTTTTCGTTTGGCAGTAGTTGGTTCATCAAGGTAAGGATCACTTTGAGATATTGTCCTATGCGCGGTAGAATATATTGGGTTTGAGCTGTGATATGTCTTCACATGTAATTTCATATCTCTTAGGAATGGAAACACTGTGTTACAATTTCCACATACATACACAAGTTCCTTACAATTTTCGTTGGTCAATTTGGTCAGAACATAGTTGGTGGGAATGTTTGGGTGACGCTGTCTATGGTGCTCGAGATACGCGGAACTGTCTTTGAAGATCTGACGGCATATAGTGCACCTTGTGACTATATCGCTTTCTTTCCCAAAAAGTGGCACTTCGTTTTTGTGGGTGTGAGTCTTTGACTCACTCTCTGTAAACGTTTGACGACAAATGAAACAAATAAGCTTGGCATTTTTGATACTCTCTTGTATCTTATAATATTCTGTTGGACTTTTCTTCGGTATTTCAGTTATTTTGTAAACATGTGGCAGAAGTGGATGGTTAAGTCTCAAATGGGCCTCAACTGTTTTTTTCGTAGAATTCATTGTACAGTAGCCGCACATGAATGGCTTGAGACCGTAATGACGTAAAATATGATTGCGCAGTGTCGTCGCAAGTGACGATACGTAATCGCAATATGGGCACTTTGTTTTATCCCGATGTAAGGTGCTCTTCTGTTTTTGCTCATCAATGACTAGCCTCTCATCATCGCTGTCCGGACTATTAATCACCACGCTAGCCATTTGCTCCTCAGGAGTTGGTACCTCTTCTTCGTAGCGAACAACTAGTAGAGAATTTTCTGGATTTTCAGGCTCAGGTGGTGTGTCGACGTTTCTCTGTAATGGCACATAGTTCATGCTGAGTTTCTGCACACGAATAACAGCTTCGATCCAGGATGAACGGATTGTTGAGTCTCTGGTGACTTCGATTGGGCGAGACGACTTGTCGGTATTTTGTGGCTTACATACACTTCTGCAGTGGAACTGCGCCGCGTGATACGTTTGGAAATTCATAAGACATTGACTGCATTGCCACCTGAAACATTGTTTATTTTTTTATTACTTTATTATTATAAAATAATTTACACATTACTTAAAATTTATAAATAAAAAATGTGCAATGTTATGTAATTAGCTTTTAATTGTATTTATGTGAAAATTTTATTAATAATTTTGTATGCATTATTTAAAATAAACATAACTTAAATATTACTTTTTTAAACATGATTATTATTTATGAAACATTTTCTAAAAAAATATGTTAGTAGTACCAAAAAAAAATGTAAGTTTCTAATTACAATTTTATTTTGGTTTACAACAAAAATATCTAATGTGTATAATAACAAGAAATAACAAAGAAAAAAAATATAAAAAACCAGCCAGCACTTACCTTATTTTATTCAATTCACTTTCCAAATGATTTTGCATGGCATCCTCTTCCTTGAATAAAGAATTACACTTAGGGCACGAAAACGACAAGTTGATAGACGAACCAAAACTTCCAAAAGTCTTTTCTAATTCACTCATACTCATTTTCTTAATTCCACTGGTAGAGGGGCATTTTTCCACGGGAGCTGATGGTTTAACTACTGTTCCCTGAACAGGTCTTAATATTTCTTCTTTTTGTTTCGCGAGATTTGCCTTATTCTGTTGTATTATAGCACTCTGATATTGCAGAAGTTTCGTCACCCAAGTTTCTATTCGGCTATCTACTTCCAAGGCGACCGGTTCTCGATTTTGTCTATGTTCAATTTGCATATGTTCTTTTAGGCCTACTTTATGAAATGCTTTGTATGAACATATGCTGCAACCCCATCTGAAATAAATTTTATTTAATTTTTTAAATTTATTTTCACAGTAACTATAGAGAAGAACAATTATTTACTATATGTATAAAACCTGTGGCATAAACAAAATCATCACAAAAAGTATTGGTGTAAGCTCTAAATTATTTAAAGCTTAACCATCCAAAAATTTTACAACGCTTTTGACAACTGTATAATTTATTAAATATATATTTTTGAGCTGTTCCCATTCAGACATTTCTATACACCCGCTTGCTGCCAAATTCTCAAGGCGTACGTTATTATATAAATTACAATAAAGAAATGTGTTACATTTAAATAAATTCTTATTATTTATTATACAATAATATTTATTCTGAGAATAAAAACGTTCGAGAAAAATATTATAGGAAAGATAAAAATATAAAGAGGTGTCAAGGGACACCCGGAGGGAACGAAGTTCTTCTCGGTTAATTGGTGAAGGAATTAATAAAAGTTAAGTTATAAAAAAATATTATTTTTATTATTAATAATTATAATATAAACTGAGTCAGTAGGCCCAATTTTAGTAATAATTGGCTTGTGGTACCTGAAGTATGAAACATAAGTTTGGGGTTCTATTTTATTAAAATATCTTGAAAAAAACTGCGTCGATGGTAGTATTATATATGCTGGATTATTATTAATTCTTAAATCAAATTCTTCCTCTAGAAACTGTAGCAATGGTTTTGATTTTTCATTACTGAATTGACTTCTGCAGTGTTTACAAAGGCTTTGGACGTTTAATGTACAGAATGAAATACCTTTATCTCTAGTAATGAAATCAATGACAGATTTTGCCTTCTTCAAGCTTATTGAATGACAATATCTATATACTCTTGTATTAGAGATATTGTTGATGAAGCTTCTTCTACCCGATTATGATGAAATCGATATTTATTTTCATCATCGTCAATTGTAACGATTAATAAACCTTCTATGCTTCTTTACACGAGATAGAGCAACATAAACAAGTTGTTGTGGATGTATTTTGCCATAATCGAAAACAATTTCATCAAATGTCCCACCTTGTGACTTCTGAATAGTCTTAGCACAAACATAAAGTATGGGAAGGTGTTTACGTTTAACAGTAACTGCTTTTTTCCTTGTCATGGTAATGATGGATGTTCGCCATTCAATAGGTACAGCAGCATTATCAACTTTTCCCAACCTACACAGAATTTGAGCCAATCTCTGCAAATTACGTTGTCCTTATTGAAGGAATTGAATTAATTTACGAACGGCACCATTAACTAATTTCTGTGCTCCATAATATTTTTTCTTCTTTTTGCTTCAGATTTCGGTTTTTTAGCTTGTAATTGATCAGTCTCACTACAATAATCTGATCACTCTGCAGTTATGTTTTGTACCATTGTATTTTGTAATTTCTTTCTTTCACGATATTCTCAACATCTTTGTGCATTTGTCTTTTTTCTTCATGGTACTGTTTGCACCTCCGTAGTCGATGCTTTAGTTGATTAGCTATTGAAATAAAAAAAAGCAAAACAATTATACATATACATAAAAATATGCACTCTGACTGCCTATTATTGTTGAATTAAAATATAATTTCCTTTTTAATTTATTAAAGTTATGGCGTTGTTAAACACAATTGGTTAGCACAATGAAAGTAAAGAGAGGTTATAAAGCGCACTTGCTAAAACTACATAAGCATTTATTATTATAAAATCTCTACTTACCTTACTCCATCAGCAACATCATATTGTGCAGAAACACTGTCAGGATTCAATTTTGTTATTATTTTCTATTATTTTATTATTTATTATGTACAAAAAAGTTTTTACAAAAAATAACAAAACAAAAAAAAACGTGCACATCGTACGGTTTAAAACTATAGCAATAAATGGCTTGGTATCTATGAGAGAGAGAGAGAAACAGAGAAACTCGGGCACGCCGCACGGCTAACTACACTATAGTAGAAAGTGTCTTGACAACTTTTCATCTGAATTATTTCCGCCTAGCCTTTACAATACGCTACAATATTCTTTGGGAGAAACAAAATGTTTAAAGTAAAACAAAGAAAAAGACATACTTTCTATACTTGAGCTCTTCATAAAGATGTGACTGCATAGCTTCCAAGGTATCTTCTATGACAACTTTGCAAAACGAGCACTTGTATTTAAGACCGTTTGGCTCACAAAATTCACCAAATTCTTTGCACAAATCATCCAAAGACTCTTCAGTAGGAGGATCTTCTACTTCTTTTTTCACGAGATTTAGATCAATTCCATGATTCACTATAGTAAGGGAAGGAAGTATCTGAGCATCTACCGGTGACGGCAAATCTGTTGAAATCTCTGATTTTATCTTAGGTTCTTGATTTCCAAACTTTTCGCTCTGTTTTTGCCATCGCGGTGTACCATCAGGGCAATCACTCACGGTACCTTCTTGATAATAATAATAGAATATCTCTTCGGGCCTGTCCTCATGGGACTTATTTTGGTGTTTCAGTACATTCTCAGAATTAGAAGTTCTAAATGCGCAATACGCACATTTATATTGCATTTTGGAGTTATGTTCTTTGGCACAGTGTTCGACTACGTTCAGCCGTAATAAAGTCTTGAATTTGCACAGTCCACATTGCCATGGCTTCAAGTCCATGGTCGGAGCAGCCGTTTGAGGCGCAGTTGGACTAGTAAATACTGAAGCTCCTTCCTCTCTAACTATCAGCACATTGCCACCTTTATGAACGTCAGTTAAATGATGTTCCAATATTTGCCGTCTATAATGATAGTATGAGCATAAAGAACACGCATATAGATTAGTATCATGCATTTTTAAGTGGGCGATAATTCTAGCTGCCGTTAAAGGCTTGGAGGTGTCCAAATGTTGATATGGTGGACAATGCACGCAGTGAAATACATTTGTGCCGGAATGAAGAGTCTCCCAGTGACACTTTAACATTGATTCATCGACAGATATATAAGAGCAACCCTGCGCTCCACAAGTAAGACGATGTTTTTCGGGAATATATTTAGGATAGCGAGCGGCTGCTTCTGGTGGTATAACTGAAGAAACGACATTGTTGTCTGTTTTACTCCTATCCATTCTAGTTGTGATGGAACTGGAAGCCAGATTGACCATTTTATCAAAATGTTTTTCGTTACTCTCCAAATGAGGTACAGGATTGACGGGAGCCGTTTGTGGCACTGGTTGCTGTTGAGCGTGTAGTTGCAGGTGTCTGACCAAGTTATGTCTTACTTTCGTACTAAACTCGCATAGAGAACAATATACAGAATCATCCAAAATTGGGTTAATGGGCAGTAAATGTATATCAAGTGGTCCGAATTTTTTCAACTTTTCTGGGGGTTCAGCAGCTTTTTCTTTACTACCTATAGATCTTTTTCGTCGACTTGGCCCTATTGGTTTCTTTATACATTCTAATTGTATTTGATTATGTTCACTTCTTTCATGCTCCCTAACAGCAGCCAATGAATTAAACGTACGTAAACAGTGATAACAAGTATAAGTTCTTCCTGCTTTTAGGCCGTGAACTCTTGTATAATGAGTTGGTAAATCTTTTTTTGTAAATTGTAATTTGCAATGAGCACATGGAATAGGATCAGGAACGCTATTGAAGCAAGATCCTATATGTTTTTTAAATCCAGCCATATATTTCAATACGGAATTGCATTTTGAGCATAAAAACAATTGTGATGGTGGAATTGCCTGTTGTATTTTTAAGTCTCCCATAGGTGGGCTCGCTGTTGACATCTCCACATCACCAGATATATCTACAGAGCCGAGGGGTGTCTCATCTTCATCACTGTCCAAGCACACTACATCACAATTTTGGACAACCTTTTGAGGTGTTTCCACTTTCTCAGTGTTAATAATGGGTAATGAGCTATTTTCTGAATAACTGTTTTCGTCAATTTGAAGAGGTGGGGTGGTACTCGGTAGTGGTTGCAAAGATATTCCACTATTACTTTCTTGAGACAAAGTTAAATTTTCATTTTCAACTTGTTCACTTTCTAGTACAAAGCCATTTTCACTTTCGACACTTGTTGAAGGTCTTGATTCAGTTAGTATCATCGGAGCTATTAATTTTTCTAGCTCTATTGATCTTTCCGCTTCTCTTGCCGGATTTTCTTTAAGCTCTTTTGGTGTGACTGAAATGGTTGGCGTATCCGTTTTGCTTAAATGAGCTAGAGGCAAAATTCTTAATTTATTTTTATCCTGAAAAATAAATAATAGACAATTATTTTTTTTATGATTCGCTTTCTAAATTAACTTATATAGCTTTCTAATATGGATATGCTAAGTTTGTATATGAATAATACGTAATTGTATACAAGTATATACCTTATGCGTAACTATCCTTAGATACGCCTTGGGTGGTTTATGAGGATGACTTAATGATGAATGGTCAAACAATCCTGTTTCACTGTCTGTACCAAAGACGCACCACACACACTGATACAAATTTAGATTATGAACTTTAGTGTGGCTTATTAAATCTGATGCTGTAGGTAAATTCATGGAACATATCTGTAAATTAAGAATTCAACTTTGTAAGCCAAAATTTAATACAAACGAAAGCAGCAGTTACACAAAGCAACGTGAATTTAAAACAGGTATATAACACAGGTAAATAACGCACATAGAGGGCAAAAATAGAAACATAACTCACCCAGCATGGAAACTCATTATCAGTTTTGTGTTTTTTAGACAAATGCGTTGCGTATTTTCCTGGAGTAAACGCTTTAAAGTTACAGGGATTGTCACTTGTGCCTGAAAATAAAATATTTAGCAAACATTAATATCAATCAATAAAAAGTGTAACCATATTGAATGTTCATATGTGATTTTATTAAATATTTATTAAAAACCTATGAAACCTACCTCTGCAAACGTAAGGTTCCACTACAGTGTGTCGCAACAATCGACCATCATCCAGGTCAGGAGGGACCGTTTGGACCGGAGTGAAAATAATAGATTTATTAGTAGAAGATTTATGCAGCCTGTTGATATGAGAATCTACCAATTGACCTGCTGCGGCACGATAGAAACACATACTACATGCATATTGACAGCGGCCATGGTGCTTAAACACATGTGTTATCAGATCTATAGCATTGTTCGAAGAATCATAATCACAATAAGTACATTTCAAAGAATTCTCCCCACCAACACGCATATGCGTCGACGCGTGAAGTAAAGCATCCTCAGCGCTGTCTGTTGTAAACGAACAATATCGACCAGCACATTTAAACAATTGTGCCAATTTTGTCTGAGTCATCATTGCTTCTAAAACTACACGATGTTTCTTTGACATTATTTCTGCTGAAGCCTGATCATAATTATATTTTTCATCAATTTGTATTTGTTCCGTTGTCGAGAAAGCTACATTTTGAAGTGATTGGTTACTTTCAGAACCAAGGCTTATTACATTTTCTATTACGGGTAATTTTTCTGGACCTTGCTGATCATCAGATGTCTTTGTAATAAGGTCTGATATCGGACGTACGTTAATATAAGACGTTTTTTGTGATTTATCATTAGATTCGTTATTGGAAGTGTTTGAATCCATCAAAAGTAACCGTTTCTCTGATAGGTCTTCATCTATATTGGGGAAATTACTATGGTTTTCTAGCATATGCGCTAGACAATCCTTAAAATGGTAAGTTCCTTGAGGCATAACTATAACTTTACAAATGCAACAATATCCATCCCATAGTTCGGTATGCTTAATTTGAACATGTTTTTTTAGAGAAATTAAAAGAGTTGTTTTATAGTGATAATCGTTTCCATTTATACAGCAGATATATTCCTTTGATCCAGTGGCAGTGTATTTTATCTTAAAATGAGGGTAATCAACTATATCATTAGCACAAGTGTTTGCTCGAGCTTCCTCATGATTTTTATTTCCTTCAACATATTGTGAATCATTGTTTTGAGAATTTTCGCGATGTTCGTTTGATGTAGGTTCCTTCTTAATAACGCATATATCGTTATCAGTTAATTTTGTAATTTCACCTATATTATCAGTTTCAAATCTTATTTTTGACTGTATTGTCGTCGGTTGAAAATTTGTTTCACTTTCATCTTGTTTTATAATATTTTGAATACCTTCATCGATGCTATCGCTCTTAGTGTCATAACTGTCTGTGTAACTTTGATTTGATCGAGTACTTCTAAGCACACGTGGCGTTTCGATTTCAGAATTATTAAATTCCTGACCTTGTTGAGAAGAGTCATCCAAAACGTCATCTGGTGATATTTTGGTAAAAGCCGAAAAGTTCACTGTGTACACTGCAGTTTGTTTATCGTTATGCCGTGTTATAACATGGGTTTTAAGATTTTCTAAAGATATTTGCGTATAGTTACATTTTTCACACAAATATCCTATAACCTGTCCTTTAATATCTTTAGGAGGAGGAGGAATATCTAATTTAAAGGGACATTGTGTGTCATTTGAACATTCTGAACAATTTTGTTTATATTCACCTGTATGCATGCTCACAATATGCCAAAAGAAGTTTTCTAGAAATTGTTTTTTATTGCTAAATTCTTCAAAACAAAATCTACAAGTATATTTTTTGTATGATGCTTTGCTGATAATTTGAAAATTGGCTTTCATAGACTCTTTTATAGCCTCCTTAGCTATTTGTGGACTCATTCGTGATAGAGGAATTTCGGAATGTGGGTGATGTTTTTTATAATGTTGAACTATTTCAAGTCCATTATAGGAACATAAGCGACAACTATATTTAGTTTGATTTTTACGAAAACAATATGTCTTGTCTATAAAGCAATGCGCTGAAATTTCTGATGTACCTTCGTGTGTGTTGTCAATCGGTACATTAGGAGGTTGTTTACGTTCAGATTTCTTTTTCTTATTCTTATGTTTAATGATACCCGCTTTCCATCCTCCCGCTTTTTTGCGTTTAACTTTTTTTTTCATTTCTGTAAGTAATTCTGTACTACCAAAACTTTTGGCAGAACTTTGGGAATCACTATCGGATACAGAACATTTTTCATCATTTTTCACTTCTCGCAAAATTTGTGTGTCAATAGAAGAATCGGTTTCAAAAATGTACGGATCATTTTCAACGGAATTTACTTGCATCTTTGTTTTAGATTTAGGTCCAGCCTTCGTGTTGACTTCTGATTTACGTTTCGTTTTGACATCTAATTGTGACGGTTCAAGATTGTCTGTACTTAACTTTTTACTCTTTACTGTACGCTTTTTGGTTGTTATTTCTGTATGCTGAAAGGCATCATGATTACTTGATTCATTAAATTTTTTAAGTACCACGACCGGTTCTTGAGCGTTACTTTGTGAGTTAGTACTTGTTTCATTTTGGGATTGATCGTCTTTATTATCATCAACAAGCTTAGCTATTCGACACATTCTAATACCAGTAGCACTTAAAATGTCATCTTTCATAAACATCTCTCTTATATCGTCCTGCAATTGTTGTAACTCTCTTGACATCTTCTTACCCGGAGGCTTTTCTGCACGTAAATTTGCTATATCTGAACGAGTCGTGCGCTTACTTTCTATAGATGTAATTTTGTTAAGTTGCTTTTTTTTCCCTTTTTTTGTGAAGCCAGGTTTGCTTCCCTTTTTCTTGATTTTAAAGTCGTCTTTCACAACTTCATTAACCTGTTCTGAATTTTCTACACTGTCTTCATTATTTGATAGCGGTAATTCATTTCCTGAATTATTTGGGGTTATATTTGTAACAGTATTTAATTCACCTTCATTTCTGTTCACAATGGGCTCCTTTTCAAGAACATTACATTCCAATAAATGTGCCTCGTTATTGTCCTCTGAAATATTACTATGCATAAAGTCTTCATTATCATAATTTACTTCTATTGTTGGAGAATCAACGCTACAATTTTTTTCTTTATTATTCTGTTCATCAGATTTGTCACAAGATTTATTTATTTCTTCTACGTCTTTTATAACATTTTCACAATGTTTTATATTTTTGCTTTCTGCATTAGAAATATCTTCGTCATCAGAAACAATTTCACTAAGTTTTTCTAATTTCTTTTTTATCTTTTCATTCTCACTTGATTGATCACCTAATAACCCCAACAGCTCTTTTATTTTACTTTTATCTTGTAATATTGTCAAAAATGTTCCAATAGCTTCAATCTGCGCTATTGGTGTTTGAGATGAACCTGGTTCCAAAGCATTTAATGTTGAAACATTATTGTCAGTAGATGTAATATCTGTGTGCATTTCACACTTTCTTTCGTTAGTACTGTCAGGTAGACTGTTCATAACCTGATCATTTTCATTTATATCGTTGCCATTTATTGTACTGTCAGGAGTAGATTCACTTAGAGCCAATTCTTCAACATTTTGACTTTTTATGTTACTATCAACAATTTGTTTGTCAGTATCTTCTGAAGTTGTTACGACAGCATCATTATTTTGTATGTCTTTTCTAACTTCGTTTAGCGTTATATTATCACTTTCTTTACATATTTGATTACTATCTGAACGATTTGACTCTCCAATATTGAGTGTGACAGGGGTTTGATGATCATCATAAATTTTGTTTATTTCATTCTTATCTATAGGAAACTTTTCTGTTGTGCTTGATTTACCACAACATTGTGTATTCTTTGCATTGTTTTCAGCCGTTAGGCTTTCACTAAGCGATTGTTCATTTGAATTACTTACTTCACTGGTTTTATGATTCTCATCACTAATAATATTTTCAGACAATTTGTTTTCATCATGTTTTTTGAATTCATTAATCACTTCAGCTTTAATAATTACAGATTCTTCTTTTTCTACAAGCTCCTCACGTTCATTATCTTCTACACTTGTTATGTTTTCTAACATTGTTTCAAGACATAAATCTTTGGTAAAATTAGAGTTTTTAGATAAGCTTTTTGGAGTATTTAAATCGTGATCTAAATCTGCTATCAAATCATTTATATTATCTATAACTGGATCTGACACCACATTATCTGAAAATAATTCTAGGTCATCAATACCAAAGCTTTGACCTAACATAATACTATCCTGATTTTGAAGTTCCTCGGAGTATAGTTTGTCTAAGCTTGTTTCTTGACTTACTTGATCGAGTAGTTCAATACTATTATTATCGAGAGTCATGATTTCATTACGGTTTTGTGAAGTAACATTAACAGATACGTTGTCTTGTATATTATCGTCGTTTGAGTCTGAATCATATATAATGAATTTGTTAGTCTTTTTTGTTCGTCTTATAGGAGATATATTTAATTTCTCGGATAAGTTTTTGCTTACTGATCTAGTGATTCTTTTGTCAGTATTTTCATATATCGCGTCACTTACGTTCTCTACAACCGCATCATCTTGTTTTTTGATAACATCACTACCCCTTTCTAATTGTTCCGCTTTGTATTGTGTCATTTCTGTTTTATTTCTTTCTAGTACTTTTTCAATGTTTTTAGAATTTTCTTTCGTATCAACTTTGTTGTCAATATTTTTATTTGGGTTTTCTTGTTCATGCTTTTCATCTTGCATTATACTGGTTGGTTTCTTTTTATTATTTTTTTCCAAGTTTGTTTTACTTAAGTTCTTCTTTAACATTTTGTTTGTTTCGTCATTTGTCTTACTTCCTTTAAATTTACTGTTATCTATCTCTTTATAAATTTCTTTAGGAGCCTGTTCATCTTGAGCTCGTTTAATTTTTGGAATTTTATAATTTTTCACTCCATATCCTGGTCCAAGGATATTTCCTTTAGAAATGTTATCATTAGAATACACTATACCATGTTTTTTTGTTTCTTGAGATTTGCTGCGACTTTTATCACTACTTTTGTCTTTGCACTCATGTAAGTTTTCACGCCGTAATCTGGGATCTCTACTATAATTATGCTTCGGTAAAGACTGAGTATTACTAACTGTTGATGTCTTCTTTTGTTGGGTTTCATATAGTTCCTTTCGGCTGCGATTATAACAATTCTTTTTGGTATCACTTTTTTGAAATTTATCGTTTTCTGTTTGTAATTTTGCACTATTTAAATTATTTGGAAATTTGAAAGACCTTAAATCTTCCTTTATGTCTTTAAAATTAAGTTTATTATTATCCTTAATTTCTCTTCCTACACTGCAAGCACGTTTATATTTTAAATGTCTGTTATCTTTTTCTTTATTTTCGTTCATAAAACGAAATTCATTTAAATCTCTACTAGGAAATGAATCTCGTATCAACGATCTTCCAACACTAGAAGCACGTTGTCTTCTTGCATCAAAACTCAATTTTTTATCATACCTAGGTGATTGAAATGTACTATCAATACTTGTATCAATAACAAAAGTGTGATCAGTCTCGTGTTGAGCATGTGATTTACTTTCTCTTCGATCTCGAAATGAAGCATGTGAAAATCGGTCACGAGATTCTCTAGTTCTTCCGACGCTTTTTTCACGTTTATAAGAACGTCTATCCATATCATCATATTTTGTATATTCATTTTGATATCGACTTTCATAATTTCTAGTGCTTCGATTACGAGAACTACATCGATCTGAATCATAATCTCTGCTATAGCACCGACTTGATTCTCGCCGATGTTCTCTATAATTCATTTGTTCATAGCTTTTAGTTCTTTCATTTTTAGTAACACTTTGCTCCCTTTGGTACCTATGAAAATCATTATTGCTATGATAATTATTTTGTTCAAATTTGTAAGAGCCCGAGACGAATTTTCTATCTTGGAATGGACCACGTTCTCTATTATTTTCATAGTTATTATAGTTATCGTAATCAGAATTTCTATTTAACCGTGGATCTTGGGAAATTCCATAGTTTTGTTTAAAATCATTTCTTGCAAAAGTGTCAGATCTATTAAAATGACCTTCTGATCTACCAAACAATGGATGTGAGGTCATAGAACTGTCTCTTCTTCCGAATGATGGATTAGGAGTAGGTGGACAATCTAACATCCCAAACGTTTGATTCGGAGTAGGTGGACAATCTATCCTGCCAAAAGATGGATTCGGCGTAGGTGGACAATCCAATCTCCCAAAAGATGGATTCGGCGTAGGTGGACAATCCAATCTCCCAAAAGATGGATTCGGCGTAGGTGGACAATCCAATCTCCCAAAAGATGGATTCGGCGTAGGTGGACAATCCAATCTTCCAAAAGATGGATTCGGCGTAGGTGGACAATCCAATCTCCCAAAAGATGGATTCGGCGTAGATGGGCATTCTATCCGCCCAAAAGAAGCATTCGGTGTAGGTGGACAGTCTGTCCTTCCAAATGATGGATTCGGTGTAGATGGACAATCTAACCTTCCAAAAGATGGACTTAGTGTAGGTGGACAATCCATTCTTCGAAAAGAAGTATTTGAAGTATTAACGCAATCTATTCTACCAAAATCTTGGTTTGATGTTGGCATGCAATTTGTTCTTTTACCAATATCCCTATTATCAAACGTATGTCTGTCTGTTCTAGAGTCTGTTTGATAATGATCAAATCTGTTATTATCTCTTTGCATAAAATTATTTCGAACATCCCTTAAATCAACGTCTTCCCAAAACCAGGGTCCGTTGTCAGAATTATCCCATCGGTTGCGTTGGTTTTCACTACTATCATGTGAGTCCGAAGTTGGAAACAATGGTGCGTATACATGTTTCGTTGATGACAATTTATCATCAAATGTTTGACGCATAGGTGTCATTTCAAAAGTTCGTGCATTTGGAGTTAAATTAGGTGCAACATTTGAAATTCTACTGGGAGTGATACTTCCTGCCAAGTTACACATAGAAACCAAATTTGGCGATGCAATCCCGGGTGGAGTAACATTAGAATTCAATGTCGAGGGTAAAAAGGAATTACCGTAAGTTCCTCCCAATCTTTGTTTATTATATGGATTTGGGCTGTCAGTTCCAACAAACGGATTAGATTCCCTGTTTACTCGTGGATCTATCATACTTTTTTCATTTTTATTACATTCATTTGCTTCAGAATTTTTTTTGGGTAAATTCTCTTTAGGTAATTGTTTATTTAAGGACTTATTCATTTGTGGATTTGGTATCAATTTCCTCATGTCAACATCAGCCTCAGAACTGGCTATCGCTGTTTCAATAGGGTCACTTGGAATAATTACAGGCGGCTTGATTCCCGTATCAGCGAAATCTTCGTGATCAGGCGACTTTGGTGCCAAATTGTTATATAAATCATCTAGTGACAGATCAGATCGATCTTCATCATCGGAGGTTGTATCTATCTTTATTTTTGTTAAAAAATTAAAACGCTCACATTCTTTTTCTGTTAACTTCAAACTCTGTTTTTTACTAACATCGTCCTTGCTCACGTTTAAGATATTATCATCACTCTCTTTGTATCTAGGTGTAGTAGCTTTAGCTTTATAATTTTCAATCGATATTCTTTTTTTAGATCCAATTTCATGCGCATTTACCACTTTAGTTACTTTAGGAACGTGAAGTAATGGAGTTGATGGTTCACTTGGAACAACGCCTGATGTTTCGCTTAAAATTTCTTTTTTGAGAGCTTGCAATATATCAATTTCAGATACCTTTCTTGTTTTTTCTATTAGAGGTATTTCAGTATTCAAGTTTGATTGTTGTAAAATGTTATCTATTTTTCCCTTGTCAGGATTAGTAATAGTTTTAATCTTTTGCTCAACTGGTGTTTCAATTGTTTCTTTTTTAATATTTGTAACATCATTATTATCAGAGTTAACATTAATATCCTCTATATTGTCATTTTTATTTATGATTAAACCTTCATCTTCTTTATTAATTGACTTGTAGAAATTAGGTTTAACTACTTCCTCATATTGTTGGTTTTCTTGTGAAATTGGAACTTCTTCTATATTTAAAGCAGCCTCTATAGCTATTGTTTTTGATGAACTTTTAATACTTTCATTAATTATGTTAGCTGGTTTAATTTCATCGAGATTTTCAACCACAGACTTGGACTTAATGTTGGATGTATTAAGGTTTATATCAATTTCTTTTTCTACACAATCATCTGTTTTTTTGTTGCATGTTTCAGTATCAGTCTTATCGATTGGCAAACACGTATTTTGATCTTCGTTCAAGCTTTTATTTTTGTCAGAATTAATAACAAGGCATATTTGAATTTTGCGAGGTTTTTCTGTATCAGTGGATTTTGTTGAGGTTTTCACGAGATTTTCTTCATCCATGATAACAAGACTTCCATAAATACTTTCTATAGCTTCACTTTCACTGTCTGAGAGTTCACCTTCCTCAACTTCTTCATTTTTATCTTTCTTGTCTTTTTTCTTATAAGATTTTAGTATAATATCGGATATATCATCATTTGCACCAGTTTCTTTGAGTTCACCAAGAATTTGAGTTCTTAGTTCACGCAGAGAATCGATGTCTACATCGTCACTACTACAATTTATTATTCTTGACAAAATATCTTTAGTATTAAGAGAATTCAGGCTTTCTTCTGGCACGTTAAGAGTTATATTTAGATCTTTTGATTTGACCTCCTTTTTCGATTTTCTCCGTTCCTTTTTGGTATAAGGAGGAGAAGGTCGTCGTGGTGACTTTTTTGGAGATCGCCTACTATAAAGTGGTTTACTTTGAGCTGCATCATCAATACGTTGTTGACTAGTATCTGGTGACAAAAGGACTCGAGTGTAATTTCTTTTAGCTGCTGGAGATGCTTCTTCTGCCGATAGTGAAAATTGATCCGATGTCGCAGAGGCAGGCATATTAGGTCGTCGTTGAAACAGTGCAGGCTCTTTACTGCCTGGAACACAGAGTTCTTCTGTAGCACTAGCTCGAGCAATTTCCGGCAATGTATCTTCATTTTCAGTTTGCAATTTTGATGCTGCCGTCTTTAACTTTTGCCTTACTAATTTTAAATCACTTTCATTGTTTTTTGTTTCTGGTGGACTCTTATTCTCCTCTGGCAAAGCATCTCTCTAAAATAAATAACTACAGATTAGAAATTTATTTAATATATTTTATTTTATTTTTAATTATCATTAAAATTAAACAAACCTGTTCAACTTTCGCGTATAAATTGATCAAAACTTGTTCACATTTAAGCACATTTTCCATTTTCATTCTGCAATCAATTATAAAATCAATACGGGTAAAAGCATAACATGTATATTTTCAAAATTACAATATTACTACACAAGAATTTGCACCTTTTCCTTTTATCCATAAGAAGGTCTCTTAGAGATCTTATTTTATTCAGCTGGGCTTGTCGTGGATTGGAAGTTGTATTTGTATTCTCCAGTCTTTTAATCATACTCTCCAAAAAAGGGATGTACTTCTTCATCGCCTCAAACTTACGATCGTATTCCAAATCCATTTTGAAAGCTGTAATACATTAAAGTTTGTTAGCGCGTTATACAACGTTCGTAAAAAGAATGTTAATGATATTGATGTAAGGAATCTTTAATTTACACCATTTTAAATAATTTCAAACTAAAAATAACGTATTTCTATAGGTTTACACTATTACAGTAATAAATCAAAACTATTTCAATGAAAAAAAAGCTGTTTTAAATAGTTAACCTAGTATCAACTTCATATCTTCGAATTACTATACACCTTTGTTCAAAATGAAATAATATAAAAATAAAAAAATAAATACACATTCTGCTTCTTTTACGTTTTTGAATATCAGACGTAAAACAAGTAGAATGTGTATAATTTTTAAAAAATAATATAATAATGAATAAAAAACACAATATTTAAACAGAATTCCCCCTGTATTCTCAAAATCATCATTTTAAGATATTAAATCATAACTTAATTTAGGCAATTCAAATCAGCAATATTTTTTTGGGAAAAAGAATAAATTAAATGAAATACATGTATACAATTATTTAAGCAGTAATTAGTAAGACATAAGATCAATAAGTAAATAGTGCATTTAGAAAACTTTATTTATATATCTCCGGTCTAGGAGACCGAAATGCAATCCAAGCTAATCAAAAAATGTGTTGTTTTCATAACAACACATTTTTTGATTAGCTTGGATTGCATTTCAATATAACAATATTTTGTTCGTGAAAAATATCTATAACATCATTAACAGTACCCGTTACATACATTGTAATACAAATGTCACAAGCATTTTTCAATAAATATTTGAAATGATCAATTAGGGGGGAAACCTCTGTTGATTTTTAAAAACACTGTATCTACGATACTGGAGGTGGGTCACGTAAAAAGCATGAGGACCCCCGGAGGACGAAAGAGGTTCTGCTTACTCCGCTCATGATATAGCCGTTATACTAAGTTAATTGAAATTGCATTTGAACTCCGACCATACTAGAAATATTGCATGTTGGAACTCAGGTCAGATTCCCTGTCGGACAGAAGACAAGCAATCTGCAGACACTGTTCCACGATAGACTTTAAATCTATATTATTATCTTAGTGGAAGACTTTGTTTGCTTAAACACTTTAAAAAATAACTAACACAATAGTTGGTTTATCTATATTATAGGGCTACAAACAGCCCGAGTGGAACAGTTGACATTGCGTCGCACGTAGTATACGACTTCCTAATATCAGCAGTCGTGTATTTACAATACCTATTATTTATAACAATTCTATCAAAAAGCGCTATTATCTCAAAGTACATTGATTTAAACTGACAAAAAATATTTGTGTTATAGTTAATTTATCAAGGAAAGCTGCAGAACATCACGTAAATACTTTCGATGTAACCTAGTGTACTTGTAGTCAGAGTTACAAGGCCCTAAGTATGTGTCTTTCACAACTCTTAGATATCGTCATTGGACCATGAGAGAGGAATCAAAAATAAATATTGACAAATTGCGACAATTTAATTGTTCGAAGTTTCTTTGAAGTAGTGGTGAATAGATGTAGAAATAAATAATAGTATATAAGAATATACATTATACAACAAGCATCCCGCCCGCGGCATTGCAATCTCAATCACTTTCTTGTTCTAATACATTTATAAGATTTACGATAATAACCGTACATTTAAAACTAAAATTTCAGCTAAAAAAATATAAAACTGGTTGCAATTTGTCGAACTAAATATATTAAAGTGAAAACACTTTATTTATCAACCGAGTTTGATGAAACAAACAAAATGTTAAAGGAAGTGGAAGGAAATAATAGTATTTAATACTGGTTAGCCGTTTCTGAGATTAGCGCGTACAAACACATAAACAGACAAAAATTAAAAAAAAATAACTATTTTGAGCCTTAATAACTACTTTGACTAATAAAGGTCGCCTATAAGATGTTTTTGAAAAATTTGTTCCATGGACAGACAGCAATTAAACATACATATTAAGGTTGCTTAAATTAATTAAAATATAACAAATGCTTTTCCAAAATACGCAATAACATAAGATTTTGAATATATCCTACAAATACATAGTAAGCCACGATAAATTTTAATTGTATTGTACGATAATTCGAGCTAATGTCTACTTTTCTATGTACAATGAGCATATAAAATTAGTTTTATATTAGCCATAATCAAAAGCGAAATAAATCGGCGATCTACATTTTGTGACGTACAAATGAACATTAAAAATACAAAGATATGAGCTATATCATAGCAACACAAAAGAAAATCCGAAGAATGAGTATAATGAAACAATTGAACTATCATTTTTTTAATGTAAGATTTCGTTCGATACAACTATGTAACAAAGTATATTTCGTTATTAATAATGCAAAAAATATTTATTTCCCATAATTAGACATTTATAATATCAAAATTTAACCACGAAAATGCTAAAACATTGGAGACCAAAAGACATAAATATTATACGTCTATAATTAAAAATTATTCATATTTAGTCTGTGCAAACGACATACACTTGGACATCGCCACTATAGGTACAAAATAAGACGTCTATATACTTTGAAACATACACTTAGTTTCGATTAGCATTTAATTCAAAGTTCAGTGGTCCCTTTAAAGTTTTTAATCGTACTTTCCAAAAAAAAATACGACATGTTTGTTGCCAGTTGAGGGTCCTAAATATTCAATTCCTTAACGATTCAAAATACTTTTAACAAATAAAATAAAAAAAATTTGCAAGTATCAAGATCTAATGAAAGCAGTATCTTCAATTTGGTGGCGATGGTGATAGATACATTAAATTAAATTCCGTAGAACAATGTATCATGATAATTATAAGTTTAATAACTATTTAAACAATAAAACATTTGTCGAAAAATATTCACTTACACGAAATGTAACATTTTACAATATAAATGAAAGTAAGATTTTACTGAAGGCACGTTCAAATTTATCATTTGTCCGATTTCCGAATTGAGACTCTTCGGCATTCTAATATAGGAAAAGTTAAGTTTGACACGGCCACGTCGACAAATTGGTACAAAGAGAGAAAATAAACAAAAAATAACAAAATCATAGACTTACTAACACGTGTAGGAAAACTAAACGTTATGGTTCACTGCCTAGTTTTATGAAACTGCACTATACAATTTTTTTTTGTTTTTATTATATTGTTTCCACAGCGTATGCGAACAAAGGCATAAACTCCTGACAAAATTCATACACTCCCGACGAATCGCGATCGATATTAAAAATTTATCATATGTATTCGGCCATTTCCTTTCTAATTTCCGAAGATTCACGTATAATTTATATCTTAAACATAATTTCAAGGGCAATGTTGTTAATAAAAGAAAATTAAAGCGCCAGCGCTGTCGTGCCTTCCGTGCTGCGGCGTAGATTGAAGTGAACAACAAAATGGCGTCTAGGCGCGGCGTCCATCGGTGTCGACAAGCAGCTGTCTGCCGTCCCGCTCACAACCACAAATATTTTTTCACAAAATCTTATAAAACGGGACAAATTCGGTGCACTTCTGACAATGTAAATAATATATCGAATTTCGACTACTCAATATTCGTAATGCAATAATATTATAAACGTTTCTTTTCTATTAATTTATTTGAAGATTATTAATTAGTAGTTTGATCATAATGATTTTTTCTATTTATTTGTTGTTAACATACGTACATATAGCGTATTTTATAAAGAAATAAATGTAATATTTAATGTATCGAAATATTTAGTAGTCATGTGCTTACGTAAATTATTACAATGCAAAATCTCTACTAAACATACCTTTTGCATCCGAACCATTTTAATCGTTATGTAAGCTGTCGATCCGGCTTGAGCAGCTAATAAATATAATGAGTTTTATTAGTACATGCATACTAGCCAATCTGCTATAAAATTATCTTTTATATATTGAGATAATACCTACTTTTATTATTATTACATTAAGATGATACACGGTAAAAATATATTCATGACGCACTATCTAAAGTAATCAACAAAGGCGTCCGCCATTACAGGCATGGAGCATTTCCCAGTAGTAAGCTACAAGGATCGGACTAAACAATTTGGCACTAACCTTTTTATATTATTATATTAAAATAAAGTAGACAAAATATTAAACACAATGATGGAACACACGACAGTTTATAGACATTTTTTCTTGAGGGTGAATGTACGGTGACCCTATTACTATCATTTGTCCGTCTCTCGGGCCTCAACGACACTGTTTGGACCGTGGTATGAGAAGCGAAATGCAGCGATCGATGTAAAATGTATTCTAGATTGTAGGCAGCGCGCCCCCCTCGAGCCCGACGCCTCGCATTCGACGATCGGACGCCAGTTAGTGGAGTAATGTCTCCGAGTGATGTACACTGAACTTTTCGTGATTTTGCTCTTTAATATTACGTTACGTAGACATTGCGTATATCTTTCTCTATTCTTTGACTATTTCAAATTAATTTACAAACGTTTGATTATTCTTGATTGCTAATCATCAACGATTCATCATGATTACTATTTGCGTTCTATATTTGTTTTAGTGACGTCATTCTTTTTCGTACCAGTATCAGTATAATAGTGAAGTGAACTCGCTTATATTTAACACCGTATAAAATGTTCATCGCCTTTTGCTAAATAGAAATATATTAAATATTACTCGTATTACATAGCACATTTCTATTGATTAACATGTTATATTAAGTGTCGCGCATGAACTTAAAAACTTTTTAGTGAAATAGAAAACATTAATAGTTGTTAGAATCATTTGAATACGTCCGTGTCAGAAGTAAAATCGAGAAATAAATCTTTTAATACCACAATCGAACGATTTTTTTATATTAACTCTTTATAATCAATACATTCTTAATATATTCCAGTTATCAGGCGGTTTGTGAACGGCATAAGTTGATATCCGAAGTTATCTAAAGTGAACTTAACGAAACGTCCAACGGGTCTTGTAAATACGCAGTTACTTAGCAGTTATGATTTGTAAATGCCAGGCATTATCTTTTCCTTGTCTACGTGTTAAAAATATAAATTAAAATATTTTATTTTGTGTCCCACGCTAGTTAATAAAAAATCATAATTCGCTCAAGAAATCTGTTTACTGTTTAACTGATCTTGTTATATAAGTAATAAGTATATTTTTCCTCTATTCTATATAGAAGTATATATAGAAATAAGGCAAAGCGCAGCGTTGAATTCCGCCGCTCAACACGCAATGCCTCAAATTCGGCGGAAAGTGGTGAACGGAAGTGGAACGGAGTGTCTTAACACTAGGTTCCCTCTGCCTACCCTGCCTCGTGCTGGATGCAGCGTGAAGCTAAAAAAAATGTAAATAGAAAGTAACCGTCGCCCTTAGCTAAAAAATTAAAGTAGGTACCATATTGATGTGATATTTTACTATAATTTTATTATTAGCAGGTTAACAAATCGTTAAGTACAGTATCCACAATAATTTCCTCTAGACAACGGAGTCTAATTTACGTTCATATATTTATTTAAACACATTTTTTGAATTCTTTGTTTTGGATTTGATGAGAGGCGCAAATAAAAATTACGCTGGTATAACATTTACATTTTATAGGTACATCAGAAAATGTCAAAAATTTGCATTTATATGCATACGACAACATAGGCGGTCAAATTAATAATTTTACTGTTTATTGAATTACACTGTTGTGGTTTTATATTACTTCAGTCAAACCTAGCAGACAAGAAGGGCTGGAATAATCGAATGCGAAACAAAAAAATAATGAAAACCAAATAAATAAATAACTGTATGACATTGACAGAAATCTGCTTTTTACTACTATTCAGTTCTACAATATGTTTATTTTGCTTAAGATGATACAATTAAAATGTCATATTTGTAGAAGTTTTCCATAATATAATTTAAGATTTTCGAGAAAAAAAGTATATTTCGAAGAATGGGAAAGAAGAGTAATATTTTTTAATTACCATTCATCATAAAACTTAGTAAATCGAGAATTTTGACTAAAAGGGGAATATTAGTTCCGTAACATTTATGGATTATTCTCGTGCTGCTTTGCGGCCGCTAAGTTTTTATTATAGCACTACTGCGGGTACCGGCCAGAAAAATAAATTTATTATGGATAGCACTAAAAAATTGATATCGAAAGAAAGAAGAAAAAAAGGACTGAAATCATATTCATTTCAAGCGTCTTTACAGATAGGTACTCTGTTCTTTTCTTGTACCTAGTTAGTGACTTAGCTTCACGCTGTATCCCACACATAGCAGGGTAGGCAGAGGGAACTTGGGAACCTAGTGTTAAGACACTCCGTTCCCCACTTTCCGCCAAATTTGAGGTATTGCGCTTTGAGTGGCGGAACTCGAGCTTGTACGTACTTAAATAGATAATATTTCATAGCGTAGGTAAAAACTTCGTGGGAATGCATCTTGTTATAAATAAATAGTTAAGTCCCTAAGAATTTAGCTTCGATAACGCCATATTATAAGAAGTATTTGACTAAAGATGATTAAAAATTATCGATGAAGTAGATGGCCATATAAAAGCCTAAGAACGAATATATTTTAGTATTCTATTGAGAAAAAAATGCAGGTTACGGACAAAAAACATGTATATATAAACAAATAAGGCAATAATAAGTAGGTACATAACTTATTGTTATTGCCTTATTGTTTATAAATAGATATTTTTTTTAAATACAAAAACTATTGGGGCTATTTCTTTATTATTCTTCAAGAATTAAAGAAAGACAATCTTAAATTCAGTGCAATCTAAAAATACGTATAAATAATCTATTCTTTTATTGCTTTACACGTCTTTTAAGGTTCTTTGTTCAAATGTCAGTAGATATATTGTTTATCTTTGTACACCATTGCTGTGCCTGCAGACTGCATTATATAATAAAGATTTTATTACAAAGAGTAATACTATAATTTGGATTACTTATAGATCGTGAAACTATTACAATATATATAATTAAATATATATATTTGTCTTACTTTCAAAATGATTTCAAGGGCATACAGTTCAGCAGAATATATTGATTTGGTACAAGCCACGAATAATGCCGACGAAAGCCGAACGTACCGAAGAATGACGTCTGACATTATACTACAGATAACGAAATGACAATTTAACCCTAACTTTGAACGTTTTTATTTGTTAATGTAAATGTAAAGGAAAAAAAAAAGATTAAAAAGAAATAAAATAGTGAAAAATTTGACAATATTGGATATTAAAAGAATTTTCATTTATACTACCGACATGATGTTTTTTTTTTAAATTCTTGGATATAATTTCATATGAAATTTTTTTTGTCAAAATAAATGTGAACAAAGCTTGGGATTTGCTACGTAGCTATAAAACTATACCTGAAAATTTATGACTTCACTCGTTGAACAGGTACTGTGTGAAATTATTCGTTTAGACTAAATTAATATTTATTTCTTTTTTTACCTTCACGCTATATCTCGCGCATGGCAAGATAAGCAGAGGGAATTTGGTAACTTAGTGTAGGACACTTCCTTTCTCCACTTTTCTCCGAATTTGAGGAGTTGAATGTTGAATAGCGGAACTCAAAGCCAAAATTTGCCTAGCTACCAAAACTAGGATATTAAATTTATAATATGTTTTTCCCAGAGGAAACGAAAAAACTACAGCTGTGTTAACAGTCGCCACGACGACGGCGTAACGACCGTTAATATGGCCTATGATGCCTCGAACTACAGAACACATTAATCCAACGGACCTCAAACGATATTGAAATATATCATGCAAAATGCATGCTATTATTTATATTCAATTCATAAAATTTTATTTACGTTAAGGCACTTCTAGTAGATCTATGTTTAATTTTAAAATTTACCACGTAGTTTACTTATGAATAAAATAAAACACTTATTTCCCAGAACATTTTTATTATTGCAACACAGATTGAAGACGTTAAGCAGGTGAAAAGTTTTAGATTTGTGCCGCTAGATGTCAAAACAATCGCTTTTTATGCTTCATATAAAATTTTAAAATTTTATTGATTACAACCTTTGACAGATACTATATTACTATTACGTTACGAATAATAATACTTAAGCATGTTCCACTAATGGGCAACATGTACCTACAGTGTACGAATTGATTTCTAATTAAAATAAGATAAATTAAAAAAAACAAGTGAAAGATGCTATTTTTATAATTTAGATCCATGGATCATAATTCAACGTTTATTAAAGTACTAGGACCCAAAACAGTGATTTTAATTTTTGTCTGTGCGTTTGTACGCGCTAATCTCATAAACGGCTAATTAGATTTAAATACAGTTTTCACTTTTATATTTTGGCTTCACTTAACATTTAATTGGTTAAAAAATAAAAAGTTATGTCAATACAAAATATTAAGGTCGACAAAATTGCCACGATTGTTTTATTCATTTAGCTGAAATTTTAGTTTTTAAGTATATATATATTGTCTTAAAAGTGGTTATGTCATTAGTACAAGAAAGTATTTAAAATCATCAAAAAATACTGTAATTCAAACGGGCAATGTCGCGGGCAGTTCGCTAGTTTTACGTAGATAATATTATATTTTCATTATAATCGTTTATATATTTTCATTATAATCGTTTATGGTAGTAGGGTTCCGTTTCTCTAAAGGAAAACCGAACGCGTCTGTCATGAACAAATATATCGAGATTGCGTGGAAGTATGAAGGTGAAATGACACAATCAAAGGATATGAATATTTATGTATGGTTTTTGCTGTATATGAAATTCGCGAAGTAATTATGAATAATAGAGTATTTTTAGTGACTTACTAATATGATTTTTATGATTTATGATTTGAAAAAACCAAGAAAAAAATGAAAAAAATATTTTTTTTACATAACAAAAAACGTACAAATCTTTAATTGTAGTTAATTTTATACAAATTTTACTTTTGTATAGATATGCAATGCTAAAATTGGACAAGATTTAGATAATTCTCGGTGGGCGAGTCTGACTCGCAATTGTCCGGATATTTTTAAACATTAATTATTAATTTATATTTAACCCCCATTTTTAATTAAAGCTGCAGCTTTTTCTGCTAGCATAAATACAGCAGATCCGATGCTACCTGATATGATATCAGGCATAGCGCTGGCATCCACCACTCTTAACTTGCTTACCCCACGAACGCGCATGCTAGAATCTAGAACAGAACCTATAGAATTTGTGCAACAATAATGAAAATATGTGCTCATCATATTTAAAATATAACATTTCCAGTATTCCTCAGTATTCTTTTCCAAGTGCTCACATTTAGGTAAGTTCAGATGTATCAAACCGCCTCCGACACTCCGGAAGTAGGTGGTGTTACCAATATTAGCAAAGTCTTGAATACATTTAGCACTAAAATCTAAATCACTGCGGTTAGATAAGAAACCGGTGTTAATTTTAAGAGGATCATCAGGGTTTGAACTTCGAAGTTCTATTTCACCATGAGATGTGGGATGGCTTGCAGCAAGCAATGTTAACACGATTTCTCTTCCAACACCTTCTGCAATAAGCTCCGCGCACAAAACGTCATTAATATTAAGCACCAATGAACAAAGAATCCGTAAGCCCTCAGGATGATTTTTGAAAATTAAATTATGGCTGTGATAATCGGGTGAGCGCTGGTGTTTATCTATTGCTCCAAGACCAAAGAAACTCGATATTGGAAAGTTATTTTTGTCAAGTTTGATCGCATCAAAAGTTTCTTCTCCCTTTAGAGCCAATATAATTGCTAAATGATCTTTTAGGTGCTTTCCTACCGGTAAATCTGATATGACGGGTATACCCAAGTCTTCAAGATGAGCACGCGGTCCAATACCGGAAAGCATTAACAGTTTTGGACTATTAAAGACTCCAGCGGATACTATAATTTCTTTTCTGGCATATATCTTCACGATCGTGCCATCAGGCTTCGTGCTTCGAACTCCAATTGCATTCTTATTTTCATCAAAAATAATTTTACTTACTAATGTATTTTTCATTATAGAAAAGTTCTTTCGATTTTTCAAAGGAACCAAGAATGATTCCGCTGCGTTCTGTGGGACTCCTTTTGATAACCAAAACATTGGCTGTGTAAAACTTGATCCGTCAACCAGTTCTGCATTAATATCTTCTACAATCGCGTGTCCTATCTCGTGAAGAGCTTCTAAATATTTGATTGTGTTATTACGGCGATCTTTTGTCACGAGCATTTCGCCATTTTTGCCATGAAAACGTTCTTTTTCAGAGTTTAGTATTATTTGATCAAGGAGATGCTCACTTTTCATAAAATATTGTAGATTATTTTGCCAAGAATATGATTGGTCTCCAGTTATGTTCACCCAACGCTCATAATCAACGGGAGCCCCTCTGTTGTAATACAGATAGTGAATTGTACTACTTCCACCAAGCACTTTACCCGTTCTTAAACTTAAATGTTTGTCTTCCATATTCTGAGCAGTGTAGCCATCATCTTCTGTTTCATGTTTCCAATATATTTCGGGATGCAAATCCGTCACGAAGAGACTAAGAGTCTGAAATAAAAGCGAATTTTAATCGAGGCGAATTTTAAAATACTCATAAGTAGTATCCTTTAAACTGTACAGTTAGTGTTTATAACTTATTTTGTACTTTGCAGTGGTTTTCATAGGTTTCATTGCTTTAATGAAATGAAGATCCTTTAGTAAATAAAATACTTAACATTTTTATTTAATCGCTGTGGTAAGAAAACAAAGCGCAGCACTGTAGAGTTCTGCTGTACTAGCACTTGAATTCGGCAGAAAGTGGGGAACGAAAATGTTATTACACTTCTGGAATGAAAGACACTTCCGTCATGGAAATGGAGTATCTTAACACTAAGTATCGAAGACTTGTCTGCCAAGTGCGGGATATAGCGTGAAATTGAAAACATAAAAATACATATATTTTATCCTTATGTTAATAATTTAGTGATTGATGAAAATTATAAAATCGCATGTGTGAAAATTATTAAACATTGAAAAAAAAACTAAGTCCGATGCACTTAAATTTGTCATGTTTGAATCAAACGTACAATTTAGGTACTATTTTTGTTAATATTAATATTTTTAATTCACCATTCCGTAATTTGATACCAATACCAATTAGGAGAAGTAATCAAAAATATGTAGGTATTCCAACATTTTGTTATGATGATTAAAAAGGAGGAGACTGAAAAAATATGTAATCCAGTTTTTTGCCACAGGAGCTATTTTTGATAAAAAAATATATTTACTTCACATACTTTATAGCAGTATTTCCTAAACTTTTTAGTCCACGCCCCACTTTTGAATTTCTAAAACCACCATGTCCCCTCTAAGCCAAGCATTGTCTTAAAATGCCTTAGCAAGGGGGTAATTTTTCTTTGATCAAATCAATAATTGCCCCCCTCAAATGGCCAAAAAGTTGAGCGTACGCCCCACTTTGGGAAACACTGCTTTGTAGTCTTTATAAATTAACATTAAATCAAAATAACAATTACAAACTAGATAGTGGCACCTGATTTAGCTTACCAGATTTAATCTACTGTACTTAACATGGCACGCCGTGTAATTAAATTAAATTGTAAATATTTATTTCACATTTTGCATTATTTGCAATACTAAATACAGTTACGTCTAATCGTAGCCGCCATGAAGATAGCCTTATTAAATTTTACGCATTGTTCACTTGGGAGTAAAATTCACAAAAAATATAAAATACAAAAATCTGCGCCTATCATACCTACAGCTTAGTTCAGAGCGCTTGTAATTTGTTGACAAAATTAAACACTTCGTATAAAAAAATATTTTATTCGCTTCTCTAGCCACATGCTCTTTTATGTATCGATTATGTATACAATTGTTATCGTGATAGAAATGCCAAAAGCAAATAAGGAAATTCTACTGAAATTTCGCTACTGACAGTACATTTGGACAAAGAATATTACTTAGGAACTTTACTATTTATAATTGTATAATTTTAAAATTTTGAGTTTCTACTTTTTTATATTTAAAAATGTAACTTACGTCAACGTCGGGTGGATCATCGCCAGCTTCTATCAGCAGTACTTCGACATCTTCCTGTTCAGAGAGACGATTAGCCACTATGCAACCTGCAGAGCCGGCGCCTACTACGATATAGTCGTAGCTGGCATTGTCTAAAAAAAAACATATAATATAAAAATCTGTTGTCATTGTCTTCTTTAGGTATCTATATTTTCCTCAAGGCTTAAGCTGGGTTTTACGTTTGTGCAAGTGCTTATCGCGGCGGGGTTATGCGCGGCGCATCTTTTAATTGGTCTAAAGTGGATTACACTGGTTTTTGGCAACCGATATACGTTTCATGTACTCATAGCAGCGTATAATGTTTAATTCCGTATATTTTATATTCGTCAATTTTACGGAAAGTTTCATTATAAGCTACGAGGAGACGAAAGTAATAAAAGTTATAGGGGTTCTATATTAGTTGTAGAAAAAATTATAAAATTTTATTACATGATATATTATTTTTATTAACATATGTAAAGGTCAGCTAAAGCTTATATTAATCAGTAAGCCTGACTTTTATAACTACTGGGCGTCGCTACTGGAGCTTAAATAATGTATTATTTAAAATAATTCCTTTCTGTGTGCTAGTGGCCTTAGGCCTACGACATAATGGGATATCCGAGAGCCTGCAAACTATTACTTACTCTTACTCAGGTTAACGTTGTATCCCGCACATGGCAGGGTTGGCAGAAGGAACTTGGGAACCTAGTGTTAAGACACTCCGTTTCATTTGCGTTCTCCACTTCCCGCCGAATCTGAGGCATTGCGTGTTGAATGGCGGAATTCAATGCCACATTTTGAATTGTACCAGAGCGAAGAAATGAAACCTCGAATATTTAATTTATAAATATTAAATATTTTCTTTCCTCGAGTGGGGATCGAACCCACAACCTGTCGGTTACAGTCACACGCTTGAACCGCTACGCCACGACAGGACTCAAACTATTAGGTACAACATAATAATTTAAAATCAATACCAATAGAAATTAAGAGGACATTTTCAAAAACTTAACTTATGCTAACATCACTTATGGCCCTCAGTTCGAATCCATCACCAATTAGTATTGAGGCACGTCAAGTTTGTTTCGAAGTAGTATTTCCTATTGCTCCTAATATGATATGTTTTATTATATGCCACTCAGTTCCTTTCATGAACCTAGTCTTAAGACACCCCGTTCCTTTCCCCACTTTCCGCTGAATTTGAGACATTGCATATTGAGTGGCGGAATTCAACGCCGCACTTTGTTTCTTACCAGAGCGTAGAAATTAAAATATAATAAATACTTATTTCATTTTAAAATATCAAATATTTGATTTCATCGAATGGGGATCGAACCCACAACGTGTTGTTTACAATCACACGCTTGCCCCTGTTCCACGAAAGGCCGTGCTATACTTTTTTTTAAAGTAAAATTAAGTTTTCTTTTCTTATTATTTAGAAAAAGATTCCTGTAGAATTTTAAAGTATATATAACTTATAAAATTAAATAATATGATCATTATGTTAGTACATAAGAATGAATTGAAGTTCAATATTAATATAATAATAATAATAATAATAATAAATAACAAGAAAAAATAATAATTATACTATAATTTAAATAAAAGTCGATTACCAATAACATCAGTGTGAGCGGGCCATCTACTAGCGCCGACGATGACGTTAAAAGCAAATAAAATTAGGAAAAACCCGATCATCTTCCTTTTTTGACGAAATTCGTGATCTAATAAATGAATTCAAGTTCGAAATAGTTTAGTTTAAATATAATTTTCATTAAAACAAATATAATATTTGATTTAATTATAAATATTAAATTTTGAATATGAACTGTACTGTGAATAGACTTAGTATGTTACTGATACAACAACTGCTGTTCATTAAACAAAGCTACGTGTATTTATTTCGATAGCAATCTTCCTTTAAATATAAGAATTTAATTACAAATGAATTTTAATTTGTACCAGAAGTATGTTGCGCAACACAATGGCCAAGTACTAAATTATTATTTCCTTAAATTAATCGTTTTGTACATATATGATACTAGCTTTTACCTGCAGCTTCACTTATGTGATCAAGAGAAAAAAAATGCACTTCTCAGCTTCACGCTGTATCGCGCGCATGGTAGTTTAGGCAAAGGGAACTTGGGAACGTAGTGTTAAGACACTCCGTTCCACTTTCTTTCCATATTTTCCGCCGAAATTTAAGATTTTCAGCGGAAAGTGCGTGCGTGGTGTTGAGTTCCACCACTCAACACGCAATATGTTGAGTGGTAGAACTCAACGCCATGCTTTGCCTTTTTACCAGAGCAAAGAAATGAAAACATTAAATATATAATTTGAAAATATGAAATATTTCATTTCCTGAGTGGGGATCGAACCCACAACCTGTTGTTTACAGTCACACTCTCGTGCCAATGTGCCACGATAGACCACAAGAAACACACTAAAATAGTAAATAAAAATAACTCACGAAACCTACGGTCAGATCAGATAAGTTTAACGTGGTGTGTATGCAACACAAAAGTTTAGTACGGGCCAGTATTTCTCAGGATTAGCGCGTTCAAATAAATAAACTTTTCTGCCTTATAAGATTCCTTAAAGTTCTATGCCTCCTAGATGGAGCAGACTGTGTACACTGTGTACTTGCTTTGCTATCCCGTTCGACCTTCGCGTTTCACTTCGCTCCAGATATTTTCAATCGTCATCGCTTTTACAACAATAGTTTGCCGCCAAATTTGCTTAGGGCGGCCTCGCTTTCATTTTCCTTGGGATTTCTAGTTTGGGGCTGGCATCACAATATGGTTAGGACCTTCTTCGGTACGTGTGGCTGATCCAGCCCAATTTTCCAAGTTTGATCAGCTGGCCGAACGGGGTTACGCCGCAGCGTTTATAAAGATTGACGTTGGTGATATTTTTGAGCCCATATATACCAAAAATTCGCAGGTATTGGTTGACAAAGACATAGAGGTGGCACGAGATAATATCCGAGGTTGCTGATTTTGTGGATTTTCTCTACAACTTGTTGTACTGGTAAGCAGCGGCATTGAAGTGGTTGCCCCGCATCTTATTTTTTGGGACTTCCGCATATATTCGAAGCAAAAACGGGCCTGTCCATAGGCTTTCAGTTTAATAATTATTCTTTTTTGTTTTACTTTTAAAAATAATGAAACAAATAAACAAATACATAATAAACTAATATTATAATATTGGAGGCCGCTCTGTTATAGTTATATTCGACCCTCGGAAATATCGGATTAAAGCACCTCACGGAAAATAGAGCACCTATACTCTTAACCTGCTTTTCGGGAACTTGATGTTCTATAAATGAAAATTTACAAAAATAATACCTTAACGAACAGCTTAAATAACATATGTATTGTATTATTATAGGCAAAGTGCGGCTATGGGTTCCGCAACTAAACATTTAATACCTTAGATTCGGCGAAAGCAGAATTGTCTTAATGGCGACAGAGTGCCTTAACACTATATTCCCAAGTTCCCTTCGCCTACTTTTCCATGTGTGGAGTACAGAGTGAAGCTGAAAAGAACGGGATCGCAGGGAGCGGAGACAGGAGCGTCCGCTATGTGATGCAAACAAAAAGTGTAGTCCATGTTGCTCAAACCTCGAGCTGTCATTACTGATACTCTACTTACACGTATAATTTTTAAAATAGTAATAAAATTGTATTATGTAATATATTAAGAGAAATATTTTTTTAATTGAAATTTTGTAATATTTAAGTAAAGAAAATAAAAACCTATAATATTGTTTGCTTTTATTTCATTGTTCCTATTATTAAACATGCATTCTAGATAGATTTCAAATACGAATTTATAGAAAATTAATACATTAACTGGTAAAATGTCTTGTTATGATATCTTGCTTGACGATTTTTTTTAATTTACGTTATCATTTTTGTTATACGCTTTGACTGCTTAAGATTATACAAATGACATGACATAGATGCAATGAATCATCCACAACAGCCGTCATAATTGTTGTCATAATAAAACTTAGCTTCCACTCATTTGCATTTATTTGAAATATTAAAGAAAATAATGCACAATAAATATTATTATTTCTTTGTTCTGGTAACAAGGTAACGTACTTGACTGCTATCGATCAAAACACGAGGTCTCAAAACGGGGACCGGAGGATACTCCCGACGATGCGTCTGGAAAGTCGATACATTTGATGTAGGAACAAATATATGTACATACATACCAACTGACATAAACAGTTATATATGTCGATACAAAGGCATATAATAATATTTTTTTTTTTTTTATTTAAATTTTAAAAAAATTACGTTGATCCCTAGACTATAAAACATCCACAGAAACAAAAAAAGAATTATAGGAGCAAGTAAAACATTATTTAATTGTAAAAGTAACTTATGTAAAACATTCATTATCATTACATAGGTACATATTATAATTACGTATTATATTATATATTATAAGTAGGTATAATTACATTTACATCTTTTTTTATTTTTATTACAGGTATATTATATGTAAGTACGTAGGTACTCGTATTTAAAATGCAATACACATGTTAATTAAGCTGTTCGTTAAGGTATTATCTTAGTATCATTTTGATATTTGATATAAAAGATGGAATTATCCTGGAAAGCAGGGTACGAATATAGATACTGTATTTTCTAACCGCACAGTACGTCACAAGTTACTGTACCATCCACATCATCTGGACACCTCGCACTCCACTACGGTGCGGTTTCGTAGGAATTTTCTTCTACACGCCACACAACTCTGGAACGAACTGCCCACGGCAGTATTTCCAGGTCGATACAACATGGGTAAAAAGCGCGTCTACCTCCACATTAAAGGCCGGCAACGCACGTGTAGCTCCCCTGGTATTACTCGGGGCGTGGGCGACGGTGATCACTCACCATCAGGTGACCCGTACGCTCATTTGCCTTGTCTTTTCCATAAAAAAATCCTCCGGTAGACCAGCAGATCAAACCTGGACAATTGAGTTAGATCAGCCACACGATCCGCAGGATGTCCTCCAACATTATAATATTCCTTTATTATTTAGTTGTTTCATTCTTTTTAAAATTAAATCAAAAAAGAATAATGAGTAAAGAAATTCTCTTCTTTACACTCGTGGGGAGTGTACCCTACCTATCCTCATTATCATCGGCATCTATCGGGCGAGTAAAAATAGTAGTGTGTTTTGTAAGGATTGTATCTGAGCGATTTAAAAAAAGGTTTAATAATCAATAATAACACAAAATAACAATGCAATATTGTCTCTAATCACTTATTTGTGTTTTTAATAATACTTTTATAACATTGTCAGCAGAACCCTTCAATTTTATATGTAAATAATTATCATAGATCTGATAAGAATGTTTACAATTTTATTTTTATAATGCTTACTTACTTACTTACTTAACTTCACGCTATATCCCTAGCGGGGTAGGCAGAGAGAACGGAGCGCCAAACGCTACGGTCTCGGCATACCTCTTTCGCCTCATCCACTGTCATCAACCTCTTCATACAAGCCCTCCGGGGGGTCCTCGTGCTTTTTACGTGACCTTCCTCCAGTATCGTCGATACTGTGTTTTCAAAGGTCAACCGAGGTCTCCCCCGCCCTCTCTTACCACTCACTTTTCGTTCATAAATCTTTTTTACCATTCTTTCTTCACTCATTCGCTCGACGTGCCCAACCCACCTGAGCACGTTCTTCTTCATTCTCACTGTGACATCCACGCTAGTACCTACCATTCTGTGTATTTCTTCATTGGATATGCGATCATATAAACTGAATCCGCATATCCTACGAAGAGATCGCATCTCTACAGTAATCATGTTTCTTACATTCTTCTTCTATAATACCCACGTTTCGCTGCCGTATAACAGTGTCGATACCAACACTGCATTGTGTACGGCCAAACGCGCAGCTACGCTGACGTTTTGCCGTCTCAACAAAGCAGCTAAGGCACCGTTAAGTCTGTTACCGGCAGCAATACGCCTTTCCACATCCATTTCGTACCTTCCGTCTCTGCTAAACATACTTCACAGATATTCTACCTCATTCACTTGTTCTAATGTTTTATCATTTACACCGACCTTGCAAACTGTTCTTTCTTCATTTTTTCAAATACCAGAACCTTCGTCTTATTGGCATTCAGGATTAGACCATTATTCGCGCATCCTTCTTTCAGAGTGAGTTTTATAATGGATGTTTGTAATGTGTGCAAAAAGATTGAAAAAAATTATATTCATGATGCATGCACGCTTACCTTATATATACATATATAGTGTTTTCGAAGGTCAACTCAGGTCTCCCCCTCCCACTCTTACCGCTCACTTTTCCTTCATAAATCATTTTCACTTTCTGCCACTCTTTCTGCACTGATTCGCTCCAGGTGCCTAAACCACCTAAGCATATTCTTCTTCATTGTCATGATTTATTGATATCTACGCTAATCGTTGATATCCATGCTAGTACCTAGTAGTCATATTTAATTGTATAAATTTTCGGTTTCTGAGTACTCCATTTAATTGTATTGTAGGTTTTTATTTCATATTTAGTTTCATAAGTGTAGTACAAGTATATCTACGAATAGTATCCTATAGGTGTTAATTGCACTGCGAATTTCATACAAAATACCTAAAAATATTTCATTAATGGCTGTGTATTTCGACCTCGTTAACTTAGAAGCTTGATTCTGTTCAGTGGTCTAAAGGACCGAAGATATGGATATTTGATATTGATTCCAGCTTGCAACCGCCACGCAATCTTAAGATGAATAAGAGACTTTACAGACAGACAATAATGTGGTCGTATAAGAAGAGGATTCCATTAAAAAGGAAAAATGAAACCCAAAACTCAAAACTCTAATAAATATCTAAACTCCTTTAGAGCACAGAAAAATATTAAGCATTTATTTACTGCATTCTATATATCATTTGCCGAGTAATAAAAATCTTTAGGGCACTTCCCAATGATCTACAAAAAATTGGCATTAAATAAGAGCTATTATACGACATTCATTACAATACAAGAAAAAGTTCTGAAATATTAATATTTATAAGTATTTTATAAAAAAAAAATATATAACCAGCATACATATATATTAGTTCATCAAAACGAATGGATACGCCGGCAAACTTATGTTTGTTAACATTAAATGCGTAATCAAAACTTATAGAGTATTGTCCGTACTAATTCCATAATTATAGATGTACCTACAATGATGAAATTTGCCTAAATTTTGAATTTGCAGTAAAAATGAAGGTATTAATAATTACTATTACAAACTTATTATTTTGCTTCATTGCAATTTGTAAGGAAACCGCGAATCCGACTCACTATGAGTTACGCCGCCTTAAATATTAAACAATAAATAAACTTTTAATGTTTTAAAACCACTTCGATCGACTAACCACATGATATGGATCGTTGAAAAGTTAAATGCTCTTTTCAAATTGTGAATATGATAAAGATATATTTTTTGTCATAAATATATCATATTATTAAACTTTATAAAGTACATGTGCAAAACGAACATAAATTACATTTAACGACTTTAGTGTAAAAAGTGTATGTTTATTATAGTTATTTCGTACTGTATGTTAATTAAACACTTATTTAAGATTTAAATGCCTTATTTAGCTTCACGCTGTATGCCCTCACCGCGGGTTGGGCGAAGGAACTTGGGAACCTAATGTGACGACGCTCCGTTCCCCTTAAGACATTCTACAGTCGCTGTCGCAGACCGCTCTACAGTTTCCGACGAGTAGACAAATATGTATCTACCTGTATTTTTTTTTGTTAGTAAAAATAAATCAAATTCAAACAATTATTAGAATATACTCATGCACAAAGACCTCTCTATGCAAGACAATACTACTTATTACCAAAACTACAATGTTTGGCCGCTCTAGCTGGAACCAAGACATCGGTCGAACTAATTAGCAATAATTTGAGATTTTTTGCCGGCTTTTCCATCGTTATTTGAATATTGTAAGATGCTATGTGTTATTTTTACTCCACTTTGCTTATTTCCCATATATCAGAGTAGACCAAGTAAACTTATTTTCAAGACACATACAGTCATCATCATCAACGGAGAACGGAGGCACTACAGCCGGGGTTGGGCCTTGGCCTGGTCAAGATTTTTTTCCAAATTGAAATATTCCTAGCCTTTTCTTTCCTATCACCTACGCCTAAAATTGATCAGGTCTTTATTGACTCCATCCATCTGAGCTGTGGTGTCTCCGAGTTTCTCTTACTAGGATTTGTAAGAGAAACCCGAAGAGATACATTTCTCAAGGATTTTGGTATTCTAGGATCACCCGTTTCGATTCCCGATAGTCCTTTTCTAATCTTCCAATGTTCAAATGTCTTGTAGAAAAAAGTTTTATGCCTTTTAAAAGCATTTTGGCCGTCATAATGTTGCTTTTTTTCTGAAAATACATTATTATCCTGTCTACAAAAACCACACACACTTGGAGTGGCTCCGCTTTTTCCTGAAATTCAAGACATTGCGTGTTGATAGGATTCTTTTAATGGTGGTAAAATAAACTACGACCGCGTTTATAGTAGTAGACACCTTCGTGGGCTGTATCACCGTTCGAGGAAATGAAATACTGATATTTTTGTTATCTTCGCTCTGGTAACAATGCAAAGCGCGGCGTTGTGTTCCATCAGACAAGAGGCAATATTCCGTTCCATTCCATTCCGTTCTCCACTATCTCTCATATTTGGAAGAAAGTGGGGAACAGAATTAGGTGCCTTACACTCCACTTCGACTTTATTGCGACTAACTTCAATCCTATAATTTTCATCCCAACCAAGTTCCCTCAGCCATGTATATGCAATAGTAAAACAATAAACTAACCTATACCTCACGTGTCCTGATGATGATCAACAAATAATGAGCAAAGTTATGAAGTTATGAAGCAATAAGCTCCTCTCATAAATCGACATTAATATTAACCACCAAGAAAGAAACAATGTTTATGGAATATGTATATGTATTAAATTCAATTATATCTTGAGACATAAAAGCCGTTCTTAATAATCGTATCACTTTTATTTCAGGGCGGCACATCGATTGACCTAAAACGACAGTCTTAAGAAGTACGGTTCCTAATTTCCTCGCTCTAATAAGACAACTACGCGGGGCATTGTTTTCCGCGTCCATTTCTAAACAGAGTCACGATGTGTCTTACTTACCCCAGATTCCCACAACATTCACTACTGTATGCAGCTCATAACCAGATTGACCTTCTCCAAAGAACAAAACAAATTTCTTCGTATCCAGATGCCTTGATTACGTATCAATCGCAACCTAAACCTACATACGCCTAGATAACAAGAATCGATTCAACAAAGTCAAGCGCTACGAACGCGCTGATTTCCATTCCAAGCCCCTCATTTGAGCATGTACGTGCCCTCATCACCCTCATCGTCATTTTCCGCCGAATTGGAGGCATTTCGCGTTGAGTGGCGGAACTGAACTCCGCGCTTAGCCTTGTTACCAGTATTTTTTTGTAACTATCAACATTATTGCCACTAATTAGTTCTTTTTTTGAGTTTAATTGTAGTTGTATATGTTATTATGTTGAATGTTTCCTTATTACGTTAAAACTTGTAGTAAAAAATGTTGAAATATTTTTTTCAAACACAATATAAGCCTAATCTTTAAAGATGATCTCTTGATGACGATGGTTTAACAATGGCGGCCATGTAAGTACCTACTCTATCTGTATTAAATCTCTGATTTCTAAAACTTACGTTTTATTTAAATTAATATGCGGTGTTTTACATTGCACAGTTAGAAGTTAAAGATGTAATTCAACCTTTAGACTATGGAGATGGACTATGAAACAAACGAACTAATTACTTTTCGTAAAGGTTTATTAAAGTTGTTTACATATTTACTCGTATATATGGCGATACAATCATTTTATGACTTGCATTTCGTGTGCTTTTTAAGTGAGCAAAGGCTTAACAAATTAAGATAAGAGTCTTCTTACATATATAATATTTTTTTTTCATTTGTAGATATATGTTTATATAGCCAAAAAGGTGGGCGCTAAAGCTATCACCGATAATTAAGATTGTTTGTTTGTTCGTTTTTTGTATTGTTAGGTAATTGTGGTATGTAGCTCTCTGCATATAATTCTACCCATCAGTGTGTAAGACTATTGTCTACTACTTAATTATATTTATTATACATATTATTATATATGTAGGAAGAGGCTGATGACAGTGGACGAGGCGAAAGAGGTAGGTAGATCAGCGGAGTAAACACAGTTTACTTTGAGTCGTTATATATAGAGCAGATATAGTAGGTATTTGTAAATAAACGAAAAATATAATTTGCTGTTTTATTTTATTTTTCGTGTATTAGTAACTATGCTAATAACAATCTTTGTTAGCAAGCAAACTTTGTTAGAAGAAAAACAGATGTGTAAAAATGTGTCACGATTTTACTCACCTAACCCAACATTAAAACACATTTTTTATTTATTAAGTAATGCTAGTTACATTTCTCTTTTTATAATAGTTACTTAATTAATATTTTTAAAAAAATAATTAATATTTTATTGCTAGTTACATTTCTCTTTTTATAATAGTTACTTAATTAATATTTTTAATATCTTGCTTAATAAGGTCCGCAGCTTTTTCTGCAAGCATAAATACAGCAGAGCCAATACTGCCGGTTACGATGTCGGGCATAGCGCTTGCATCTACGACCCTTAAATTATTCACACCACGAACGCGCATGTTAGTGTCCAGAACAGAACCTATAGGGTTTGTGCAACAAGAAAGGAAGTATGTATTCATCATATTCAAAATATAACATTTCCAATACTCATCAGTATTCTTTACCAAATGTTTACATTTTGGTAAGTCCAAATGAATCAAACCCCCTCCGACACTTTGGAAATAAGTGCTGTTAACGACATTAGTGAAGTCTTCAATACATTTCACAACAACATCTAAGTCGCTACGATTCGACAAGAAACCTGTGTTAATTTTAAGGGGATCTTTAAAATTTGAACTTCGAAGTGCAACATTGCCGTGAGATGAAAGATGGCTTGCGGCAAACACTGAAAACACAACTTCTCTGCCCGCTCCGGACGTGATAATTTCTTTGCAAATAGCGTCACTTATATTAAACACCAAGGAACAAAGAATACGTAAGCCCTCAGGATGATTTTTGAAAATTAAATTATGGCTGTGATAATCTGCATAATGCTGGTGTTTATCTATCGTTCCAACCCCAAAGAAACTTGGAACTGGAAATTGCTTCTTGTCACGTTTAAAGGCATCAAAGTTTTCTTCTCCCTTTAAAGCCAATATAATTGCTAAGTGGTCTTTTAAATTCTTTCCTACCGGTAAGTCAGATATAACTGGAATACCTAAGTCTTCGAGATGGGCACGTGGCCCAATGCCAGAAAGCATCAATAGTTTTGGACTGTTAAAGACTCCAGCTGATATAATTACTTCCTTTTTTGCAAGTATGTTTACGATCGTACCATCAGGCTTTGTGCTCACTACGCCGATGGCAATCTTATTTTCATTGAAAATTATTTTGTTTACTAAAGTATTTTTCATTATAGAAAAATTTTTTCGGTTCTTGATTGGAACTAAGAATGATTCTGCTGCGTTCTGTGAAATTCCTTTCGATAACCAAAACATTGGTTGTGTAAAGCCTGTTCCATCAACCTGTTCAACATTTAAATCATCCACAATTCGGTGTCCCATCTCATGAAACGCTTCTAAATATTTAAGTGAGTCGTTACGACGATCTATTGTAATAAGCATCTCTCCATTTTCACCATGAAAACGTTTATTATCAGAATTCATTATTTTATCATCAACTAGATGCTCACTTTTAATAAAATATTTAAGATTATTTTTCCAAGAAAATGATTCATCTTCGGTTATGTTCACCCAACGATCATAATCAGCAGGAGCACCTCTAGTATTATATAGATAGTGAATAGTGCTACTTCCACCGAGCACTTTGCCTGTTCTTAAACCTATATGCTTGTTTTCTGAATACTGGGCAGTGTAACTATCGTCTTCTGTTTCATAATTCCAATAAATTTCTGGGTGCAAATCAGTTACGAATAGACTGAGAATCTGAAATAAAAATAATATACGTAGATTAGGCTTATTATGAGTATATTTCAAAACCTGTGTCGCAAACCCAATGCCGCTATTACCTAGCAGAAAGTGGGACACGACACTAGGTTCCCAGGTTCCCTCTGCTTATCCTGCTATGTGCAGGAAAATTACATATTTTTACATTTGTCTTATATTTATAACGTGACAGGCTATAAGTTCGATTCCTACTAGAGGTAATGATATATTTAAAATTTTCTTTTCCTCATTCTAGTAGCGAAGCATAGCCCAAAGTTGAGATCCGTCCCTCATAATTATGTTCATTATTATATATGTATGCTACTTTTGTATATCGTAACGTAGCATCACCAGCCTAAAGGCCTGGCCCTCCAAAACAGATTTTTAACCGACTTCACGCGTCTCCCACACCATGCGATATAAATAGGCTGACATAGTCTGGTATTAAAAGTATAATTTCATGTTGCTCAATAACTCTTACATCAGCATCATCAGGTGGATTACCGCCCGCCTCTATGAGCAGCACCTCGACGTCTTCCTGTTCGGAGAGACGATTGGCGAGAACACAGCCCGCAGAGCCGGCGCCTACTATGATGTAGTCGTAGCTGGCGGTGTCTAAAATAACATATTTATATATATTTTTACATAATTTACTTATATACAAATTAACTAATTGCACCTTCTATGAATCTTTTATATTCTATGAATCATCTGTGTGAATCTTTTATACATATTTGTTGTTATTATAGAAACAAGAGAAGAAAACTATAAACATAATAAGCAACATTGTTTGTCGATCGGTTCAGAGACCATGTAAGTTGGATAGTTGAAGTAGTTGAATTCAACGTCAAACTTTATTTAAATACCAATATTTTATACTCTTTGAAAAAATTGAACGTAGCGGGATTTGAATCCGTGCCTCGTTGAAAGTCAAGGGTTCTGACCACTAATCCATGGGTTTTCATCAATTTTGTTGTTACAAAGACTTTAGACAAGAGGGTCGGGCAGCTAGTTTTAAATATTTTCAAATTTACGTGACATGAGATTGTAAAGTAAGCTTTTAATTAGATAATGGACAAACTAAAGCTGCGTCAAGTCAATGCTGACATGCAATGACTCATATAAATTAATAGATGAAGGATGTTTAGAGGAGGATGGCAAGAAATTGAAATAATAATATAATCATTAATTTTACCTTTGACATCAGTATGGTCGGGCCACTTACTGGCGCTAACGTCGAAAATGTATAAAAATAACACAAATGCAATTATCTCTTTTATTGCAAGAAACATGACTAAACAACGATTTGAACCCAAAATAGTCAATATAAGCAAACACTGTCAAATAATTGTATATATTATAGTGATATGCTGAACTGAGTGTGATTTAAACTAAAATGCACCAAGTGAGTATAATGACTTCTATTTATTACATGACTTTTGAGATGTTTACATTTATTAGCAAACAATCTACCTTAAAATCTCAATATTTTAATTAAATAATTTTAATTTATACTTTGTTAAGTACAAATTAAAATTCAATTACTTTTTTCTATAAAACTCGTCAGATGGACAGCTGTAGCTATATTTTTGCATTGAATAAGGTGGTTTCGTATACATAAGTACTTTATGCCTTCGTATTTATTGTGAATTATCCTGTGTTTTCAATTTCACATTGTATCCAGCACATAGCAGGGTAGGCAGAGAGAACTTGGGAACCTAGTGTTAAGACATTCCATACCGTATCGGATTAAGACATTCCGTTTGGTACTGGATTAAGACATTCCGTTCCGTCCGTTTGTGACGAGTAATTGATCTCAATGCCGCGCTCTGCCTCGTTACCAGAACAAAGGAATCAATATGTTAAAATTTTCTCTATTTAATTAATCATTTGAAAATATTAAATATTTCACTTCCTCGAGTTGTCGAGTCATGGCGATCGTCGTGGGAACCCACAATTTATTACGTTTACAATCACATGCTTGTGCCCTTGCACGACAGGCTTCCGTATTAAATGAAAAATACTTTGAAAAAAAAAAAATCCTATCTTTAAGTTTGGATATTGAAAGACAACACATAACTAAGATGTTAAGAGTTACTGATGACATTAGATTGGCAATGGAGAAAAGACATCTAACTGTGCTTATCTTAATCGATTTTAGCAATGCATTTAACACAGTAGATCACGATCTTCTCCTTGCTCATTTATCCAGTGTCAATGTCTCAAGTTCAGCTTTAGAATGGCTTTCTTCCTATCTTCAGGGACGTCGACAGTCTGTTCGTATAGGTCGGATTAACTCTGACTGGCATAATCTGAAAGTCGGCGTGCCTCAAGGCGGCATTTTATCTCCACTTCTGTTTTCAGTCTTTATAAACTCCATTACTTCCGTTATATCCTCTCGATACCATCTTTACGCTGATGACTTGCAGCTTTATGAACATGCCAGTGCTGACAGTATCATAGATGCCATTAACACCTTAAACACCAATCTTCGGCAAATATCGATATGGTCAACAAAATACGGCGTTGAGGTCAACCCCAACAAATGTCAGGCAATAATCATTGGTAGCTCACATCAACTGGCCAAACTAAACCACAGCACACTACCTTACCTTACATACAACGGCACAGTTATAGAATTCTCTAAAACTGTAAAAGACTTGGGAATTTTAATTGATGAAAAGCTATGTTGGAATGATTATATTTCCAACATTTCACGTAGGATTTATGCTACGCTACACTCAATGATGCGACATAAAAACTTTTTACTGGTGCGAGCAAAAATTCAGCTAGTTAATACACTGTTGCTTCCTATTATTGATTATGGTGATGCTTGCTGCTTGGATTTAAATAAGGACCATCTAAATAAGCTAGAACGACTACTTAATACCTGCATTCGTTTTATTTATAGCCTCCGCAAGTATGACCATATTTCATCTAGTAGGAGGCAACTCGGCTGGCTGAAAGTGGTTGATCGAAGAAACTCCAGATTGCTATGCTTACTTTATTCTGTTCTCTTTAACCCAAATTCTCCTTCTTACCTCTCTTCTGACTTCTCTTTCCTTTCCTCTTTCCACAATAAATCTCTGCGCTCACAATCTAATCTTACACTGTCCATTCCAAATCATAATTCTGGCTTTATGTCTAACTCATTCGCTGTCACTGAGTTCAGGCTCTGGAACGACTTGCCTGAGAGTATTAGAAGAGCTCCTTCTCGAGAGTCTTTTAAACGTCAGTTAAATCGTTATTTTTACTAAAACCATAATATTACTGTATATACTCGTATATATGTAAATATATTTATATTTGTATAGGGTATGTAATTATGTATATATATATGTGTGTGTATATGTGTGTATATATGTGTGTATATATGTGTATGTATATGTATGTATATGTGTGTATATTTATGTATGTTTATAATTCTATGTAACCAAGCGCATATATTTGTGTAATTTGTGAATATATTTATATATTATAATGTATACTTCAATGCACGTATATCTATTTTATTTAAAAATTACTCTTGTTGTTGCACGCCTACACATTTATTTCCCACATGACAAGGTTGGCTGGTAGAAAATGCTCTTTAGCGTTAAGCCCGCCTTTTGTGCCTTTGTATATTTTTACTGTGTGCAATAAAGAATTTGAAAGACAACACATAACTATTTTTTTGTTGATGTTATCAATGAAAGAGTCAACTACAAAACACTTTCGTTTACTTATTAAGTTAATAAGTGGGTATTTGTATAGGAAAACGAAGATAATTATATTAGTTACTAACGAATCGCCCGCGGATTCGCCAATTCGTCTCACTATTTTATTTACTAACCTTAATGATTTTCTTATTCTAATTACTGTTTAAATTAACATTGAAAATTAAAAACTAAACTAAATAAATAAACATTTTGTAGCAATTTTGCCAATCTAAGTACCTATTTGAAATTGTTTATTAACTGATTTTCACTCACTCAGCTTCACGCTGTATCCCGCAAATGGCAGGGTAGGCAGAGAGAGAGGTAACCTAGTGTTGAGACACTCCGTTCCACCTCCGTTCCCCACTTTCCGGCGAATTTGAGGCATGGCGTGTTGAGGGGCGGAACTCAACGCCGCGTTCACCTTGTACCAGAGCGAAGAAATGAAAACATTAATTGTTTAAATTTAAAATATTAAATGTTTCATTTCCTCGAGTGTGGATCGAACCCACTACCTGGCGGTTACAGTCACACTCTTGTGCCGCTGCGCCACGATAGGCCTTTTAACCTAAAATTTTAATAAAACGAACTCTAATTGTTTGAGGAATGCTACCAAAATATATTACAATGCAACAAAAGAATTTCAATCTTGTTATCCGTTTTTGACTAAAATAAAAACAGACAAACCGGCCAACATTTTAAAACTCACTATTTTGGGTCCTTTTTCTTTAACTTCTATGTATAGACAGTCATCACCTACACATCTATAATAAGTGTAGATTTTATATTTTGCTTTATACTTAAAGATATATTTTAATAAAGTGTAGTAATATTTTAATCAAGTAAATTATAATATATTTCACACCTATATAAAAATATTGTTGCTAGTCTACTCTTAATCGGCAAGTAAAAAAAGAACATTTCTGTAACTTAGCAGTATGTATGTAACGCTAAACATAATTTTAAAACCTAATAAGAACATTTAATTACTTAGGTAACTACATTTGACCTCTAAACTGTAAAGTCTGGTAATAAAAATGTTTTATATAGATTATATAGTAAATATATGTAGGTATATAATATTATTAAACATTTTAAAGTAAAAAAGATTTAGGGACTTCAAATTAATTGTAAATAAGGTACCTGCGGGTATTAAGGCCTTTCGGTTAATAAGGCCTATATAACTCTCACTCAGCTACACGCTGTATCCCGCACACGGCAGGGTAGTCAGAGGGAACTTGGGAACCTAGTGTTAAGACACTCCGTTTCACTTTCGTTCCCCACTTTCCACCGAATTTGAAGCATTGAGTTAATATTGTTATATATTTGTTTAATATTGCTTAAGTATACTACTACACTTAAGGTTATCTACACTGTTATGAACCCAAGAAATCGTAAATTTAATCTTTTGCGATGTTATTTAATTTGGCTTCTGAAAATTCTTATTTATTGGAAATATAATAAGATATTCGATGTATCATATAATTTCGGAGATAATATCGGAAAAACACGAATATAGACTGATAATCAAAGATTTTAAAATTGTTTGTATAAGTTTTCAGTAGTTTTAGTAGCACTTCATTCATTCTTAATATATATTTATTATTTATAAGTATCCATAGATTAAAATTACCTAAAAACCTGAAAGAATGATATGAAGATAATAATTTAAGCTTGAATTAAGGCGTTATAACAGGTATAGGAAAGAAATAAAGAAAGGATGGAATGCAAGATCAGCGTAAATGATACGATTAATATCTTATCATTTGGCCGAGCCGAGTTTGTTTTTATTATTCACATTTTTAAAAATATTAATTAATTTTTTCGGCTCCCGATATTATTATTGTACTTATATTCTTTCCTTTGCTGTATTCTTTCATATTTATATTTACTTTTTAAAGTTATATTGTCGTTGTATTTAATTGTGGGATTTCATGCCACAATTTTGTATGCCTTAAGGCCTGTCGTGGCGCAGCGGCACAAGTGTGTGACTGTAACCGACAGGTTCTGGGTTCGATCCCCAGTCGAAGAAATGAAATATTTAATATTTTCAATTTAAATATTTAATGTTTCATTTCTTCGATCTGGTAATAAGGCAAAGCACGGCGTTGAGTTCCGCCACTCAACACGCAATGCCTCAATTTCGGCGGCAAGTGGGGAACGGAAGTGGAACGGAGTGTCTTAACACTAGGTTCCCGGGTTCCCTCTGCTTACCCTACCTCGTGCGAGATACAGCGTGAAGCTAAAAAAAACACAAAATTCATTCAAGTGATATTCGAAACAACAACTAACAACATCACACTTACAATCAAATGCTGTTCCACAATTGCTTTCCATATTAGTCTATAACACTATGCCCTTTCATTAGACCATCATTAACGAGGAATTGCATAGATGGTACAAGATAAGATCAAAACACAAATTCACCTATCAGTTGCAATTCTTCTGCTTATTGCAGAATACAATCAAAGGTAAATAAAACATGTTGTTTTTTTTTGAAAAACTTTAATTTCACCGATAGGAAAATAATATTTTTCAGATATGAAAATATTAGGCTTTAATAATGTCATCCATATATCAAAATACATTCGTTACCTCAAACCTTGATCTTACTTTACCTCAAACTTTTGGCTCTCTAGTAAAAGAGCAACATAATGAAACTTATATATATACACAAGATAATTTTCCTATCTTAATTTAAAATTATAGTACTAGCTAACGTTCACGTTTTTTCCTTGTAGGTCCCTAGTGCTAAGATAATCTTCAGATTCCGCCATATTTTCAAGACAACATGAGAAAGGCAGAACTCATTATCGAGCCTTGTCTATCGTATTTTAATCGTAATCATTTCACAATTAATCATTATAAAATAGGCACCGAAACCACGACCGTCACACGTTTTTAACAAAAAAACAATTATCTATACATATAATAAAATTATAACAACCTTATGTGTGTACAATATAGATATTAAAGAAAAACTAAGATGGGGGATCTTCATACAATCAATAGAAGCCAAAAAGTGCCGGAGGGATTTTGATGAAACTTTTTTTGTTATATAGCTATTAGTCCTCGCTAACATATAGGCTAACTTTTTTGGACGTTCGCTCTTTAATGGGGTAAAAGGGTGGGGGCACCAGCTAGTATAAAATATGTGTAAAAATCATGATCTAAATAAATAATAATCATGTAGCATGATCCTTGTTTTATTTACACAAATTGACTGGATTAGGCTAAAATAAATACTTATTTTCTAATTAACATTTTTAACAGCTTGCTTAATCAAATCCGCAGCTTTTTCTGCCAACATAAATACAGCAGAACCAATACTGCCGGACATGAGGTCAGGCATAGCACTTGCGTCTACGACCCTTAAATTATTTACGCCACGAACGCGCATGTTAGAGTCCAGAACCGAACCAATAGGATTAGTGCAACAAGAAAGGAAGTACGTATTCATCATATTCAAAATATAGCATTTCCAATAATCTTCTGAATTTATTTCCAAGTGCTTACACTTTGGTAAATTCAAATTAATTAAGTCACCTCCGACACTTCGGAAATATGTGCTATTAACGACATTAACAAAATCTTGAATACACTTAACAATAACATCTAAATCGCTGCGATTCGATAAGTGACCAGTGTTAATTTTAAGGGGATCTCCAGAGTTCGGACTTCGAAGTTCAACATCGCCATGAGACGTGAGATGATTTGCAGAAAGCAATGAGAACACAATTTCTCTCCCCTTTCCAGCCGCTATAAGTACCTTACATATATCATCATTCATTTTAAACACCGAGGAACAAACAATACGTAATCCCTCAGGATGATTTTTAAAAATTAAACTATGGCTCTGATAATCTGGAATATGCTGGTGTTTATCTATTGCTCCAAAACCAAAGAATGTTGGAACTGGAAAATGTATCTTATCTCGTTTAAAAACATCAAAGTTTTCTTCTCCCTTTAAAGCCAATACAATTCCTAAATGATCTTTAAAGTTTTTACCAACTGGTAGATCAGATATTACGGGAATACCCAAGCTTTCAAGATGAGCACGTGGCCCAACGCCGGAAAGCATTAATAGTTTAGGACTGTTGAAGACACCAGCTGATATGATAATTTCTCTTTTGGCAAATATATTAACGGCCGTACCATCAGGTTTCGTAATAAGCACACCAACTGCTGTTCTATTTTCGTCAAAAATAATTTTCTTTACTAAAGTATTTTTCATAATAAAAAAGTTCTTTCGATTCTTCAAAGGGACCAAGAATGTTATTACTGCGTTCTGTGGAATACCCTTGGATAACCAAAACATTGGCTGTGTAAAGCCTGTCCCATCAACCTGCTCTGCATTTAAATCATCTACAATTCGGTGTCCCATCTCATGAAACGCCTCCAAATATTTAAGTGAGTCATTACGACGATCTTTTGTAAGAAGCATCTCCCCATTTTTACCGTGAAAACGTGCATTTTCAGAATTCATTATTTTATCATCAAGAAAATGCTCACTTTTAATATAATATTTAAGACTATTTTCCAAAGAAAAGGATTCATCTTCTGTTATGTTCACCCAACGCTCGTAATCAGCAGGAGCTCCTCTAGTATTAAATAAATAGTGAATGGTGCTACTTCCACCGAGCACTTTACCTGATATTAAACTTAAATGTTTCCCTTCTAGATTCTGGGCAGTGTAGCCATCGTTTTCTGTTTCATACTTCCATAATATTTCTGGATGCAAGTCCGTCACTAGCAGACTAAGAATCTGAAATGTTAAATATTATGACACCTATGTTTCATTTAAATGTATTGTGTTACATATTTGACTTTAATGTGAAATTAAAGGGTGAAATTTTGCAGAAAAACATTGTTAAATGTTTTTCAACACAAAACACACAAAGAAAGAAAAATGGACATACCTACTTATAGAACGAAAGAAAGTTAACAAAATATTTAAGAGATAGAAAAGCAAAATTGATTCATATTAGAAAAAAATATACCTAACGTTTAAAATAGTATGTTTGCTAGTAGCTTCACTACAATAATTTACAAAAACAAACAAAAGAACAAAAAAAAACATTCACATAAAAAAAAATTAACACATTATTGTTGATTGATGATATGATTAATCACTGAGACCCTAAATGTAGTATATCGATATGGTATCTTAAAATGTATTTTGTAAATTTGGACAGTCTATTTTATTTCGAAGCAATGTAAACAGAAACACGATATCCAATAAGTCGCTCCTTTGCCCTGGAGGGATCATACTAAAAAACTTCTGTGTTTGTAGGGTACAGATTTATTAATATTAGCTTGGCGGGAAAGATACCATAAGAACCTGTTTTTGACTTACTCTAATTTTAAGGAATGAGATGCATATTACGTGCGTCAGACTATACTATAATGTTCTAGATGGCTACAAACAAGAGAGTTATATAAAACTACTTGAGTTTAACTATGCTTAAACATTTCGCTTTTTCTTAACATTAATTGTAACCAAATCCGATTGACTTCTGAAACGTTGCGTGTTGTATAGTAGTGCAAGCAAGCCGACTACGTCACGTACTCAGCTGCACACCGTACCCCGCACACGGCAGGGTAGGCAGAGAGAACTTGGGAACCTAACGTTAAGACACTTCGTTCAAATTCCGTTCCCCACTTTCCGCTGAATTTGAGGCATTCCGTATGGAGTGGCGAAACTTAACGCCGCGTTTTGCCTTGTATCAGAGCGAAGAAATGAGAACATTAAATATTTAAAATTTAAAATATTAAATATTTTATTTCCTCGAGTGGGGATCGAACCCACAATCTACCGGTCACTCGCTAGTGCTACGACAGGTCTCAAATTCCCCTCTTGGCCTCTACAGCGTCACCGAACTTGGGGAGGCCAAGCTTAAAGAGCTCTGACATTAGCTTGGTTACCGTGGAAGGCAACAATAGAGAGTACGACGTCGCAAGAGCGTCTCCTGTGGGACTCGGACCACGACTTACGTACACCGTTTGTAGTGGGGACTTTGCTTCGCTAGTCCGAGCTAGGCCTACTGAGTAGGGCTCTTGATGCCCTTTAAGGGTTTAATTGCGGGCTCCTTTAATCTTTTGCGGGCGCACCTAGGTGCGATTGTGCCACAGAAAAACTGAGACCTCGTCTCCACCGGCGGGGACGGTGTGTGTAGCGTGTGTGTGTTCTTGTGTGTAGCCCTACCCACATATTTCGCTTCGTTCGCTTTAACTATTAGTAAGGTAATAAAATCTGGAAAATCCCGTTTTCCATTTCCGTATTAGTTATCTTTGTTGTAATAATAAAATCCTTACATCAATGTCATCAGGTGGATCGCCGCCCGCCTCTATTAGGAGTACATTGGCATCTTCCAGTTCAGATAGACGGTTCGCGAGAACACAGCCCGCAGAGCCGGCGCCTACTATAACGTAGTCGTAACTGCTATTATCTAAAACAGTGGTTCTTAACCGGTGGTCCGCGGACCACTAATGGTCCCTGGAGGCATTCCAAGTGGTCAAAGCCATCTTAATAATATGTGGCGTGACATAATGAATCGAATTGAAACAACGCGAGCCGCGAGCGCGCGTGGCACGAGTCTGACGGCGATATACGCACCACGAGGGCGGGGGCGGGGGTTTCATACTTTGTTTTACTGACGCGGCCGCGCAGGTTGCCGATTGTCAATTTACTTGCAACGTTGACGCTGTAATGAGCGGTAGAGATTTATAACGTGGCCTTGAGAGAGTGACAAGTATTGTACCTACTGAGTACTTGATTTAATGTTTAAAGTTCGACGGCAAAAAGCAAATATCCTTAGTCTACGAAGGTAGTTATAGTAAATAACTACTCCAGATATAAATATTACGTAGGTAAGTAATTACTTTATTTTCGTCACATTGTAAATCTGCTAGATTTCTTATGAAGTACTGTGTACCGTCATTCCCACAGCTACATAGGTAGGGTGGATGTAAGTTCAGATACATTATGACGGTGTGTCAGGATGATGATTTGATGTAAAGAACAATGACCAGTGTTGATTTCAATGACTTGAGTCTGGCCAACGGATCTTGCAACATACTTCTCACACCAAAAATGAGTAGTGATAAGATTCGTTTGCCAGGCACTACAGGAGTAAAACCTTTTTTTACAGTGTAGGTAGGTACCTACACGTCATACGTATACATATGTTGCAACAAAAACTATTTATGTAAAATTAAAAAACATTATTCCTTAAAAAATGGGCTTTATTCCTGTGGTTACATGAAACATAAAATATATTTTATTTTATAGCTGTCATTGGGGTTATTCACCAACTCGACACAAGAGACTGGACACACGCGTGTCCAGTTGGTGAAACTTAAATTATTATCACTTATTATTTCGTCATCTGGACACGGGAAGATTTTTATGCGTGTCCACATAGCGAAAAGTAATAATAATTTAAGTTTCACCAACTGGACACACGTGTGTCCAGTCTCTTGTGTCGAGTTGGTGAATAACCCTTTCATTGTTATCAATTAAAATCATTTTCCTGTCACATTTTCATTGATCTGAACGTAGAACGCTAATCAATAACGAAGGTAGATCAACCCAGGTACCTACTGTTTAACCGTCATTTCCACAGCTAGCCATAGACTTCACAAATAAAAGCTTGTTAAAACAACACATTTTTATTGTCTTATACCTGTCGACATTATCATTTAAACTTCGTTTTCAGAAAAATGCCTCCAAAAAGAAAATATAACGACGACTATATTAAGCTGGGCTTTACTTCAATAGAAATTAATGGAGAAACTAGACCGCAATGCGTTTTATGTGCAACTGTTCTTGCTAACGATGCTTTAAAACCGGCAAAGATGGAACGTCATTTAAAGACCGTGCATCCGAAGTTATGCAACAGTTCACGAGAATTTTTTGAAGGCAAACTAACTAATCTTAAAAAAATGAAACTTGGACCCAGTGGAACAAGTTATGCAACATCTGAAAAAACATTATCTGCATCATTTGAAGTTTCAAAATTGATTGCGAAATCGAAAAAAGCACACACAATCGGCGAATCTTTAATAAAGCCCTGTATGCTTAAAGTTGCAGAAGAGATTTTAGGCGCGGAAGCTCAAAAGAAAATTCGTGAAATACCCCTTTCTAATGACACAGTTAAGTCGCGCATTCAAAAAATGTCAACTGATATTGAAGACCAAGTTATTGACAAGATTAAAAACAGCCCTTATTTTGCATTACAATGTGATGAGTCTACCGATGTTTCGCAAAAGCTGTCAATTACTAGTATTTATTCGATTTTTGGAGGACAATAAAATGTTTGAAGAAGAGTTATTATTTTCTCAAGAACTGAAAACGACGTCGCAAGGTGCAGATGTTATGAATGCAATAAGTCAATATATGGAGAAACATGGACTTATGTGGGAAAGGCTTGCCGGATTTTGTACTGACGGTGCTCCTGCTATGCTTGGTTCTCGCTCTGGTCTTGCAGCATTGGTGAAAACCAAAAATCCATCTGCAATTACGACGCACTGCGTTATTCACCGTCAAGCATTGGCTGCCAAAACACTCCCGGAATGCTTTACTATAGCTCTGAAAACAGCTATAAAAGTAGTTAACTTTATTAAAAAGAGCGCACTCAATACTCGTCTATTCAAACAGTTGTGTTCTGACATGAACTCTGAACACGAAACTCTGCTTTTCTACACTGAAGTTCGTTGGCTTTCGAAAGGAAACATGCTGTCGAGGTTGTACGAACTAAGAGAGGAAGTACAAATATTTTTAACTAACAAGGAAAACAAAGAGTTGCTAGATCAGTTCTGTGAGCCCGAATATAAAACACGTTTTGCCTATTTGGTAGACTTTTTTTGCACAAATAAATAAATTGAACCTTCAATTGCAAGGATCAGGAAATTTGAAGTTACAAGGCGTGAGCAACATATTTGCATATGAAGATAAAATCAGGGCGTTTATTGCTAAAATCGAGCTATGGATTAATAAGGTCGAAAAAAAAAATTTTTCTGCATTTGATACACTCAACCAAATTATTGACGGACAAGGTGCAGATATTAAAGCAGAAATGCAGAAAAACATGATGCTCCATTTTACAAATTAAAAAAGTGAATTCAATCGCTATTTTCCTGACTGCGGGGACAAAAGTATTCAGAACCTGATCCGGAATCCTTTCATTCTCAATGTTTCCGAAGTCTCTGATGAAATTCAAGAAGAAGTGATTGAAATGCAACGCGACACGAACTTAAAAGATACATTCGAATCAGGAATAAATCTTGAGCAATTTTGGAGCCAAAAAGCAATTTCTTTTCCAAAGCTTCGAGACATTGCTATGCGTTACTTAACTTTATTTTCATCAACGTATCTATGCGAGCAGGGGTTTTCGACACTTCTAATGATTAAAAACAAGCATCGAAATCGGTTGGATGCCACTGCTGACATGCGTTTAGCTTTGAGTAGCACTGAACCAAGAATTCAGAAGTTAGTAAAAAGTATGCAGGCACAAAAATCGCACTAAATTAAATGCTGTAACTTTTATATTTTTGCTCAATTCCAAATAAATAAGTGCTCATTACAAAATTGTGCTTGTTTTCTCTATAAAACAATCCTTAATTTAGGAAAACCAACTGAATGGTCCTCGGTAAGACAAACATTTGGTAAAATGGTCCCTCATAACTAAAAGGTTAAGAAACACTGATCTAAAAGAACCTTTACGCAACTTTAGCATGTGAGCAGTTAAACAGTTTTCTCTGCATACGGAAGATGATTGATTTTTTTACTCTGAAAGAAAATCTTATGAGTATATTCGTAATGATCTGAATGAACTTCAAAAGGCACTGTTTGTTCTTCGATATCCAGATTAAATTTGTAAGATTAAAGTAGTAAACTAAACTGTAATATTTTAACTATGAGGCCTATCGTGGAGCAGGGGCACGAGACAAGGCAGGTTCTTAGATCTATACCCACTAGAGAAAATGAAATATTTGATATTTCATGGTAAATATTTAATATTATTTTAAATAAAATTTGCACTGTTGCTATTCTTCTTTTCTCAAGGCCGTTATTTTTACATGCCTTTTTTTATTGATTTTTGTTTCTGTTTTTTTTTTCTTTTTATTGATTGTTATTCGTGTGCAATAAAGACAAATAAATTTAAAAAAACTTTTACATGCGTTCTCAATTTGTTTGATTAATGCCCTGAGCTACTTGTTCTTATTAAAAATATATTTTTGTATTGTATAGTCCATTTATCTACAAATTTTATATGTAATCACCTTAAGCACAATAATCATTTGACCACGTGGACAAGTTCTCGTTAAAAGGTTAAAATGTGCTTAATAATACAAAGTATTTTGGCCCTCATATTAATCAAATAGATCAATTTACAAAAAATGGGATCACAGTCAGGTGATTCACGGATCCAGAAGGGTTACTTACCCGTTACGTAATGGACTTACCTAATGGACAAAATTAATGTCAAGTTACAGTCTTCTTTTTTCTCTTGTGGTTCGCCCTAAGGCTACACCATGTACAATATAGTCGAAAAACTAACGAGTAATATAAATTTAACCCATATTTAAAAGTAAGTTAAAATAAGAACGTGTCCAACAACACTTTTCTTATTGTCTCTATGAAATCGTTACGCTACAGTAAAAAACGGAATTGAATATACTAAACTTAAATTTAAATACTAAATTTAAATTTAAAAATTTCTGTCCTAAGTGTGGAATAACACTTTAAAACATAGTAAAAATAGGAATTGAATATCTTAACACTATGTTCCCAATGGTGGTTTTCAAAGTAAATTAAAAATTAAAATAGCATATTGTGTTATGTCTATTTCCTTTTTATTTAAGAATAGCAGCCCCCACGCGGCTTCACCCGCTTTTTTCTTATTTAATGTTATTTAAACGCATTTTGGGAATATTGGTTGGTTATTTTAGTATAGTTATATAGTGAAATTTATTTTTATATTTTACTATATAACTATACTAAAATAACCAACCATATTTATTCATATATACATTATTAAGTAACTTAGTTATTTAACTGAGATTCTACCTGCGTGGTTGAATGATTATCGTGTTTACCGTGATCTAGCCTATAGGTACACTTTGTTATTTAATGTAAATTCTTCTATTTAATCAAATAAAATCTGTTTTATGGCTGATAACGACGACAAAATATTTGATGAAGTTGTCCAATTTACTAGAAATAGTTATAATCAATATTTCGATATACCTTTAACATCTGTATGTTCAGGCCATTTACTGGCGCCAACGTCGAATACAGATAGAACAAGCAGCAGAATCTCGATATTTTTCCTTGTTGTAGAAAACATCATAACTATTCAAGAAGGAGAAGATTCCAGTCAAAAATTTTAAATTAAAGTAATATTTTCTTATAGTTTATACTATTATACTTTACGTTAATATACTTAAGTCACGCTCCTCTTCTTAACTTGATCACAACAATGTACAGGGTGGGCCCCGGAGTTTTGCGAATTTGAAAAATTCATAAAAAAAAAACAAAAGTAATATTAAAACCAATTTATTTTTAAATTAAAGTTAATATTTGGGAAAATCATTTCTTAAAAATAACATCATCCAGATGCGCACCATCCCGCTGCAAACATTCTTCGAATCTCGACCTCAAATTGACAAAAACTCGTTCGCACATGGCACGCGGAATAGCGGCCATTTGTTCGCGGATATTGGCCTTCAACTTTGCAATCGTGGTCGGATTATTACTGTAGACTCTACTTTTCATGTAGCCCCACAAGAAAAAATCGGGTGGAGTTAAATCCGGACTCCTCGGTGGCCATGGAATGTCACCTCGGCGCGAAATGAGTTTTCCAGCAAACATCTCCTTTGCGGCTTGCTCCTCAAACTCTCGTTAGAGGTATGGCAAGTGGCGCCATCTTGTTGAAACCATGTCGAACTATTGTACCCTCGAAATTCTGACAGCTGTGGGTAAAAGAAATCGCGCAACATGGCTGTGTATCGCTCAGTATTAACTGTCACAGAATTCCCTCGCTGGTCTTCAAAGAAAAAGGGTCCGATGATTCCGTGTGCTGAAATAGCCGCCCAAACTGTCACTTTTGGCGAATGCAAAGGCTTTTGGTGTTTGAATTGTGGATTTTCTGAGGCCCAATAACGCCTATTTTGTTTATTTACGTGCCCATTTAAGTGAAAATGGGCTTCGTCTGAAAAAAGAATATTGTTGAAGCTCCGAAACCGCTCAAACATTGTTTCGACGAAATCACGTCGTAAATTGTGATCATTTGGCTTCAAATCTTGCACTAGTTGAAGTTTATACGGGTGCAATTTTAAATCTTCCTTCAAAATACGACGCAAAGTTGTTCTTGATACAGATAGCTCTGCTGATCGCTTGCGAGTTGATTGCCCAGGATTGCGTAGTACGGAAGCTCCGACTTCGTTTATGTTTTTATCTGACCTTTTCGTCCTTTCGGGCCCCTTAGGTTTCTGATTAAGGGTCGAACCGGTAGCCTCGAACTTTCTGACCCACGCCCTAATCAAACTTTCACTCGGACACTGTTTTAAATCATGCAATCCATAGTGGGAGCGAAATGAACGTCGAACAATAACGCACGAATCAGCATTTTTGTAATAATTTTTTACACAGAACGCACGCTGTTCACTCCATTGCAACTAAATTTCCAAGGCCCGAGTTACAGATCACCACCTCCCGCGCTCCGCCCCCCTCCCCCGTTCCAACGCTATGGCGATTTCAAATTCGCAAAACTCCGAGGCCCACCCTGTACAATATGGCATTGCAATTGCCATTTATAACATGAGCTAAAACATGTAAATTTATTACTAAATAGATCTAAATAATCTAACTTTAAGATCTTTTATCTATTTACTGTAGCAGTATTAAAATTTGTACAATTTTTATTTCGAAGGACTCGTCTAATGCGTAGTACAGGTACTGCGCACCTAAGTATTATAATTTTATTAAATGAAGTGGTTTCGCATAACAATTATATAGAGAGTACTACCTTAAAGAAAAAGATCTATAGCTTATAACAATTAACAAATTAATATAATATCAATCTATACTATAATAACCTATAGTGCAACACTGTATCGTGGTGATTAACGTGTATCTAACACTCCCATGTATTTTTAATACTTTAAGAAGTGTTCTCAAAAATCAGTAAATTGAGTTTCTTAGTGGTTAACGCGCAAACTAGCGCTTTTTTGGGGGAAATTCCCTCCCTACCAGGTTCCTATGACGTCACAACAGAAGTCACAACTTTATTTCAGCACTCGTCGATGTTTTCCCGAAAAAGAGCGCGCTGCACAGCCGGAATATACAGCATCCACTGTAATATCCTCTGCATAGAAATTAATCCTAGTATCCTAACGTGTCATTGAAAGATATTGTAAGTATATTTTTATTTTTTGTTTCTCATAAAAAAGTCAACTAAATATGACAAGCAATAAAAGCATTTTTAACATTTTCATTTATTTTGTTAAAGAACCCTTTGCTTTGAATAGCTTGTATAGCAAAAAACCCCAGCGGAATGACGTCCGTTCATCTAATCATAACATTAGCATAAATTAAAATAACATTAAAATAAACAAAAAAAAACTTCAAACTAACTTGGTTAAACCTACAAAATTATAATTTGTCTTCAGGCAGATATTATATTTCGCGACTGTGAAGATATTTTCGTAATTAACACATCTAATTAATTAGACTAAGAAGTCATAGGACTTCTCCTGGACACAATTAGGTACCAGGCTTTTTATGAGTTGAATTCATAATCAGTTTTGGTACATATTCGAAGTATAGCGTTACCGAATACGAAATATGTTGATTTATCGAATCGCAGAGTTCATATTCTAGAGCTATGGTGCTCGCAAGTAACTGTATGGTAAACGAGCGATAATACTCGTAACTTAATCGAACGACGTTACCTAGACTTTGGCCTTTAATTTGTTTATGTAAAGGTGTTTTTGTTTTAATTTTTCAGAATATAGTTTGTTACAGTAAAAAATTCTGGCGCTTACTACTGTTATGGGTGGACGCGGCCGCCCAGCCCCATCTTCCTACGCGATAATTACAAAAACTTCACATATAAACGTAAACATTATTAAAATTAAGATCATTATTTCAAATACACTATGAAATAAGAAATAATTTGAAAAATTAAAGTTTTTATTTAGTTATGCCAATTTACAATTTAGTCGGGGCCTGTCGTGGGGTTAGCGACAGCTAGGTTGTGGTTTCGATCCCCACTCGAGGACTATTTTCAATTTAAATATTTAATATTTAATATTTACATTTCTTCGCTCTGGTAACAAGGCCGGAATTCCTCAAATTCGGCAAAAAGTGAGACGGATTAGGACGGAGGCGGTGTCTCAACATTACCCAAATGCATGTAGAATTATGACATCATTGACAACTTGACCTATTCTGAGTGCTTCGTGGCAAATTTCTTTTAACAAGCATATACGTCACCTCCAAGTAAGTGATCTGTTATTAAATTTAACCAGATTTTGTTTACCGTATACGGAAACATTCTCTAGGAATGCCTTATAAATAATAATTTCCAAGTTATTTTACTCTAAATCTTTTTGGACTTAAGGTATATCCGAATGACAAAAAAGGTATATTTTCGACATTCTTTATAGAACCATTTACTAAAACATATAATATATCCATACACCTATACCAATTCAACATATATTTTACTGAAGGTGGCAGTACATAAAGTACTACAAAGCTTTAAGAGTCAATTCCCAATAAAAATAAAACAAATAAAAACTTTCAAATTTGTTTAATCAATAATTTAAAGCTGACAGGAGACATTCTTGTAACGAGAGCGCATTACCAAACAGCGTTGCGCAAACATAATACAGGTCGCATTCGTGAACTGAAAATTTCGTCCTACATCGAAACCAAAATGGCGGCATCACATGCCTAAAAACTCGCGTATCAAAGGTTTCACATGATTGCCGGCGGCGTTGGAGTCCACTAAAACGTCAAATAAAAAAAAACCTATTCGTCCTGCAACTTGTTCGTACTGAGGCGTAGACAGGCGCGGGGCTGGCCGTTGAGCTGATGCTAATATTGGACGGCACTACTACACTATTGTCCATAATATGTGAAACAACCACGCAATTGACATCTCAGCTCCGGGTACGATCGGTCGTTGGGACTGTGGCGTGTTGAGAAAAAAAAACAACGGGAACCAAACACAAATGTTCCTCGCTTGTGCGAATTCCGCAATATTTTTACAAATTCGCATTCGTTCGGCGGAGTTCAACCGCAAACATCCATCCTCAGTGTATACCTGAACATCGGCGGGCGAACACGTGCGTTCATTTTGTAATATAAGAATATAATTATAAAAAACCAGCCAATCAACTAAAGAACCCATGCGCCAACCATTTGGAATAATCAATCAACAAATTATATTCATATATCGGTAATTTATCAACCACACACATCCGCCCGCCTCTTACCAACTATTCTAACGTAAATCTTTCTCCTCGTAACCGACGTAACAAAAACGCATACGTGCACACACCCACAGAGTTCCGTACACATACGTACACACACGTACACACAGACACACATACACGCACACATTCACGCAACATGTCAACCGAGTCCGTCAATGAACATCATTACTCCGTGTGGTTACATTACATTGCCTGGCGGGAGCTCGCGAGGGGCCAAACAAAAATCGACGGCCAAACCAAGAAGCCTATAATCTATTCTATAGTCAATATCTACAAAGTAATACACCAAACTGGCCCCGCACAGCTCAACCTCGTGTATATTAATGCTTTATATAAAATACAAAACTCTCTCATGTTCTCACCATTGAATGCCAAGTGAATATTTCATAAAGCAAACAAAACAACATATTTAAATTGGAACCGGCTACAACCTTCCCTTATGAAATATTCCTCAGTATAATAAATAGTATTGCTATACTCTACCCAACGTTACAGCTTGTACGATGCAAAATTTCTGTTGTATATATTTATATTTCATAGCAAGTCGTAACGCTGAGTTTACATATATTTTGTACCATTATGAACGTTCTTGTTACAGTTGTATAAATACATATGATAAACTACTTTATTTACTTTTATACATTGGTTTTTTGTTAACAGAAATGAAGCAAAAAATCTAATAAATGTAATATAAATGCATAAAGATGGTAACAAAATTTAATTATAAATACTGTGCTTTTAATTTTATACAAAATACAGACAAAATATTAAATATATATTTTAAAAAAAAAACAATTTCGACAAGCAAGATAAAAAAAAAACAATCGGAAATGGCAGTGTTCAATAAAAAGATACTTTATAGCCTCTTTTGTAATACAAATAGTAAATATACATATATTAGTATTTTTTTTTTTAATGTTTCCTCATTTTTAAGGCATTATTCGCAATGATCCAAGTCCAGGTACACTTTTATGGTTTAGTTTTTTCTATATTTACCTGACATTTAGTAAAAAGCTGTTGGAAACTTCTCTATTTTAGTTTTAATTCAGTACAAATTTCTCATTTTATTAACTTTTTAACTTCAAGATAACACATGTTAAGTTGCCTAACACCGCACTTTGCCGTGTTACCAGACCAAGGAAATGAAATTCTATTATTCCCTCGAGAGGGAATCGAATCTGGATTCGATTCGTGGCATTGAAACAGATTGAGATGCTACTGCGCCACAACGGCCTCCATTCCATCAATATTCACTCGTATTCATACATTTATCACAATTAATATATTGCTTTGTCAATCTTAATACATATTTACTTAGATCGATTTTACATTTTATTTAAATAATATTTTTATTTCAATTTAATATAGGAAAGAGAATGCAGTGAATTTTGACTTATGTGTAATGATTTAATATTGTGGCGATGATCTATAAACAATATGTCTATATCACTTTCTCACAGCTTGGATAAATATATGAAAAAAGTAATATGCAAATAATTATCATTATAGAACTGTTTGCCAAAAAGAAATACAACAAAAGGTTACCTTACCTAATAATGCCATAATTAATTTAAAGAATCCTAATCGCTTAAAAATGGCGACCTATTGAATAACAGTGCTATTTCAATTATAAAACACAAAAAACATCTGAACCACGGACAAATCACAACCTTTTCTTAAAATGGAACGACCATGGATTAATGTTTGATCATGTTTATAATGTATATATAAAAAACCAATAGATGTATTTTGATGCCTAACACTGGTAAATATGCTATTAAACTGGATAGGAGAAAATCTTTGGATCAGTTTTTTGATAAATATGATTTATGTTTCTACTTATATTTCCATAGATGATTCGAGAACATAATATCCGGAAGAACTATACATAATTGCTTTAATGTTATGTATTTACTATTGCATTTTAGAATACAAAATTGCAATAAAATTTATTTAAACAACCTACATACGTCATATCAATCAAAATGTTTCGCAACAATTCACAGTCAGATTGTTTGTCACGTCCGGGCGAAAACAAATCACATTCCAGAGGCCTTACACGACACAAAGACGCATGCACATATTAATACGCCATTCGAACCCCACAATGATCCCATATTAACGGGATAGGATCGTTATAGTAAACTCATTATATAGCTATCTTTCATTCACTTGTTAAATCACAATACAATGTCCATGTCAGTCGTATATCCGGGTATATACATCCGGCGACGGGTGGAGAGGGACTTGGAGAGGAGGGGAGGGGGGAGTCCACTTGCTGCATCCGTTACATATATAAAGAGACAGGATGTGATGGGAGGGGGAGGTGGTCTAGTGTGTTCAGTCGTCGTATCCGGGTATATATATCCAGAGGGGCTCGTGCGGGCCTCAGTTGCGCACGGGGGGCGCGGGCGAGTGGTGGTGCCGCTCCAGGTCCTCGAGCGACAGGGCGTTGGGCACGTGCACGGAGGGCAGCTTGCCGGCGGAGGCGCGCGCGAGCAGCTCGGGGGAGAACCAGCGGGCGAGCTGGTTGTCACCACCGCCTGTGCCGCCACCCATATCTGGAACGTAACGTTCAATTTGATAAACTATATACATTATTATGATGCAAAATGACGGGAAATGCGATGATCCTGATATTATACATACGCAGCTCAGATTTGAGTTTCACAATTTGCCACGTAATTTGTAAAATGTACAGTTTATAACTAAAATAAAATAACATGGACTGCTATTCTGAGCAATAATTTATATAATTATATTACGAATTAATTAAATCCTATATTATTCAAAAAATCCTTTGCTATGAAACGGAAATCAACAAAACATTTATAGCAAAAAAAAAATGTGTGAATAGTATCACTGTTAATGACATACCATTGAACGACCTCTGATGTGACTGGACCAGCAGCTGGTGGAGAGTGGTGCCGGCGCCGCGGGACATGCCGACCACACCGCCCATGTTGTTAAGCTGTAATATAAAACAACAGGTGTTTTTTGTATTAAATCATAACATATGTAAATAAATCATCAAATAAGAATATGTAAGACAGACAAAATTATAATAAAGTCTATTTCATAATTTTACATGACTTATATATTCTTATTTAATGATTTTATATATATATATATATATATATATATATATATATATATATATATATATATATATATATATATATATATATATATATATATATATATATATATATATATATATATATATATATATATATATATATATATATATATATATATATATATAAAATCATTAAATAAGAATATATAACTCATGTAAAATTCACGTCACATGCGATGATCCTGATAGTAATGCGATCCTCTATAATTAATGCTCTTATATATATATATATATATATATATATATATATATATATATATATATATATATATATATATATATATATATATGTATATATATATATATATATATGTATATATATATATATATATATATATATGTATATATATATATATATGTATATATATATATATATATGTATATATATATATATATATATATATATATATATATATATATATATATATATATATATATATATATATATATATATATATATATATATATATATATAGTAATTCTTTCAAGTAATTGTATCTATGTTAAAAGGTCAATATTAGTATATATGCTCCATAATATTTCATTTTCGCAATTCTAACATACTATATTTTATAAATAGAATTTTGGAGCCCAATTAATTGAATATGTTTAGAATTATTTGTCTATCCCTCTCCAGTCGGTCCTTGTGCTGAGGACACAACAAACTAGGGGGTCATTTTAAATCTTTTTAATTTATCTAATTCACATATGTTTTATGTTGTCCTCGGTATGTCGATTTAAGACATAAAAAAATTACTAATCACGCTGTACTAAGCTGTACTAACTTGTGCGGGACAAGGCAGGGTAGGCAAAGGGAACTTGGGAACCTAGTGTTAAAACACTCCGTTCCCCACTTTCTATCGAATTTGAGGCATTGCGTGTTGAGTGGTGGAACTCAACGCCGCTCTTTAGCTTTTTACCAGAGCGAAGAAATGAAAACATTAAATATTTCAATTGAAAATATTAAATATTTCATTTCCTCGAGTGGATATCGAACACACAACCTGTCGGTTACTGTCACACGCTTGCGCCACTGCGCCACGACAGGCCTCACGAAAAACTACAGTTTTATATATTACTATAGTTTTATCTATGAGCCCTTAAGTGGGAATTGAACCCAAAACACTGAAGTGTTCATTATGGAGTTGTTATTTATTTATATTATGTTATAAGTACATATACTTTTCAACGATTAAAACTTACAGAGTTAGGTATTTGTTGTCTTTGCTGCTGGTGGGGGAAGGCTCGATTAGCATTTGCCATCTAAATAAAAACAATTAAATTTCAATTAGTTAATGAGCCTATATATAATTATTTTGTATAATTTTAAAGTATATTTCTTTCAAATAAATGCCTGTAACAACTGGGTATTGGAAATACTAAAAATCTATATACAAGTTAACGCACATGAAGACTAACTTTGATATTCAAGTAAATGAAAACATGAAATTACTCTAAATTGTAAAAAAAGGGCCTCATACTAATAAAATCTATATCTTAAATTAACAGTAACTATAATCACTGCTCTGTCCATTTTTTACACCTCAATTATTACTGTAATAAATATTTTTATTTATATAGCATTAATTATTTTATGATAATCTTACAAAGAAAGTTAAATATTTTTTTTTAAACAGAACATATATCTCATAACAGTTTTATAGTTATACAAAAAAAAGGAAGAAAGAAGAATAAACTGGAATGAGAAGAAACTGACCTTGAAGAATAAAAGTAATAAAAATAATATAAATAATATAATATGCCTTATATGAAGAGATTAATGATAGTGGACGAGGCGAAAGAGGTATCCATCACCCCATTCTCTCTTCCTAACCCTCTAGAGGTAGACCGTAAGTAAATGAAATGTACTCACTTGTTGATTAAACATATGTTGTTGGTAGTCAGATTGCGAATTTCCAAAACCCATCTGTGCTGGCGCACCTTGATTTCCTTGCTGGAATTTTATACAAAAAAATATAATTAGAAATTGATATTTTAAATACACATAACGACAAATCTATAATTTGTCGTACTAAGAAGAGAAACTGAAAAACATAAAAAAAAATAAGTCGAATAAATGTTAGAAAAATAGTTTTAATAATTGAGCTTTAATGAATGAAAATATCTAATATTTTTTAATTATTACAATACAAAAATTAAACATTCAAATATTTATTAAACTTAAATTATATACCATATTTATATCACACACAGTAACAAGCCTTTCCTTGTAAAATATAAAGATAAAAAATAAAACAAAAAGAACCCAAAATAATCTATCCAAGTGTCTAACCGTCTCAAACCCGCAGTTGGCCGGGTGGCCCAGTGCGTCAGTGTGCTTGGGCGTGTTACCCAAGAGGCGCGGGTTCAATTCCTGCTGCGTCCAAAATGGTTTACAATGCTTTTAAAATATGTGTTAGTGTATAATGCACATGTAGGCTTTGCAAATAGGATAAGTGAAGCCTTCTTGATTAGGCAACATGTTAATGTATTAAATTTCTTAAACAATATATATTTAAAGCTTATATATTTGTTGTTAAATAAAAATACAAGTGTTATCTTTTAGCTGGACTTACAAGACTTTAGAGATAAAAATTAGTCAATTTGAAGAGCAAGCAAGCGTTTGTAACGGTTTAAAGCTTGTGACTTGCCGATTCCTTGTCAAACATGTAAACGCATTATTATAGTAGTAAGTTAGTATAACTATCGCTATAGTGTACCTTGACAATGGGTCGTCCGTGTGGCTTGGCGAGTGCGGGGTGCGCGTGCGGCGCCCACGACGATGTTGACTTGGGGCTGCCGGCTTCTTCTTTTTCCGCTGTCATTTTGCGTAGCACCTTTTGATTTTTAAACATATATTTCATTAACAGTGATAAAATACATTTACCTCACATATGTTTCCCGATTTGTAAAGAAAAACAACAATGTTATTTGACATTAATGATATATGTCACATGAAAAAGGACAAGACTTTGTCTTTTCCAAGGATTTATACAAACAAATGTTATTATGTCTATTTGAACCAACTATTCTTCAACTTGTGATTCCAATAAAGAAAGATTGCATACGCGACAACATAACATATTTAATAATATCAATATGATTAATATATCTATCACATATCATTAGAATAACACAATATCTTTAGAAATCATGTATTTATAGTAAAGACTAGCTTATAGTATAGCTCTTATCCTGGACTATGTCCATTGGAATTACCCAATTTTATTTAGTAATTACAACTACTTTCTTGTTCTGATGCCATCATCACTATCAAGAAAATATCTTTAAATTAAAAACAAAAATGTCAGTAAATTAGTTGATCATAATATTTTAAAATAGTTAGTGTAACTTTTTTAACCGACTTAAAATAAGAAAAATTTAAAACAGGCACTAAATGTTAATTGAAGGTCAACATTTAATATTTAATAAAAACTGATTAGCGCGTGCAAACGTACAAACAAACATTTAAATATTACTATATTAGCTCCTATTACACTAAAAAAATCCCTATCATTATATCTTATCCATGACAGATACAGACATCGATGGATAACAGACTTTTTATAAGTATAGATAATTTATACATAAAACAACAAAACTCACAGAAGTTGGTGTAAAAGAGATCGGCGTAGGTTGTTTCGGTGGCACTTCATGCCTCCTGCGATAGTTCTCCTTCTGTTCTTCTAACTTCTTTTTCAAGAGAGCCCCCTGCATTATGGACTGTGTGTGCACTACAAGTTCACGAGGTGATGGTATACGAGCTGGAATTAAGAGGCATAATTATGTTTTATTTTATTTCATATTCAAGGAAAGAAAATGTTTAATATTTTGATTTCTTCGCTCTAATATCTAGGCAAAGCAGGGCGTTGAGCTCCATCTCTCAAAACGCAATGTCTCCTGAATTCCGTGAAAAGTCATAGGTAACAAAATTAACTTGATTTAGACGGAGAGTCTTATCACTAGGTTTCCAGGGTTATTTTAGTTTCATTCGCATATAGCTGAGTAGGCAGAGGAAACCTAGTGTTTAAACACTCTTCGATACATTGGGTGTTGAGAGGCGGAACTCAACGCCGCGCTTTATTTTAATACCAGTGCTGAACATCACTTATTTCCCAAAATTGCAATCGAAATCACAACCGTGGCGTATACAGTCAGACGCAAAGAAAACAAATGTATATTTTCATTAATAAACCTTAGGCCGTTTTGCCTTTCAACTCTACGGAAAATATACGATAAATTAACGTTATTCTAAGCTCCATATTCTAGTTCAGAATATTTCTGTAATAATTGATGTAAAACTAGCATACATGCGGATAACTTTTGTTTTAGAGAAAGTGGCCTAACCTGGTAAATATAAATTGTTTGTTTAAAAAAATAATGTTAGTAATAAAACATAAAATTCATTAAATACTTTTCGCAATCGATTGTTATACAATATACATATATAAATAAAGACATAGAAAATTGATTTATATTATTATTTGTAAGGTTAGTCGACTAGTTGTGGCCACCCTGAAGTTAGCTGTGGGATTTTCCTTACTTTTGATTTACTTCCTTTCTTAATGCGCATTACGCAAAAGTTCAGATAATCAAACGTCAGGTCTACAACTCGTCGATCGTACTATAGCCCAACTGGCTTTAACCACGACACCGGAAGAGGCAAGAAAAGGAGATTCTGTTTAAAATGAAACAATTTTAACCTGATTAATCACGTATATTGAGACTTTCATAATATTTTGGAAACCCGACGCTTTGAACACTATGCAGCAGTCCGTGGTAACGGTTAGACTAGACTACTAAAAAGTGGTAAAGCATAAAAGTCAATATATGCTATTAATCCGGATAAAATTGTTTCATTTAAAATATGTAATAATCACAAAAATCAAAGAGCTTATTAGGATATTCTGTACCCGAGATCTGAGATATCGTAGAGGCTGAAAAAAATAATCTCAATATTTTAATTTCTTATAGTAAACAATGTTAAGTTAGACCACTTTCCCAAAAAATCTCTAAGTGTATTGAGTCTACCTGGATGGTGCACAGTGAGGGCGTTGGGACTCGGCGCCATGATGGGGGACACGCAATACGCTGCGTCCGTTTGTATAAGCAATATGGTGGTTTTAGTATTCATTACTAGCGTTCAGTGGAAATTTACTGTTATTTTATTATATATGTAAAGTGAATTAAATATTTCATGTTAGAGATGATTCTAGTTTATATTAAATGTTAGTAAATAAGAAATATAATAAATATAGAATTGAGCAATATTATTAATAAATATATGCGATACTGGTAACATGTAGCACCATTTAATTTTACTTACTCCCAAATCAACAATAACTTTGTCTAATATTACTTTTTTTAACCTAATATTATTACTTCAAAGAAATTTAACTCAATTCTTTCTCTAATATATTTATTTACTTTGATCAATGTTCTAATGTAAAAAAAGTTATTTTTACATAACGCTATTAAATAAAAAGCAAATATACTACAAAATGATAATAGCAATAAATAAATATAAACACAAATTAAATCACCCACCTGGGTGTGGCAACGGCGACAGTCTCAGTGGTTGGTGATGGGGCGGCACCACCAGGTGTGCTGTAGGCACGCCAGTTGGTAATGGAGAACCACCCATTTGCTGTAAAACAATGTTGTTGTACATTTAAATAAGTCTAATGGCATAGTGGCACACTATGATGTGATTTTGAAAGCGACAAGTTGTGGGTTCGATCCCCAATCGAGAAAATGAAATATTTAATGTACATTTTCTTTTATTTAATATTTACATATTACTCTACATTAGTGTACATTTTGAACACAACTATTAATTTAAAAAAATAATAATGAAAACGGATGGAATTATAAAAAAGAAACAACAGACCTGTCGCTGCTGATGTGTACGTAGAATAGTTAACAGCAGTTCACGATGGCGGCTCTGCAGTCCAGGGTTGCCAAGTTGCTGCATCAGATTTTGAACTGTGATCTCACCCGCTTTTAGACCTTCGGTGCAAAGAACAAAAAAGAACAAGATAAACAATGAAGTTTTTTTCTAATCTTTACATAAATTTTAATTTAATATATTGATGACCGTTGCTTGGTTTTTATCTTTTTAATTTCTTTATATTCTTTGATAAATGAAAACAAAATACTAAAGCACTTTATTCATGTTACAAAATCATAAAATATCTGTTTCACACTGTACCCTGCACATGGCTGGGAGGGCAGAGGGAACTTGGAAACATACTATTTTCTGCCGAATTTGAGTGTATAGTGGCGGATCTCAACCCTACGCTTTGCCTTGTTACCAAAGCAAACAAATTAAAACATTAAATATTTAATTTGAAAATATTAAATGAAAATATTTAATTTGAAAAAAATAAATATTTCATTTAATCAATCAATAATTTAATATAAAATTATTAATATATTTAAATAATTGAGAAACAACAATTGCAACTTAAAAAATGCCCTACCGTGTATAATAGCCTGAGCCTCGGGCCGCTGCAGCAAATCTCTATCGGAGGGCTGCGTCATGGAGGCCATGCCGCCCATACCGCATTCACCTGCAACTTGTTGTCGCTGGAACAATCACGTCATAATATTAAGAGACTTATCAATGCTACATACTGTATCTCGTAGGGAACCAGAGGGAACCTTCTGTCGATGTTCCTCTGAGTCGGAATTGATTTACTGTTGATCTAATGTCGTATTTTTTTTTGTCAAAATTATATAAATAAAAATCAAACCCACACCCACCATAACATTTAAAAGTATGGCACTTCAGTAATCGGTCAGTTAAAATTTCTAAAACTTTACTTAGATATCAAATTTAAAAATATTTTTTAAAGAAATATTACCTGCTGCACTTGCAGGAGCTTGTATAGGAGTTCCTGCGGGATGTGCGGTGCTTTTTGCTGCTGCTGCTGTTGCTGTTGTTGTTGTTGTTGTTGCTGCTGTTGCTGTTGTTGCTGTTGTTCCATGCTTTTGCTGAGCATCTAAATTATTTACAAATTAAATTATTAGGTATTTTTATTTTAACAATGACAATAAAAGTAAACAATATGAAAAGCTAGTTGTGGAAAAGTATGAAATGATTTGTATGACTTTTATGTCAAAATTTTAAAAATAAATTCTTTATGATTATTCTTGAGGCCTATCGTTGCGCAGCGGCACAAGCGTGTGACTGTAACCGACAGGTTATGGGTTCGACCCCAACTCTAGGAAATGAAATATTTAATATTTACAATTTAAATATTTAATGTTTTATTCCTTCGCTCTGGTAACAAGGCAAAGCGCGGAAGTGGGGAACGGAAGTGGAACGGAGTGTCTTAACACTAGGTTCCCGGGTTCCCTCTGCCTACCCTGCCTCGTGCGGGATACAGCGTGAAACTAAGTAAGTAAGTAAGTAAATTCTTTATATTAAATTTTCAACACAACAGAGTTTTTAATCTATTACTAATTATTTTTATAAATATATCTTTTTATATATCTACACTAATAAAAAACTTTTTTCTTTTTATATATCTACACTAATAAAAAAAACACCATACAAATCAGCTCATTCATTCTAAAGCTACATTGCTACAGCTGGCTGTACGACGATCAAACTTAACACCCCTATTTTTATCTAGGATTAAAAGAAATAGTTCCTCCACCTTTTAATTCTTCAATAAATTCAAAATATCCAAACAATAAACAATGAACGTTAAGAACATAAATGATCAAACAGACATATATAAAACTATTTTATATACATACTTACATTATATAATATAAATAAATTAACATATCCACCTGTAGTAAGCTCATTGGCTGCGGTTGTGGCTGGGGCGGGGGTTGCGGGCGGGGGGGCTCCGCTGTCACCGCGTGCCCGCCAGATACTTGCGCCAACTAGGAATCGTATTTTACATTAATTTACTACTATTTATTCAAAAATACATTTTTATTGTAACTTATTGTCATTTTCAATAGTACTATTTCAATTTAATAAAATAAGAAAACATTCAAGCTGGGTTAATTTAAAAATTATATGTCAAAACTAAAAAATATATAATTCTTTAATATATTTTCTTATTTACTTATCATATAAAGAATACAAAAAAATATTATTACTAACTATTACTCGCTAAATTCCTTTTTGTTCATTATTGTAACGAAATTGAAAGCTTAAAGTCAATGAACTGTCAACAATTGTTTTTTTTTTTTTTTTTCAATTTAAATTCTCTTAAATATATTTTTAAAGAACAAAAATATCATAATTTAAAGCTACCACATAAAAGAGCTCAGCTTAAAACATTACCTAAAATAAGCACTTTCAATCTAACCCAGTGTTAAAAATGTAAATATAACTCACAAGGCGTTTAAAAGCAGACAGGTCGTGGTCGTGCGCGGGCGGCGGCTGAGGCCTTAAGCGAGCTTCAAGCTCTTCCAGACTGTGTATTTTACCACCCATGGAGTTCATTTCAGCTGCAAATAAAAAATATTGATTAATTGATTAAAAACATAAATTCATTAAAATTATGTTAATTACATGTATACTGAGATAGTCTTTTTACTTTAAGCAATAGCTTACAGTCAACTTTTGGTAAATAAAAAACTTTATAATTAAATGGGAATAACGGTAAGTATTATAAAAAAAAATCAGTAATAAAATCGTAACTGAATACTGTCTATAAAGAAATCATAAGAAAATGAAAGATATGACAAAAGAAAAAATCATTCATAACTTTTTAGATTTAATTACTGTATGTCTCCTTATTTACTTCCATAATGTACGAGTACCATACATACAGTATACATTGGTGTACATCGTGACATACCAGAGCGCTGCTCGGCGTCGGCGCCGGCGCGCCGCAGCAGGTCCAGCAGCGAGGGCGCGGCGGGCGCGGCGGGCGCGGGCGCGTGCGCGTGCGCGTGCGCCTGCGCGGCCGCGAACGCGGGCGAGGGCGGCGCCGGCGACCGGCTCGCGCTGTCCAAGTCTGGAAACGTACATTTAATTTGTTATTAAACGTATTCATTCATCAACAGTCATTTTTATGCCCACCACTAGATATAAGCATCTACTAATCACTAGCTTTCCGAAATCAGATCTTGAGGACTTGGCCACTCACAACTAAATGAAAAATGAAATACTCTCTTTTTCAGCTTCACGCTGTAACGCCTCCCACACATGGCAGTTAACACCCTAGTGGTAAGACATTCCGTTCCGGAGGCAGGAGCTCAAAGTTCTTTGCATTGCTATCAAAGTAAAAATGTGAAATATTTCATTTCCTCGAGTCGGAACATGCTTATGAATCTACGTCACGTCACGACAGGCAGCAGTTTCTCACACTAAAAAAATTAAACACAAGCTCTAAGCTTATATAAATACCATTTACGCGCATACTCAAGTAATTCGAACTGACAAGCAATACAGTTACGAAGATCTATATACCTATATAAATCGTTTCAAATACTATGTTCGGTTCGACACATCGTTAGTATACTAACCATCAATCATAGTATGCATTAGCCTCTCATAGTGTCTGTCAGTGGCCATGTTGGCGGCGATGTTGGCGGCGCTGGCGGGCGGGCTGTCGCGCCGGAACCAGCGGCTGAACCTGCTGCCCTCCGCGTCGCTGCCTCCGTTCTGGTAACAAACATATTCATTTAGAACTAGCGAACCGCTTTATCTATAAAATCATTTATTTACTTATGTAAATTACTTTCGTTGCCTAATAAAATTATTAATTTAATAAAGCCCAATGTTACTTTACAACTAATATAGAAAAACATAAAATTTGATATTAAAGTAACTTTTTTAATTTATGAAATAAAACATATGCTAAATGTTAAGGGTAAGAACCCAACCAAACTACAATAGTGCTCACCAGAAGACTTACTTTAAATTGGTTTTAGTTATTTTTAAATTAAATTCAAATTTAAATATTTTTACCAGTTCACTAAAGTTACTGTGTCAGACCTGAGAACAACTGGCAAAAGAACTCAGCGGGACATGTCTTTTTTAATCAAAACTTTACATCATATTATTATAATTATTAACAATGATACATTTTAAATACCATGGAGCAAGCATTTTATTCCCAAGGCGTGTTATAATTTGTAAAATCGTTAATTTGGTAATAACCTTTAACACACAAACGTCTTTTCACAGCTTGCTTAAATTGTGAAATTTAAGCAAGTTGTGAAAAGACGACAAAAGTTTGGGACGTTTTGTATCCTATTGTAAAAGCATACGCACTGTCCAGTCCAGTTACAATTTTATTATATGTATAAATTAAAATTATGTATATAAATATAGATAATATATAAAATTAAATAAAACCGTTAACTCGCACCACAGATACAGTAGGTCACACTATAACTAGTAACATACAGTAATATGAGGTATCTCGATAAATGCATTATTTCACACAAAACGATTTTTGTCAATCTAAGATTCTGAAAAAGATGAGAAATATTCTGATATCGTCCTATATAGTTTTCCTCAATAAATCAGACCATTTATTTCAATTAAATATTGTTTTTAAATTGAACAACTATTTCCTGAGATAAGAATATTCAATCAATATACGAAAAAGTGTTCTGTAATGGTACAGATAAAAATATTAGTTAAGATAAAAAAGCAAAGGAAGATAACAATCAAGCACCACACACGACGGTTATCTCATTGAGTTCATGCTATGTTATTTAACAATGACTAAATATATTTTTTAAATAAAAATTCACTCAGAAAAATAAATTATTGAAATTTGTAAATTGAAACTGATATAAATTGTATTAGAGATATACACTTACTGTGAGAACATCAGGAATGGAATCAAATTTAAGAAATTCATCCAAGTTGAAATCTGGCTGTTCTGGTGGCTGCGGCTGCTCTTCAGTCTTTAACTCCACACCCGAGTCCTTGTCCTAAAATTATATATTATAAATAATATTCATAATTTCAAATTTAATGAGGTCGAGAAGGCCAGAATTATATTTTGCTAAAGGTTACAATTGATTTCGAAAATGGCTCATCAACATTCTTAATGGTAAACACGACACAAGAGAAGCAGTGATTTCCATCAATCAACACACCATCTCTTAAAATTAAGGTGGTACATTGGAAACATCTTTCTACTTTCCCTCTGTCTATCCTGCTGTTAGCGGGAAACAAAGCGTGAAGGTAAAAAGGTAATAGCAATATTATAAATATCCATACATTGCTATTGTTATGCGAGTCGGTGTGGGGGTGCGCGGGCGGCGACGAGGGCTCGGCGCGCCAGCGCTCCGGCGACCTCGAACCACCGTTGTTATTCCACTTCTACATGAAACAACCATTTTATTATATCATTATTTCACAAGTATGTGTATTATGTAGAGTTAAAAATAATTTACATTTTTTCATATAAACTATGCTAGGAGGCCTGTCGTGGCGCAGCGGCATAAGCGTGTGACTTTAAATGACAGGTTGTGGGTTCGATCACCACTCGAGGAAATGAAATATTTATTATTTTTAAATGTTATCATTTCTTCTTTATTCTGGTAACAAGGCAAAGAGCGGCGTTGAGTGCTGACACTCAACACGCAATGCCTCAAATTATGTGAAAAGTGGGAAACGGAAGTGGAAAAAAGTGTATTAACACTAAGTTCCCAAGTTTCCTCTGACTCCCCTGCCGTATGTGGGATACAGCGTGAAGCTTGAGACATTTAAACTATAGTAGTTTTTTTTTAATATTATAAAAAAAAACTTAATTTCAACAAGAAGTTATATATGTATAGTAGTATTATTAATTTCACACTAAGTAAACTCTATATATTATAAGAGTACTGTACCTCTTCCTTATTGCTAGCGGGTCCGTTCTTCTTGATGGGCTCGTCGAACCCCCGCAACTCGATCGTCTCCAACTGAGATGTAGGCCCTCCACTAAACCTACACAAACAATTATAATTAACAACAATCTACATATACGAGCCATCTTTTTGAGAAATAAACAAGAAAAAATATTTTAAAGTACCATATACTTTATATTTTGAAATTCAATAAAAATAAAAACAAGAAATAATCTTCTTTAAAATGGAATTCGCAACCTCCAGTTTAGCAGAGAAAATATAAAAACTAATTACAAATCCAAAAGATAAGAACCAGCAATATAAAAAAAAATAATAACAAAACTAACATAAAAATAAAAATGACACGAATTTAATAAAAATAAACTTTAATAGAAAAAAAATTATGGTAAATAGACACTTACCATTCTGGTTCATCTTCCTTCTCAAATCGTCGTTGAGAGAAGCGACCACCAGATCTACGATTATCCTCCCTGTGAAAAATATATATATAAATATACATATAACTTCACGCTTACTTCTTTCGTCTTTTTGTCTTAACACTAGGTTCCCAAGTTCCCTCTGCCCACCTTGCCATGTGCGGGATACAGTGTGAAGCTGAGTACTTTACGCTGTACGCGCACATGGGAGGGGTAGTCTGAGAGTACTTGAAAATGTTGTATTAAGATATTCTGTTCCCATTAAGACACTTCCGAATTCTGGAAACATTGTATGTTGAGTTTCGGAACTCAACGCCGCGCATTACCTCATTACGAGAACGAGGACATGAAAATATTTAATAAGTCAAATTCTCGAATGGCGAACCCACAACCAGTCGCACGCTTGCGCCCCTGCGCGCCACGACACGCCTCCATTATTGACTTTGACACATGTAAAACATTTCTTGGTGACTTTGCGATTGATTTCGATTATTAACCTATAATTTTTGGCGATATCAAAAATATTTAAGCGAATTTAAAAAAAAAATATGAGCGTTAGCACTATAGAATAGAATTTTGAATTCGCTAAAACCTTTAATTTTCACTTTACTTTCAAATATCATATTAACTGCTAAAGGACTTTTATTTAACAAATGTTTCCTCCGTCTACATAGAAAACAGACATTATTTGAAATCTCCTTATTTTTACTCCACTTTTTTAAATAGATGTAAAAATCAGTAGTACATTTAACTTCTTTTTGTAGTTTTAGTGTAATAATAAAATGAATGACCCAGTACAAACCTATCACGTTGCTTGTCGTTGTTAAATCGATCGTCCCGTTCCCTCTTGATGTCAGAGGAGTAGGAGTCTCGGGTGAATGAGCGACGATCGAATCTGTATAAACCAATATTTTATTGTATTATTTTTTTTCAACTTCACACTGTATCCCGCACATGGCAGAGAAGACAGAGGAGATTTAGGAACTCAGTATACGAATTAGAAGCTAGGCGTGTTGATTAGCGGAACTCAACGCCGCGTTTTGCCTTGTTTACCAGAGCAAAGAAAAAATATTATATATTGCACTCCTTCGAGTGGGGATCGAACCCACACCCAGTCGCGTTTACAGTCACACGCTTGTACCCCTACGCCAGATCAGACTTCAACTAGAACTATAATTTATATTATTGTAAATATTAAGATAAAATTTAATTCTACAATGAAATTAAAGGCTACAGTAATCAATCATTTTTCTTTGTATACATGAGTATATATGAGTATTTGAAGACGCGAAGTCCCACTCAAGTCTGAAGTGCAATATAATAATAGGATGCAATTTTTTAATTTATGGCAGGTATTATTTATGCATAGATGAAAACATCATTTGCTAAATTGTATCCGAAATCATTTTTATTTTAAATATATTTATTTTTATTTCTGCAAGTCGGTATTTTTATAGAATGAGCGATGAAGTTATTATTATACTTCATATACATTGCATGTGCTTTTTATATATATAAACTACATTACTGTAAAAATCCATTAATACAAACTATATAAGAATATTAAATGAATAGTTTTGACAAAAATTGGTTACAATCCACTCACCGGTCCCCATTAGTACGTCGCTCATCACGGTCACGTTCACGATCGCGGTCGCGCGGCGGCCGGTACGGCTCCGTGCGGGGCTCGCGGGGCTCGCGGGACTCGCGGCTGTCGCGGGTGTCGCGTGAATCGCGGGAGTCACGGGCGTCACGCGAGTCGCGCGGGTTGTGCGAGTCGCGGGGATTGTGCGAGTCGCGCGGGTTGTGGGAGTCGCGCGGATTGTGCGAGTCGCGCGGCTCCGTGTCCTCCCAGCCCGGAGCGGGCACGTCTCGCACCATGATGCGACCGGACCCGATGCGTCTGCCCGCTAATGATTAAATTTACATTTACTAATGACAGCTCAGTATTTATAGATAGTTGAAAAAAAATACAAAACATGGGTTACAGAATATGTTAAATAATATTTATTTAACATATTCTGTAATGTTAAATAAATATTATTCCTATAAATATAGAATATCCTTTTAATAACATGTAAGTTTTGTGGGCAACAATATACAAAGCTGTATTAATGTCTTCGCATAAGCTTCACCTGTATTTGCCATGTAAAACATAATCTAGGCCACAGTAATCTTTAAAAATATACAAAAAAAGTATATTTTTTAATAAAAATAAACATGTGGCCATTTTATATATTGAAAAGCGGTACATTTTTTTCTATATTTTTAACATACATAAACAATATTTATTTTATAATAATTTATAAGCATAAAAATGATAGTAAACGTGACAATTATGAGTTCGATCCCCACACAAACAATTATTCATTATTTTCATTTCCTTCTTCTACACCCAAAACACCACGAAAGTCAGATCGCTCCACGTACCCTGCTCAGTCTTCTGCATGGGCTGGTGCGACAGCGGCGAGTCGGGGCGCGTGCGCGCGAGGTGCGGGTGTGGCGGCGGCGCGGCGGCGGCGGGCGCGCCGCAGCCCGACGTGAAGGAGCGCCGCTGCGGCGACAGCACGATGCCCGTGCTGGGCTCGCTCTCCTTGCGCACGCGCTCGCGCGGGTCCGCCGAGCGCCGCTCGCGACCGTACACCCCCTGCTACATTATATCATACATCAATCGATATATATTTGAGACAGTGTCGATTCGATCATGACTATTTTCATTTCTTCACTTTGATAACAAGGGAAAGCGCGACATTGAATTCAACCACTTAACACGAACTGCCAACCACAAATTTCGCTAAAAGTGCGGAACCTAACGGACTGTTTAACACTAGGTTCCCAAGTTCCCAGTGGCTACCCTGCCATGTGAAGTTAATTTACATAATTCAAAATATTTACGTATATTTTTCACCTCGCAATATAGTCCACATTGTTGTGTTAATTAAAATATTACGAACATCACGTAGTAAATAACCAATTTCCATCAATTAATATTTATACTTCGTTAAAATTCACTTTAACTGTGTGTAATAAAAATAAATTGTGAGCTTTGTTAAATTTTTTTGTTTACAAATCGGCGTTGAAGTTATACCTACATGAGATTTTTCTTAAATCTATTTTACAAAATTTAAGAAAATCTATTACTAAACTCACAGCCATCGTAAACTCCTCCCAACGGGGATGAGTTCGTTTCCCAAAATGGTCACATACATCTTATAAGATAAACTACTTTTCTTTTCTAAAATAAAGTATTCCGCAACAGACATAAGACAACAAACAATATTGTTAATCAATTTTTTTGTAGCTTCACGCTGTATCCCGCACGAGGCAGGGTAGGCAGAGGGAACCCGAGAACCTAGTGTTAAGGCACTCCGTTCCACTTCTGTTCCCCACTTTCCGCTGAATTTGAGGCATTGCGTGTTGAGTGGCGGAACTCAACACCGCGCTTTGCCTTATTACCAGATTGTTAAGTAATCACAATACAATCTGTTATCCGCATTTAGAAAAGGAAAATATTAATTTACAAACAATATTTATATAAATAATCCTCCTTTGGGCGGTTTCCAACAGGCGCGGGTTCAAGTCTACGTTCAAAATTTTTATACGTTTTCTAAATGAATATACAAATTGTTGTTCGATAAAAAAAAATCTTGGTAATCTCAAAATATAAAAAAATATACGTTACTTTATGATTTTCGGTTGGCGCATCTCCTTTTGCTCCCTTTTCTTCTTCGTTGGGTGAATCGGAACGTTTCTTTAATACACTGAAATACATAAATATAGATAAAATATTTCATTTTTCGATTATTTGACAGGTATAATGAAATATATAGAAATAGTTTTAGAAAATATTAATATATTTTATTATAATTTACATAAATAAAACACGATATAAGTAAATTAGTAGCGTATCAATGGTATAAAAGGTTGCTTTAAACTTCGTCATAGCGGGTTCTATCAACCAACATGAACATTTCAACCTCGAATATTTTCATTTTTACTGTGTTATTACCACACTTAGTACAGAAAATACTACATTTAAATTTAAAAAGCGTATAAAAATTTTTAAACGAAGCAGGATTTGAACCCGTGCCTCTTAAAAACCTTGAACGGTTTTCAAGAGGCGCGGGTTCAAATCCTGCTTCGTTCAAAATTGTAATACGCTTTTTAAATTTAAGTTTAGTACTCGAATATTCATGTTGGGTGATAGAATATATTTGAGTGTGAAATAAGAAGTAAGTACTAAGTAAATATTATATTTATACGGCCCTTTTCATTTTCTTCTTTTTTATCCTTTTCAACTTTAAAAAGATCCATTTAGAGTTAGTAAATAAAGAAGAAAGCTTAAAAACATGGTTTTACTATACTCATCTAAAAAATGTTTGCATTTTTAATATAAATCAAGTATATGTTAATTTTCAAATACGAGGAGGTTGAAAGAGAATCTCTTGTTACAATATCAACGAATGTACCTGCTAATTTTACCAAGAATCGAGTATCGATCCTATATTGCAGTATGCAATATTTTAAAATGCAAACAAAGGTATATTGTGAAAATAAAATTATAAACAAACATCACATAAATTACGATATTAAAGCAAGAAATTTTAACATATTTCTTATAGTAATTACCGTTTCTTATAAAAACAAATATTTGTGAGAAAGTTAGCTGCCTCCTAAATTTAATATTTTTTGTTCCTCCAACAATAGTACCTAGGTACTAATCCATGACAGTAACAATAAAGTACCAAATATATTTATTAAAAAAAAAACGAAACGCGACAAACGGTACAATAGCCATCATACAAACAACAGAATACAAAGGAAGTATATCAGTAACAAACGGACTTACAATAGGCCCATATAAACGTCTACAGCTGCACTTCAATTTCCTTTAATGTCAATAATCCTATAGATTTTTCTATACATTAGTATAAATAAAGGTATTCATAGGACTCACAGTGCTAACGTCTCGTTGCCCGCAAACGCGTTCTCCAGGCCGCGTTTGACGAGCGGCGAGTTACGAAAACGCATGAGTTCGTCGCGCGTGTAGGTGAGTGGGCGTCGCGCGGGCCCCACCGCCAGCACCGCCGGGTCCCCGCCCCCGCCCAAGCCGCCGCTCTCTTCGTGACCTATGAAGATAATACTAGGTTATATTATGTTTTAAAACAATTTTTATTTATTTATTTATTAAATAAATCTTCAGTTGATACTTTATTAAAGAATAAATGTAAAAAAAAATATTAAACAAAAAAAAAAGATTTTCGACGTCATTCTATTAGCGCATTGCAGGCTATGATGCCGCATGTTTCGTACAAAAGAAACAGGTAGGTAGGTAGTCTTTCTTTAACTGCTTCAGGACATACAAATGGATTTCTTTTTAAACTTATGATATATTTTTAGCTTCACCTACATCCACAGCAGGGTAAGCAGGAAATGGAAGCGTTTTATAGGGAATGGACTGTCTTAACGCTAGGTTCCAAGGGAACTTGGGACCCTAGCGTTAATACAGACCGTCCTTAATAAAACACTTCAGTTTCCCACTTTTCATTCTTCAGGCAAGATTGTATGTTAAGCGACGGTCAACGCGCTTTGCTTTGTTACCGTTACCTCGTAGCGAAGAAATGAAAATATTAAAAAATTCAATTGCTCGAGTGAAGATCGAACCAACAAGAACCCTGTGTTTACGCACGCTTGTGCCACCGATTTACAACATGCATCGATGATATGACATTAATTTTAGATTATATTGTATTAATAAATTAATCTATAAATAAAATTAAATGGACTTCAAAATAAAAGAGACTTATGTAATTACATATCTTATTTAACTAAATGAATAGAAAATTAGGTAAGATATTTTTTAAAAAAATGTAAAAAAATGCATTTATAAAATATCGGCAACATGTTACGTGTTCGATTTCTACTCGACTATAAAGCAAATTACATATATTTTCTGTCTGTTTAATAAAAGTACAGTGTTGGTTAAACTACAAAAAACGCCACGTAAAACGTAGTACCATAGTGAGTTAAATAGATGTTGGGTGGCATTCAAGTTCTCTCTGCCCCCCTCTTGAAGACCACAGTATATATAATTTCAGATACAAGATGCATTTCCGTGTAGGAACCTGAATCACCCACAGAATTATCGCAACAGTTTCTTATCACCACCCAAGCGCGCCACGAAAGGATCTCGTTGTTAAATCAAATATTTTTAAAAAAATGATATGTTCATAAAAACAATCTCTACCCTTCAGTTTCACATAATAAGAATTTTCATCGTACACAACAAAGACTGTAGCATCATACGTATACGTAATTGCTTACATTTTCTTTGAATAAGAAACCCAAAACAAATATATTTCAATTGGTAAACAAAATTTTTGAAATAATTTGCTTTGAGCATACACCACAGCTACAATGATAATGTACAAAATTTGCAATTTGCCAATTTGCAAACCAAAATAATCATACGTTTCACTTTTGCCAAAAAAAATACTCTACACAATTATAGTTGTGTTTGTTCTTCAAATTTCTTTTTTTTTAGCTTCACGCTGTAACTCGCACGTGGCGGAGTAGGAAACTGGGAAGCTAGAGTTAAAACACTCTGTTCGTCCGTTCTTAAATGTTATCACTATTAATTATAAGAAAGGCAAAATTTGTGGGAAATGTCTTATTTCAAATATATACAGAATTTTAAATATTTAGCAAATTATACTATGAATTTTAAATATTCAGTAGGCGTTAGTTAACTTACGCCATGACACACGCTTCACCCTCTTCGACGGAGGTCCAGCGTGTACCCTCGGCGGCAGTTGTGTCGGTACCTTTCTTAACGCGCTTTGATACTTTAGTAGGAAAGCGTGGACCGCACATTTTACCGGCGACGATATCTTGTCTACCGGCGACATGACACCTATCGCGGCTAATTTTCTCGCGCGACGTTTGGACGAGCGACTCCCGGCCCTACGTCGCCTCCTGCGACCTTTCTTCGTCACTTCACTATTCACATCCTTGCTCACCATTTCGAAAGCGGTGACGCGGCACAACAAAATGGCGCTTATAAAACTAACCTTACTCTACACAATAATAATATATATATAAATTTTAAAACCGTAATAAAATGACAATTATTTAATTATATTAAATATAACAACGATAACGAAAAAAATAAACTAAAACTTATAAACTAGGGTTGTCAGAGAGACGCAGGGACGCACGCACGGTTACGTATAAAACAAGTCGATGTCGTGAACACGTGAAATACGTATTATCGATTCGCGTAAAGATGTAAATAAAATGCAATAGAAAAATGAAAAGTCGAGTTCTCAAAAAACACTATCGCGAGGTCACGCAGCGAACGGGTACGTCTCAAAGACTGAGCGGACAAGACGACCGTTGTGGAATTGCTCTAAAGTACCCTCAAATAATTAACAAAGCGTTCGCATCCAGTAAAAGTGTTTTTTTATGTACCTGAATATTAAAATCAATGTATATAGTCGTATATTTCTTGTTGTCTGTAAAATGTCATTAAAGCATTGAAGGTCAATTATTATTTTTTAATTTATATATTTTTAAAACTCACTCACTCAGCTTTACGCTGTATCGTGCACACGGCAGGGTAGGCAGAGGAAACTTGGGGACCAAGTGTAGAGACACTCCGTTTCCCACTTTCCGCCAAATTTGAGGCATTGCGTGTTGAATGGCGGAATTCCATTCCGCGCTTTGCCTTTATTTTTTAACTTAATTAACACAATGCAAGACACAATATAATATCAATAAGTATAAAAAGTCCCTAACTAAGCAGCCTTTAAATATATTTTTCTTATTTCATTTTAAATATATGAATGGGTTTATAATGACTGTACCTCTGCATCTTTACGTTTTGAAAGAACCCTGTTGAGCAAATTTCACATTTCTAGTGAGTTGACGCCAAACTATTATTCGCATTTGTGTGAAAAAAGTTAAGCAAAGAAAAAAAGGGTATCATTGAAATAAGATATATATAAGATCTAAATTACATAAAAAATCCTAATTCTAATATTATATACAACTTTATATTATGCAATAACAAGATCGATAGTACTTAGGTGTTACTACTTTAATCTGCCAAGGGGTGATGTATTACTTTTATAAACTCGAATTAATGAAACATGTTATTTCATCATTTGGCAACAGATAGCAAAGTTTTATGGATTCACAATACAAGTTCTTCGAAGAGCCCAAAACAGAAGCCTTAATTTCATTTTAGATACCCTTCTGTAATAAATACCTACACATATATTCAGTTGCTGTTCCGTTAGAGGCATGTCGTGGCGCAGGGTTTACAGTACACGTGGTAGGTTGGCAGGTTGTGAGTTCGATCCCAACTCAAATAAATGAAATATTTTCATTTCTTCGTTTTGGTAACAATGCAAAACGCGGCATTGACTCAACACGAAATGCCTCAAATTCGGCCGAAAGTGAGAAACAGAGTGTATAACTAGGATGCTAAATTCCCTCTGCCTACCCTGCCAAAAAAAAAATATTCCGGGTAACACTAAAATTACTGAATACTTCGTCTGGGACACTATTCTTTGTAATTTATGAGAAAAATATTTATTATCTCGAGCTTTTTAGTACGTCTAGCTGTGCTTCCTGCATATAGCGGCTTTGGCTACCTTGACCAGTCGATTCACCTGGAGGAGGGCTTACCCACTAAGCATCGCTTAGTTCATGACCGCCATTCGAGAACGTTTCCGCTCCAACAGCCACCGGATGTCCTCGCTATGTGGCACATAGTTAGCGGCCACGTTTCGCTCATACTAGTGAAACTCTGTTGACTTGAGTCATCGAGGTCTCGCTCTGACTGACGCCTTTTTTCTGTTTAGACGAAGCGCGGCGCGGCGTTGAGTTCCTCCACTTAACGAGGACGACGGCAAACGGAGTGTCTCTACACTTGTGTATCCCACAAACGTAAAAATATTTATTATTTCATTGAATAATATTTAAACGTTTATATGATTCCATAAGATAATAAAATCTGTATATCTTTCTTCCTCGCTATAAAACTAAGTATAGCCGGTTAAGCACTATGTTTACATTCCTTCTCAATTATATATTTATAAATAATATTATTTTAAAAGAACACTCGTAAATTTATTTCTATACATTAAGTTCTGATTGCAAAAAGACTTTTACGATGTGTATGGCCTTAGGCAAAAATTGATAATGGGAAAACAAATAAGTATTCTATAAAAAAAAAGGCCTAAAAACATTGCCTATACTTACTCGAAATTATCTATACTTCTTTGACTTGTCACTTGTTTTTATATCAGATATGACTTTTAAAAAATAAGGAAGACATAAATACGTACGTGCTTTAGTATTTTTAGGAAATAAGGCATGTAGGTAGAATTGGAAATGTAAAGGGGAGCACTAAAAGACGATTTCTCATAATTCCTACAGGTACAGGGAGAATAGGAATTTCCCATACTACAATAGTTAGCAACCAAATTGCATATCCTATTTAAGATTTATTTAATACAAGCAACCCGCCCGCGGCTTCGCAAGCTTGAATTACACTTTTGTGTTTACTTATCTCAATTACTTTGTTGTTCTAATAACATTATCAGTTTTAAGATTAAAATATTGTAGTAATTTTGCCGTACTAAATATTTTAAATTGACGTATTTTTTTTTATTTATTAAACGATTTAAAAAAAAAACAAACATTATACGTTACACGAAGGTTGCTAATTTATAATAGTGAACTGCACAGTATTTAAATCTGTTTAGCCGTTTCTAGGATTAGCGCGTACAAACGCATAGACAAAAAATAATATTACGTTACTATTTTTGGTAATAGGGCCCAAAATACGATTTTTAGTATATATTTCATGTACAGAGATAATTTAATATAATAAAAATAAGATTTATTTAATACTTTCTGAAGTGTGTAGCGATAGTGACATTTGAAGTGGTCCTACATATATATAATGAGGTATGTTTCCCTTGACCTTCAATCCCTGCACCCTTCATGCAAACTGAAGGGTCGCCATTGAATTAAGCTTATACCTATTGTGTCCTGCGCAGGGAGAAACACTACATATCTATCTTGAGTGCTAATCTATATATACCATTTAATACATTTGATTAAAGCCCTGAACACATAAAATTATGACAAAAAATTAATAGCACTTTTTCTTGCTTAAAACTCATGAGTACTCTGCCTGGTAACTTAATTTTGATCATAAACATTCCTTATAAGATAAAATTATTAGATAGATAAGTTTTTTTACATACCCATCCAATATATTAAGTAATGTTGTATACTAACATCAGTGTCCTTTTTAAATTTTGTATTGCTGCTGTTAAGTACAAAGCAGAAAGAAATTAGTATCTCTATGCAATTGTGTACATCTTTTTAACTTTTTCTAATAAAATATTCCTTTAGTAATATTCTTATCTTTTAAAAAACCAATATTGTAACCTGCCTCATCAAAGGTACCTTCAAGAATGTCTAATTACATTAAGCAGTTTAATCTGAGAGAAAGAATATATAAATTAAACTAAAAAAACTTTGAATATACTGATCTCTATCATCTTTTATCTCAATATTGATCCGTCGGTTACTATAGGAAATATTATATTGAATATAATATGTTTCTATTTTGTATTTGTTAATTTTCCTAAGCTAAAATATTTTCATTGTATAATCAACAAATTACTAAAGTTCCTACAACAAAATAAAAATTCCCTAATAATTTAAACATACAGTAAGGCTTTTAAAAAAATATATAAGTACAACAATTTAAAAAAGTTATTTTAAATAACAGTATATGTTAATGTTTCTAAGTATGGAAATTTGGCCTCTGAGCTAGGTTATTAAAGATACTATAATAGTAACTAGATTGTGTCTCTTCATGCTCCAATAAATACTACACCAATTTATATTAAAATGTATTCTACTATTGGTCTTAAGTTTAACCTTTGTAATAAAAATAAAGCAAAATATTGCACTTTATGCATGATTCAATTGATAGTATTATCAGTTGAGTTTTGTTGTTTCATATTAAAAAGATTAAAATCTCAATAACTCACTCTCTCACATAATCAAAATTAAAACTATTTTGAATATTGCTGCTGTCCTAGTAGTTTAGTAATTAGTAATAATAATATTTTTTGTGTATATTTAGTGGAGTAATATTTTTTTAACTTTGGAGAGATTTTCGAGAGATACTTTTTGCTTCCATTTTTTTTTTAATTGAAATACTAAATTCAAACTAACATCATAACTAATAATTTAAATAAATAAAAAGATGCTTTATACATATACAATTACAACTTAAAACCACCCAAAAACCAACAATCTAATATGAACTGTACTAGCATCATAGAAAGTAAACTTGATTTATTTAAGCAAGTGTAAAGTGTAACCTAAAAATATAAAAAAAAAATGTATAAATTCAAATACTAGCAAGGCATAATTGCAATATGATTTTGAATAACATAAGACCTTTGTAGAAGAATTGTCAATTAAAAATGTCATTCTTATATATTTTTTTATTTAATTATAATATTAAAATGAGATGTTTTGTACATGATATAAACAGAAGATTCTGTAATATTTATTATTAATATTTTTTTATAAGAAGGTTATGATTTTATGTTTTAATGTACACAAATAAAAATAATAATGTGTAATAACATGCTATAAAATCCAGACAAAATATTATGTAAGTTTATATATGAAGTTAGGTATTGATTCCTAACATCAATGTTGTTTGTTTTGAAAATATCAAAACAATCAGCAACATATCAAATGATAAGTATAATGCTGTATTATATTGTGTCAGGCAGTCGAAGCATTAGAACTTCAGATAGGACTCAAATTGGGACGTCTAAATTTGAAAGTAGGTTCAATTAGAATTTCAAATGTGCTCTTGGCATTTATGTCAGGATAAGGTAGGTAGTTTTAAAAGGATGAAGTAGACGGTTAGAAGATTGTGAGAATATTATTACCTGATGGGTTACAGCCATTTGTGTGGCTCTCGTCCGTTGGATTTTCTTTCAATGAAGACAATAGGTTCACAGCTGACATAGCTTGCAATCGCACACAATTTCTCAGTCTTCGTTCAATATATTAACTCTATTAAAATTCTAAAATAATCTATACAATATTTACAAAAGTCTTGAGGAAATTATTCTATGAACTAGGTATTGTTTATATCACAGACTTTTCGTTTTTCACTAAACAATACGGATCAAAACGTCCACGCACGAAAATACTAACAATATTTACAAGACTATCAGTATAATAAACTTATTTACACATTAAAAACTAGCGTTAATAATCTACGTTTAACAAATACTCTCTAGCGGTCACAAGGTGTACATAACTAAAAGAATTTATCAGTTTTCGATGCAAAAATATATAAAACGTCCGCCATATGCCTTTTGAGACCTGTATTATTAGACCAAATTCTAAACACAGCATATATGTGTATAGCATCCAGCTACATCATGATAGTCTTTATTTGTCTGGTTTATATCCAGTTGCCATTATTTATTTTTTTTATTTAAAACGGCATTCCATAATGTAAGCTGATTATAAAATAAAAGTTATGAAAAAAAATTTAAACAAGAGCAAACATTTACATTAATAATTACAAATAATTGTAAGTAATTTAAGAATTAATAATAAAATTATATTTATAATATTAGTAACAATTAATTCCGTACAACGGAAAACTTTGTGAAAAATTAGCAATATTTTTTAAAGCTAAAAACCACAGATAAAATTTAGAAACAATCAAATTACAAGTAAATGGATGGCGTGTATGTGGTGACCAGTTTTTCTAATTTCCAAATAGTGTAATTTTCCAAAAATGGCTTTAAAATGGACTAATAGTCATGTTGAAACTGGAATATTGCGTAAAAGTGAACCTAAAGAGAAGAAAGAAGAATTATTCGTGTTCGGCTATTCCTGCAAACTGTTCAGGGATGATGATAAAGCCCAGCACATTGATCAAGGCAAACACCTCATTCCGTGGATGGGGGAAGAAACGTTGAAAATCGACAGGTTCGATCCGTTTTTTACTATAAGACTGTTAATTGTGGCGCTCAAAAGTTAAAAAGTATAGTAAATAATCAGAAAATATTAATTTTTGGAAGATACTAAGTATTTCGCAGACAATATTGAACATTCCCGTTGAGGCGAGCAGGCGGCAGGGATGCCGTACATGAAGCGGCTGCCTCGCATTTTCTAATGGTGACTTCCTCCGGTGGTATGTATAACCTAAGAAGGAATTCTTGAGTATGTACGATAAATATATTTGTCTTTGTATGGACCATCGATATAGAATTGAAAATACAACAATTAATTCAATATTTACTGTATCTGAAATGATCGGTTAGTAATATCTAAGAAATATTGCAAAATAAACATCTTATATTATAGAATATCTGAGGGTTAAATATCTATACCTATTTATGTATAATCTACACATGCATAATATAATAACATTCCATATAGCCATATATATATAAATTGTTCATTTTAATTGTAACTACCTAATCCATCTAAAATGAAAGACTAATATGTTGTTTATGTGGACAGGTATGATGCAAGAGGTGCTCTTCATGATCTGTCAGCTTTGGAAGCCCCTCCCGGTGGCTTCGACTGGAGAGTGGAGCTTACCAGAGCTGAACTGGATGTGGAACAACTTTGTGATGAGGAGAGGTACAGAGCACTCCACACTGATGAAGATGAAGAAGAAATGTACAAAGGTATGAAATATATTTCTTTTTACTTAAAGTATTAGTATAGTTTTTGTCTCCAAAAAATTAGTAAGTGTTTTATGGGACATGGTACACATGTATAATAAAATTCCATTAGTAATTTTAAATTTGCCATATTAAAAATTTTAACTGAAAGTTAAAAATATATTGTTGGGCAAAGCATATTATTCAATTCAAGAATATTATCATGATAAGAATTGTGGGATTAAATGCTGTTGGTACTCATTCAGGAAGCTAACTATATTATATATCTATTTTAATTGATATTTTGAAAAGAGCAACTGTCAAGTTTTTTGCCGGCTCTTCTTAGCAGAACTGCCTTCCGAGCCAGTGGTAGCTTCCCATAGGACTCACACTACAGACCTTTGTATGTAACTTGACGATTCAAAAGTGCTTATAAAGGCCCATTTGAATAAAGAATATTTTGATTTAGATTTTATTTTTATATTATATACAGAATAAAGTATAAAACATTACAACAAAAAGTACAATAAAAGTTATTTGTAAAATTTATTAATATTTTTTTTTATATTTATCTGACAGAAGAAGAATTGAAGCGCCTTCATGCAGCTGGTTATGGTCAAGTGGGCTTTAACTATGACCAACCATCTGAATCAGTACCTGAAACTCAAGTTGTAGAAGTAGAAGAACCCTTTGAACCTACACCTGCATTTTCGGCTCTGTTGCCTGATAGTACAATTTTTGTAAGTATATGATTACATTTTCAAAAGTACTTATATTACTCATGGTTAAAACAAATTATTTATCTAATAAAAATGATAAATCTATGTCCTAAAGAATGTCTGGGGGAGATGGCCATAACTCAACATTTGTACATTAGTTTTATGTACATAAGTATCTGGTACAAATAAAGTAAAAAGTGATTTATTATTGGTTATTGTTGTGCTAATGGTCCAAGTTTATGGTTTTATTGAATCCTTGTCAAAAATAAATGAAAATAATTTATTTCTTCCAAAAGGAATCAAAACCACAACTATCACATTCATAATCAAAATTATTTCTCTACATCACCATAACTTTGTATTTTAATAATAACCTTATATAACTTAAATGTTTAATTACAGCCTGACACGCAGAAACAAAATGCAATAATAGAAAAAACAGCCAAGTTCATTGCATCTCAAGGCACTCAAATGGAAATTCTTATAAAGGCGAAGCAGGGTGACAATCCACAATTCAAGTTTTTAAATAAGGATTCTCCGCTAAATCCTTACTACACAGCGTTAACAGGACTCGTGAAGGCTGGGAAGTGGCCAGAAAAGACTGAAGTTGTTGAAGGTGAGACTATCTTATTTTTGCTTGCTTGTTCTGGCTCTCCACAAGACATTAAGACAAGGTTTTTAACACATTATTTGAATCAATCAGAAAGCATACTGTATAAATATTAATAGAAATTTAAATTAAAATTTACATGATTTGTATTATATTGTTTATTAAAAATATATAGTTATAGCGCAGGGTCACAAACATGTGACTTAAATGTGACAGGTGTGGATATGACCCCTACTTGACAATCGACTTTTCATTTCTTCTGCTTACTTTTCATTTGCTCACTCTGGACAAGCCACAATACTGCGTTGAGTGCCACCACTCAAATTATGCTGAATTTTTGATTCATTTCATCCTGAGTACGGAAATGCTTTTTCATCCTTCATGAAATGCTTTTTCATTTTACCAAAATAAAGAAAGGAAAAATTATGAAACAAATAAAATTAATGCTAGAGATTTTTTTTTAATAACATATTTTCATGTTTTTTTTTTTCAGAAAAGCAAGAAGTTAATGAAGAATATCTTCATCCAAGCTTAGCATCAACAGTTATAGAATCGGTATGTTATTAATATTTTAATATGTTGAATTTTTAAATTTACATTTAATAAAATAATTTTTAAAAGGGTTGGGTCGTCATGAAATTAAATATGAAAGGATTGTGCAGCTTATGGTGTAGATGGTAAATGCAATGAAAATATATTAAGGATTAAATATATCAAGTATAAATTTTATAAATACAACATAGAAATCCAATTAAATTAATTACATATATTTATTTGTGCAATAAAACAAAGTATGCACTATATCTTGTATTTTTTTAGAAAATGTCTAGGTATCAGGCTCGGACTGTTTTTTATTTTAGTAGTTGTGATCTTATACAGAGTATTGAAATTTATTCCATTAGTATCATTGTTGTTACATTGAGTTATGTTATTACATTAAGTTATGTTATATAAAGAAAGGAATAAACTACAGTACAATGGATGAGTCTTTGCCATGTTATTACATTATTATGACAGTTTACAAAACAAGGTGTACTATTTAAAAGGTTTTTTTTATTATAAAATTACTATTATTTCCAGGCTCCATCTATACCAAGCATTCATTATAAACCGTCAGCAGACTGCGATTACACTCTACTTATTTCAAAAATGCGTGGGGAAACTATCCTAGATGAAACTTACTCACCAGAACTGGCTCCAGGTGAAGTTGCACCGCCGGGAACTGAACCTTTACCCCCTAGAGCTCATGCAGAGATATCTAGAGCTCCTGTTATGTACAATAAAGGGAGCTATCAAGGTTAGTGTTGTATAAATATAAATGTTGAAAAAAATTAATCAATTTATATTTTAAAATTGTATATAAGGAGGCCTGTCGTGGCGCAGCGGCACAAGAGTGTGACTGTAACCGACAGGTTCTGGGTTCGATCCCCAGTCGAGGAAATGAAATATTTAATATTTTCAATTTAAATATTTAATATTTCATTTCTTCGCTCTGGTAATAAGGCAAAGCGCGGCGTTGAGTTCCGCCACTCAACGCAATGCCTCAAATTCGGCGGAAAGTGGGGAACGGAAGTGGAACGGAGTGTCTTAACACTAGGTTTCACTTCCGTTCCCTCTGCCTACCCTTCGTCCGGCCGGCAACGCCCTTGTAGCTCCCCTGGTGTTACACGGGGCCGTGGGCGACGGTGATCACTCACCATCAGGTGACCCGCACGCTCGTTTGCCTTGTCTTTTCTATAAAAAAAAAAAAAAAAAAAACCCTGCCTAGCGCGGGATACAGCGTGAAGCTAAAAAAAAAAAAAAAATAAATAAAAATAAATAAATAAAAAAAAAATAAAAAAAAAATAAATAAATAAAAAAAAAATAAAAAAAAAATTGTATATGTTTAATAGTAATGTAACATTAAACATGGAACTATAATATTTGGATTATAACTACAATATTTCTATTAGTTAACAAGTAAATTGTAACAAGTAGATGCTTTTAAGTACTAACATAAGAATATCGAAGGAGCTTGTTAAAAAAGAGCATTTACTATATAATGAAATAATTCTCCAAGTAGAATCAGCTTACTAGTAGACTACACTAAGGGGCAGTAGAGTAGTCTAGATGGGTAGGAGCTGTCAACCAAAAAAAGCAAATCAAACAAATAGTGCTCATGCAACACTTGATAATAATTATTGGGAAAGCTATGGTTGAAGGTTCATCCTGGTTATAGCCCATACATGACATAGTGGGCCAAAATATGTTTAGTAAAAGAAGTTGACTATTATATGAATACTGAAAATTATATAATATTAATATTAAAAAAAGCATATACATGCTTTTTAAAATACAATAAATATTTTTGTTTCATTTCAGCTCAACCTAATGCTGTCCAACAGCAATATGCAGCCTATTATCACCAATACATGGCCCAGCAAGCCCAGCAAACAGTCCAACAGGCCAAGCCAGTTCAGCCGGTCAAGGCTACAGTCACCCCTTCAAAGTCAACTGGACTGAGCCTCATGAAGAATTATAACACTGACAGTGATAGTGATGATTCTGGTGTGTTTGCATTTTTTGTTTTCGTTTTTTTCACACATTTTTTTTTTTTTTTATGTTTCTTAAAAAAATACACACTCGGATATACAGATTAGGTGTGGCAATTAAAACAATTTTTTTCTATCATATACATGCAGATGCAAAATTCTCTTAAATATTATAATATAAGAATTAATGTCATTTAAAGTAAGTAAAAATAATTACTGAAATATAAAATTATAATATTAATGGTTCATATTTCTTTTTCAAACAGACTTCGATGATTCTTCATCATCAGGGAGCAAAGATAAGCCAGTCATCGTCACTCCACCTGATGATGTCAAAATAGTAATAGACAAAATGGCGGCGTACGTTGCACGAAATGGCGACGAATTTGAAGAGATCGTTCGTGCTAAAAATGATCCGAGATTTACGTTTCTCGAACCTAATAATATGTATCATACGTTTTATAAGAAATTAATGCAAGAGAAACGCGGTGTAGACGTTAACGGGAAGGATAGAAAAAACAATAAGCATGATAAAGGTATTTTGTACACAATTTTAGTAATAATATTTTATTGAATGGAACAAAAAATGCTTTATCATATTCTCTTTCTCTCTCTCTCTCTCGCACATGGCAGAGTAGAAAGAGGTAACTTGGAAACCTAGTGATAAGACACTCCATTCTGTACTTAACTTTTGCCAAGGTTGAGGCATTGTGTGTTGAGAGATGGAACTCAAGGCCACACTTCGCATTGTTACCAGAGCTATGAAATGCTAATATTGAATATTTAATTTGAAAAATCAAGTATTTTCTCTTCCTCGGATGGGAATTGAGTAAGTTCTGTGTTTATTATATATCATGGTATATGATATATAACCTCAGAATTGTTACTCAAAATGATATAGATATCTATTCAAATACAAGAAATATTTCAATAACAGTGTGATAGAAGCAGCAGGCCTTTCGGACGCTGTGAAACAAGTGTATGACAATAAACGTAAGGTAGCTCTGGGGGATAGAATTTATCCATTTAGAGAAATCAATAATTGAATATTTTCATTTCATGATAACAGGGCAATGAGCAGCATTGTTCTTGTTACTTAACTCACAACCACGAAAATTCAGTAGAAATAGACAAAGAGAATTCTTAATATTTAGTTTAATACAGCTCTACTGTACTAACTAATAGCAATATATTTTTTTTCAGTACCAGTATCATTTTCAATAAAGAAGTTAAAAGAACCAGATCCGATTCTGCCTAAACCAGCCCTACCCTACGAATCTAGTTCAGAAGGCGAAGATGAAAATAAAGAAGAGAAACAAGAAGAACCACCAAAGGATATACCAAAATCTAACATTCCACAAGTATACAGTAATAATATACCACCTATTGTAGTGTACAAAATGGAGGCTACACAATCTAACAATCTTCCCATAGTAAAAACAATAGAAGCACCCAAACTTAATAATGTATCGAAACCATTAGTGTCGAGTGAAGTAAAGGAAGTTTGTAAAGAGGTTCAAATTAAAGAACCGCCTAAAATTGAAGATAAACCTAAAATAGTAGTTGAAAAATCTGTTATAGTAGAAAAACCAGTACCACCAATATTAGAAGTTAAGAAAGATAAAACTCCCGAAAAGAAGGAAAGAGACAAGAGTCGAGAAAGAGATAGAAGAAGTCCAAGTAGAGATAAACGGAAACATCGGGAGCGAAAGAAGAGTTACAGATCAGAACGCAAAGAGCGTACAGACAGAACGGAGAGACACAGTGATGAACGTCAACGGGATAGAAAACGGCATAAGGAAAGTGAGAGAGACAGGAAACGAAAATATAAAGATGACTTGGAAACGGAAATTATATCGTTGGAGGATAATTCGGCTGAAATGATTGATTTGACTGGTGAGCAGTCAGATTCAAAAGGTATGTTAGTGTATTTTTGCCTTACAGTGTGTATCCCATAGGATAGTACAGGATACTAGAGATAGTGTTAAGATACTCTGTTCCCAATAGGATACTTCCAATCCCCCTTGGATAGCACTAGTATTAAGATACTCTATTGTCAATAAGACGTTTCAGATCTCCCATTTTGCAGATGATTTGCGGAATTTAAGGTGCTATATATTGAATGGCGTAACTTAACACTTTGCCTTGCCTCATTACCTGAGCCAAGAAATAAAAATATTTCATTTCCTCGAATAGGAATCGAATCCGCAACCTTCCTTGCTGGTCTTTTGAAAGATTAAAGAATGAATATTATAATAATATTTCTTCTGACAGTTTAATAACAATATTTTCTTTATTGTGATGAGCCATTAATACTAAATATTTACTCGAATTTAAAAGCTGAGTAAAGCAATATCTAATTAAAATTATATGATACTTATTAAATGCAGCAAGGACGTAATTGCACATACATAAAAAAAAACTATAAGTAAACATAACTTTAAATAAATAAATTTTCCCAACAAATGAAATTGCTTGCTTGTAATTCCTAATGTGATTATTACTAAACATCACCGCGATATATGTGGCCTTCTATTACAAACAACATGTCCGAACCAATTCATTCATACCATTAGTAGATTAAGAAGATATGGTGTTATAGACAGACATATTGGTCAAACTTATATCAAAATGTATGTGGAAAGTTTATTTATAAACATAGATTGCATCCTCTATATTTTGTAAATTTTGTATTGTTGCACCAGGTTGAGTGATATGATGGTATTAAATTTTATGTATTTCTTCTTTATTAAGGTGAAGGAGAAACGGAAACAGACAGAACTAAACAGCAAGAGAGAAGAAAGAGAGCAGCAGAGTTCCTGAAGAAAGTGGGAGTTGATCCCGCTGCCGCTGCCCTACCCACTACTTCACTTGCCAGTGCTATGGTATTGTACTTATGTAGAATATGTTATAGAAATATTAACCTTAAAAATATTAATGTGTGGCGTTAAGTTCCGCCACTTAACCCCTCCGGAATACAAATATCACTATTATTTTTTTCAGTTTCAGTAACTTGTAAACCTAGTGTTAAGACACTACGTTACATTCCCTATAATCGAGGCATTGTGTGTTGAGTGATGAAAGTCAACGCCGCGCTTTGCCTTATTACTAGAGCGAAGAATCGAAAACATTAAATATTTATTTTGAAAATCATATATTTCCTCAAGTGGGATCAAAGTCACAATCTGACTTGTGCCCCTGCGCCAAGACAAGTCCTTAGGATTATTTTTTCATTATACTTTTTATTAGACAATTTTTGTAGGAAATACTTTATAAAATGTATTTTTTTTGTAATAGGTGGATACATTAGAGTCACTCCGGAAAAAGAAGAGTGAAGAAGAGAAAAGAAGGAGGCGCGAAAAGCGCCGGCGCCGCGAGCGGGACAGGAGAGGTAACTTGCTCATATATTATTTATATAAAATAGAGACGGAAAAAGCCCACGCCCACCCCTTTGTGGGATACAGTGTGAAGATAAAAAAATGCTTATGGTTATTTTGAAAATTTATTGCTAGAATTCTCTTTAGTGCCGTATGTTTTCGAGATAATCTTCCGCTAGTGTCGACCATTATAGAAATTATTTTATTTATTTATACAAAACAGCAATGTAGCCAATAGAACTTACTTTGTCAAGCTAAAAGCTGGATTCGACTCGACAGAGTCGAATCAACAAATGTTACTAAAATCGAAAGTCGAATCCAGCAAAAGTAACTAAAATTGACAAATTTTTTACATCAAAATTATTCATTTTATTACATTTTGTCTTGTTCTATATAATATGTTTTCATATTTATTTTAAGTTTAGTTTTTCACATATATATTTTTTTTTTAAATAAAAAGCATAAAATTCTATATTTACAGCCCAAGAAGAATATATAGATATAATTATAGGAGACTTGTGTTAGGATGTATTTCACTTTGAATTTAGCTAATCTTTATATATTGAGGCCTGATGTAGCGCAGCGGCATACGCGTGTGACTGTAACCGACAGGTTGTGGATTCAATTCCCACTCGAGGAAGTGAAATATTTATTAGTTTCAATTTAAATATTTAATGTTTTCGTTTCTTCGCTCTGGTACAAGGCAAAACGCGGCGTTGAATTCCGCCACTCAACACACAATGCCTCAAATTTGGCGGAAAGTGGGGAACGGAAGTGGAACGGAGTGTCCTAACACTAAGTTCCCAAATTCCCTCTGCTTACCCTGCCTCGTGCGGGATACGGCGTGACGCTGAGTATTTATATATTTTTTATCTATCCATGCAGATGATGATGAATCAGAGAGAACGAGAAAAGGAAAACGGAAGAAAAACAGGTCAGTATTTATAAATAAGTGCTCTTCAAGGAGGTAATTTTAAAAGCAAAGCTTTAAGGGGAAGCTACTAGAGACTATTTAGGACCATTTAAGCCATGGTTGTCTTAGACGAAGTTTGACTAATTTTTTTTTACAAATTTTTATTTGTTTTTACAAAAAAAAACATTATTTTACAATCTAGAAAAACATGTTTTATTCGTCTGTGTTATGAGTTTATTTTACAAACAATTGAAGTTTATGATAAAAAAGTAAAGAAATAATATTAACGTTTCTAACCAAATTTTAAAAAAAAAGCATGTAGGTGTTCTCGTTCAAACCTTTTCAAAAACGTGCTTGATTATTCCTCTTTGTTTTAAGATATCATTTACTCGGATATCTTACTAATTACTGAAATTAAGACCCACTAACTAATTTAAGGGAGAAAATTTAAATTTTGGGCAAATTAAGTACAATTTTTTTTTATGTTTGAAATGATTTTAAGAATTGCTGAGCACATGCGAGAACCAAATTAAGTTGATTCCCCAAACAAAGGGCGCCGCGCGCGGTGCAATAACTGCATTTCCAGATAGTCCGGTCTCTAGAGAATAGAAAAAAACGATAAGTAGCATGATGTTTACAGCAAAGTTGATTTAAATACTAAGCCAACAAAGTAGTGTTAGCCGTGTAATTACTTATATTAGGGCTTAGAATAGGATCACCCTGGTACTGATGATGTCGTAAGAGGCGACTAAAGTGCGTGTGGTAGAGTCACGTTGCCAATAATAGCAACACGCATGGACAGACTCGACCGGATTATTACCACCCCCGGCATCTAAGACCGGTGTTAAGTAATGGCTTTGGCCACTGCGTTTCGCATTAGGTAATGCCGGGCCCCGGTGCCTTTCCAATTTAAAGGACGGCAACGCTCCTGTAGCTCCTCTGGAGTTACTCGGGCCCGTGGGCGACGGTGATCACTTACCACCAGGTGACCCGTACGCTCGTTCGCCGTCTTTTCCATAAAAAAAAAAATGTAGTGTTTCTTTGGTCCGGGTCAGTCAGTTTGTGTTGAAAGGGGCTTAGTGGAACGGAGCCGGTACAGCCTAAGAAATATTTTATGATTTAGTCAAGTAACTACTGCCCTTGTGAGTTGACGTTATCGTGCACTTATTGCGCGTTAGTTTTGGCCCGGTTTGGTTAACCGTGTCCAGTCCAGTCCAGTGTCGTAGCCTTAGCCCTAGCTTCGCGCTCCTACACGTGTTGTTTATGAACTGCAGTATTTTAAATTGTGCTGAGTTGACATTTAGTGCGCTCCTTTTTTCATCGTTAACAGACGATGGCTAACTTCTCCAATCAGGAATATGCGGATATTGTCTTTATGTATGGCAGAGCTGACGGCTATGGAAATTTAGCGCGACGGATGTATCAAGAAGACCGCTATCCTAATCGCAGGGCTATCCTAATGTCCGCGTTTTTTACAACACCTATCGACGACTTCCTAAAGATGGGATACACCGCGTGGAGCCCGGGATCAATCCAGGCAGACACTCACCTGGCGTCGAAGAAAACATTTTGGCATCATTTCAAACGGATCCTACCAGTACCAGTACCAGAGTACAACCAGTACCAGAGCAGTAGCTCGAAATCTAAACCTTACTCAATGGAAAATGTGGCATACCATGCACCAAAATGATAGGTGCAGACAGCAATCAGTTACAGTCAATGCCTTAGTATTTATAAGGGGGTTACAGCGTGAAGCCACAAAGTATAAATCACAAAGAACAGAGTGTCTTGACCTTAGGTTGTTTCTCTACATACTCAGCTATATGAAGAAGTGAATATAGCTGGGTATGTAGAAATCTTTGTAATTCATATTTTGTGGCTATTATTTATATGTGTGAAATAAAAAAAATATATAATAAATAATACTTAATACTTCATTTTCAGATCATCAGATGAGGACGACGCAGACTATGATGGGTGAGTGTTCATAAAAACATAACTAATATCGTCCTTCTGCTTGCACTGTTAAACTGATGTAGCCTGTTTTTTTTTGGTTTGCCAACGCTATAACGATATTATATGATATCTTATACTCAGCTTCACACTGTATCCCGCACATGGCAGGGTAGGCACCGGGAACTTGGGAACCTAGGGTTAAAACACTTGGTATTCTCCACTTTCCGCCGAATTTCAGACATTGCGTGTTGAGGGGCGGAACTCAACGCCGAGCTTTGCCTTGTTACCGAAGCGAAAAAATGAGAAAATTAAATATTGAAATTAAAAATATTGAATATTTATTTCAGCGAATGGGGATTGAACCCACAACCTATCGTTTACAGTCACACGATTGTGCCGCTGCGCCACGACAGGCTTCCTATCGTATCATCTATTTATATATATGTTTGTATAAACGTATAGCTAGCATACACATAAGTTAAGATAATGTTTTCGGCAACATTAAAGTTGTCCTTTAATCTTGCGGTGTGGTCGTCAAAGGGGTTTTAAAATGACAGATAAAATGACAATTGAAATGTTTTGAGAAAAACATCATAATACTTGATGATAATGTGGAAACTGTGAGAGTGAAAGAGTCTTTTTTTAATGAATTTTACTAATATATCCCTAGAAATCCATTTTGTTTTATACTATGTAAAGAATATTATTAACATGTTATATTTATCTACTTTATACGAAAATGTTATCTTATGACATCATAATTTTTGTTTACAGTTCCAAGAAAAAGAAACGAAAGAAGGACAAGAAGCACACATCGAAAGGCAAAAAGAAGAGGCGACAAGAAGAATCTGAAGAAGAAAACAGTGTTCAAACACTGAACATAGATCTTACGAATACACTAAAGGAGCTAAGATCACATTCCCCCACAAAGGAGCTTGCTTTACAGACAATTGATAACGCACCGAGCGGTGATAAGAAGAAAAAGAAGAGGGATAGAGAGTATAGTGAGGGGGAGTGGTCTAGTGATAGCGATGTAGACTCGTTGAGTAGTGAAAATGACTGATATTATCATTTATTTATGTCGTTTTCTAGTATCATTTGTTTATAGCCGGACAGGCAGAGAAGCTAGTGTTAAATAGACACACTGCTTCTAGTGCACTAGGCTAAGTTATGATTTTTTAAGGCACTCTTTTCGTACATTTTCGATCAATATTTCGCGATTTGTTTTGTTACTTGGGCGAGGCAATGCAGAAACTAAAATACCCATATGAAAATTGTATTCACAACTGTCGCGTATATTTTATTTGAACGCTAATCCACTGTACCACTATGGTGTCCCATTAAAAGTGTATTTTTTTTATATTTTATACTGAGAACCAATACGTGTTAACTAAAATAATTTTAATTTTTACAAATCACCATAATATGTATGGTTTTGAAAATGACTCACAGTCACAGTAATGTCGGTGTAAAGCACACTAAAAATATATATAACATAATAAGTGTGTATATATATATATATATTGAGTGAATTAATTATATGTAAAGATGTATTTGCAATATTTGTGTAAATTTATATAGAGTATAGAAACATAATTCTAAATGGATTGTAAATGAAGGACAGAGTACGTTTCTTTTGTTTTGTTCTTTTATACACACAAAGGAAATTAAAAAAAGTCTAGTTATTTTTATTCTATGACGAGTTAAATGTTTACTAGTTAATATTTAATTTTATATAATTTTCGATTGTTTTATTATTTTGATTGAAGATACGAAGATATATTTATAAATAGCAACATGGATGTTGTCGCTATGTTTATATTGTAAATAAAAGGAGACTCGTGGAAACCAGTTGCGGAGCATATTTTGAACGTAACTTCAATTTAAAAAATAATGAATCTGATAATAAAAAGGCATTTTCATATAGTATATATATGTCTAAGCTAAATGCAATAAATGTATAATTTATCCTTTTAGATTTTAAACTTCGTTATAATATATTTGTCGAAATATTAATTTGTAGGATCACTTTGTTGTCAGTCTGTCCGGACCATTTATCTCGAGATCGTGTGGAGATACCAAACTGAAATCAGCATAATTTAGCACGAAAGGAAAGAAAACAAAGATAACGAAATGATAATAATTAAAAAAATATATATTACAAGTTTATATTTTTTACTTCATTTCGTAAATAGGTGCATACTTGATGATTTTTTTGTATAAGTTTTATTTCCTATTAACCTATGAATACTTAATACCCTCAGTGGGCGAGTCCGGCTCGCCCTTGGCCGTTTCTTGTGTCCGTACGTGTATACGTCTTTTGATTCTAGGGAATAAAGTAAATAAAACACCAATAAAGTACAATAGTGTTTATTTTAAATATAAATATTTATAGTTATCGAGTGCTGTATACTTTTGCAGTTATAAATAAATGTAATTTTATTAATGATATTTTTTTCTTATAACACCCTAAATATGTCAATAACTGAATACTACCTACAAATAACAAATTTCAATACGTGTGGATATTGATAAAGCTTCTCTCATGTAGCGAAATGGTGATGACTAAAGTTGTGTATGACAATGACAGTTGACACGTACATTCTGAGCGCCCGAGGTAACTTAAAGCGCCAGTATGTGTAAAATAGGGTGTAATTCGTATTTGTAGGTCCTAATATTAGAACGTTCAACAAAAATAATTCTATTGATTGTTATTGGTTCGATGTCTATATCAAACAATTTCAATTTCTTGCTTTGGTATACAAACTGAGCGTAGCTTTTAGTTCTACCTCGACACGTAGTGCCGCAAACTCGGCGGAAAGTAAGGAACGGAACAGTGTCTTTTTACACAAGGTTCCCAAGTTCCCTCTGCCTACCTTGTCATGTGCGGGATACAGCGTAAAGCTGGGAAAAAAATGTAAAATAATAAATCTTTTTGCTTTACCACGAGTTGGTACATAAATAATTAAAGTGCATTTACTTTACTATAGTGAAGAGGTTCGATTTGGTCGGGGGTCTCTGTCTAACGTATAACCACCAGACTTACTTATGCGTACCTATATGAGACCAAAATACTAAGCGATATATCGTACCGACCCAGTATTATCTTCTGACCGCCATTACTTGATTTTACACTTAAAATATTTTATTACGCATAGATCTGTAAACATAATTAACATTTAAAGATATTAAAGAATGTTTTCATATTTATATCGAAGTCGTAAAAATTTGGGTTATCGACGTTAAAACAAGTATAAATATTTAGAAATTATTTTATAAAATCACAAAATATTTTTAACGTCGTCAACATTTATTTTGATTATAAGTTCTGAATTCGTCGCTGCGGTTTTGATACTTACATTACATAATTATGCACCAGCACCATCTCAATTTGTTTCATTTTTATTCATTATAACCTAATCGCCCGGCTGCCCGTAATTTTGTTTACGTGGACTGCTCACGTAGAGCCTATAATACCTCTGCCACGCAGCTTTAATTTATGAGTTAAAACTTGCAGCAAACGTGCATAGTAAGTATCTAATCTTCCGCTCTCACCCGAATCGAGTTACTGAGTAAGTAGATATTATGTTACAATCAAATTAAGTCCCAACTTCCACTCTTGTCCACGGGAACAAAAAAAATAAGAATAATGGCTTACCTAAATGGAGATCGAATAAATAACTGTCGCAGTCAAACGATCAAAATATTCTCTTAATGTTTTCACATCACGATGACTAACCTGGAAGGTCACGCTACACGAGGAGCTTGTATAGTAAAAACAAAAAATTATACTGTTGTTTTTAAAGGTTAAGTGATCTATTAGAATTAAATTAGGGATAGGATCTAAATTTGAATAAAAAATATACTTATATAGGTCGTAAATAATTATTTATAACCATTAACTTTTCAACTTCAAGCCCTTAGGCAACATGTTAGGCAGTCCTAATCAGTACCTACTTCGAAAGAAACTGGAAGAACCGAGCGAAGAAATAAAATTATTTAAATGATTCTCGCAGTTAAACGGCGCCTACTGCACTTATAAATATGAACATTTTAAAAATGTAACATATTTACATTATAAACCATAATATACCTACAAAGGTAGAAATGTTTGATATTTACGATACAAATAAATAAATGTCAATCACACAATAGATTAACGATAGCGGCACTAACTCCGTAATCACTTAATACTACTACTAAACACGATTATCGTGTGTATATGTACTTATGTTATCAGTGTTATCAAGCAAATCGCAAATTTCTTTATCTTTTATTCATATTCCGCAAAAATATGTATGTATTTATATTTTTCACATAATTCATTTAATGGTGTTAATTTTGGACCTCATTGTTTAAAGCAAAGTATTTGCCTTTAAAGCAATATTAAATCCCATAATAAAGTTAGTAATATATAAACGCTAATATATTACAACAATAGAGCTAAAGTATAATAAATTAAATGCAGGATGCATTTTAATAACAATCCGGTATAAAAATCCGCATCCGCCTAAATGCATCCGTACATTAGGCGTACAAGTCCTACAAATAAAGTATAGCCACGATCCCACGATCCTAGTCTAATCTAGATCTATACATGTACCGTGTGCAAACAAATTGGAAAATAAAAAAAAACAATTCATAGATTCATATTCTATTAGTTTAGGTAATGTTTTTTTTTCTCGAATTACCTTTAATTTGCGTAATTTCGTTAACTCGATACTTCATGGTAAAACTTGACGACGAACTAATATGGAAATATGTATATAATTCATTGTTTAGATTGGGGATTGAACACACAACCTTCTACCCTTACAATAAAACGCTGTACAGCGACATATGGTTTATGAAGTTATGAAGAATAAAGTCTAGATTAGCAAATAAATAGTAGAAAACCGAGATTAACTTTGTCTCTTAACAAAGTTATCTAAAGTACCATAAAGTTAATCGTTATTTTTGTGCTTACATTATTAAACAGATTTAACATATTATACAACACGTGTTAATTTAACACTAGTTGGCGTTTCTGGTTTCACATCTCAAATTTCGTTACTGTTATTTATTGTGTGATATAAAACAATATATTTTTTTGTCATCGTTCTGGAAAGTATTAAATACTACTGCAACTTTTTCCTAACTGAAATGCGAAAGAACCTTGAAAAACTTTCCACTTTTCACTCTAAGAAAGTCAAATGTCTAAGTAAAATATATTAATTCTATTGGTGAAATTTAGTTGTAATCAATTAAGTCATTTTCAAACTTTTTCTGAACATTCAGGTTCCTTTAATGATTAAAGAATCAAATAAGTTCAATGTCAAGTGTTTTTTTAATAGGTATATACTACATACATATTACACTAAATATTATTTTATTTAACAACAGTAAGTACCTACCTACAGAAACAAACTAATCATAATTATTTTCATTATATACTAAGCAAACATAATGATAATTTAAGACAGTAAACTAAATTTGTTATGAAGAAGTGCAAAGAAGATAATATGTAAAAGATTATAGCTTGATTATTTTAGCACCTTTCAGATTTCATCATTTCTAATAATTCGCTTAAATTACCATAAAATAAATTCAGCTTTTAAATGAACTCTCAAAACCGTTTGAAACAAAAATACCGATTACCTAATAAATTTTAATAATCAATCTAGGAAGGCACAGAATAATTTAAGATTTAATAAAGACATTGATTTTTCGAAACGAATCCTACCTGAATTTCTTTGTATTGGAGAATCAGCCCTTATGTACGTTGTGTTTATTATTATCTATTGGCGAAATTAAAGCCTGTTTATCATCGACAAACACTTGAGACCTAGGTGGCAGGTCTATATAAGTGAGATCGCATCTCTCGCTTATTGATAAGCATCTCATCCCAATAGGTAGCGCAATCGAAATGGCTGCTGAAGTTGTAAGTGTATTTTTATTGATCTATAATTACTATTTATAATTGAGACGTCAAATAAAGCAAAACAAAAATTAAAACAATCGAGGCGCAGTTGAAACTTACCTTAGTTTATTGAACAAAATGCAATTTATTGTAATAATTGTATGATTATTGAAAAATTTTTGTACTATTTATTCTAATTGGGCAGTTTTAGGACTGAAATTGTGATTAGTCAATAGCCTCCTCATGCAGGAGAGGCTACTTATTTTGTTATAAATATTTATGAGCTTAAACTAACAACAAAAACTGAATTATCTTACGCAAAATATCAAAAGATGAAGCAATTTCAGAAAAACCCGATCTCCATGATCGATCCCTCTCAACTCCTTCGTCCGGAGCCGTCTTTCAACGACAAGCCGTTAAATGCATTTCGAGACTACTCTGTCGACGATACCGACCCCATAAAGGAGCGCGTGCGCAGGACGTACTACACCATGCACACCAACGTTACTGTAGACTTGGTTAGACGTAAGTATAATTGTAATAGGATGTTATTAATAAATATAATAGTAATAGATTTCTTAGAAAATCTGGTTATGAGCTGTTACTCGAAAATATACTGTAAGTATTTAATACGTAATACCTCGGAATGGGCGGAAAGTACAGAATGAGATAACTAACTCAACTCAATCAAGTATATACGATTACATTGACTAATATAATTGTATATTCTTTTCTATCGTGTAAATTATAGTAGCTTTATAACATTTTACTGAAAACAATGCTTAGATACTAAGGGAAACTAATTTATTACTTTTTATTGTTAACGTAAACATTTACCACTTAGATTCTTTAATTTTTGAATTATTTATATTCATAAAGTAGGTGGCCTCGACCCCTGCTCTCGTCGCTCGCAAACCACGGCTACAAAAGATTGAAAAATAAAATACATATAATAATAAATCGGTAACGCCGCCGCTGTAACGATGTTTGAATTACTTTATATTTTATTAAATAACCTCCACTTCAATGTTATATATCCTATTTATACATAAAAAAAATCACGCACGACGGTGAAACATAGTCTTGTATAATAAAAATAAGGAAATATATATTTTAAGAACACAACAAACAAATATTTGTATGATAAATTAGAAGCACATGATTTTATAATTCATCATTATCTCCGCCCACAGAAAAACGAGAGAAATGGTTAAAATTCAACCACTTCAAGTCGACAGTGAAGGATGCTTTGATTAAGTTGAACGAGCTAGTGGACGAGTCGGACCCCGACACCGACTTGCCTAACATCGTTCACGCCTTCCAGACTGCGGAGAGGATACGACAGGATCATCCTGACGATGATTGGTTCCATCTTACTGGGCTTATCCATGATTTGGGAAAGGTAAATATCTAATAGAAAATATAGAAATGAGATTTTGTAAAACAATTAGGAAGTTTTAAATTAAAATCATGTTGAAAATAAAACAAATACAATTTAAAAAAGACATTATTCGTTAAGGCGATTAGGCTCATTTTGTTGCTAAACGTGATAATATTAGTACCAGAGCGAGGAAATGAAAACATTAAATATTGAATTTCATTTCCTCGAGTGAGAAAATCTGATTTATATAATAGCTCAACATAGTGATTCTTTATTTTTTGTCAGTTTGTCTGTTTGTCTGTGCGTTTGTACGCGCTATCTCAGAAGTGGCTAAATAGATTTAAATGCAACTTTTAGTATTATATTTTGGCAACATTTAATGTTTGTTTTATAAAATTCGATAGTAAATAAAATAGCTACGTCAATTTAAAATTTTTAGTTTGGCAAAATTATTATATTTTTTTTAAGCCTAACGTGGCACAGCGGACACAAGTGTGACTGCATACGCGACAGGTGGGTTCGATCGCAACTCGAAAAGGTTAAATATTTAATAATTTCAAATCAACATTCAACGTTTTTATTTGTGCGCTCTGGAAACAAGGCAAAATATCTTTAAACTGAGTATAAAATTGTTATATACTTGGCTAAAATTTTAGTTTTCAATATATTGATTAAGAAATAATTAAAATTAAATAAGTAAGTAATAATATTAGTAATTAGTAAATAAAATAGAGTGAATCAAGCCGGCTGTGGTCGCTAGTATTGTATATAACATTAAGTTGACCCAGAGCTATAGAAAAGTGATAAAATCGCACTGTCCTGATCTTAGTTAGCCACATCACCCTAAACGGCTTTAAATCACGTTTGTTATAGGTTTTCTCCTATCATATCGTTAATGAGGGACATTAACGAGAAACCATATTTATTGTAGTCGTTGTATGTGTCATAACATAGTTTAATCACAAATTTATCAAATTTAAATCTTTGTGACTTAATTTGGTATATATTGCTTTAATTAATTTAAAGCTATATAAATCAAACTAATTATAACAATGCCACAAGTGTGCGACTGTTAATGCGATAGGATGTGGGTTTGGTTCCTACGCGAAAAAATGCAATGTTTAATCTAATATAATAATAAAATAATAATATGTCATATTTAATCATTATTTCAAATCAACTATTTGATACTTATTTAGACAATGTATAAAATTTTTAAATAGTAATACGTAATTATACGTTAAGTGCAGAACGTATGGCTTAATGATCAGACCACTTGAGTGGCTTCCAAGAGGCGTGGGTTCACATCGCCCCACGTTCAAATGTTTATACGTCTTTTAAAATATTTTGCTTTTCTAGGTGTAGGATAACACTTTAAAATTGCTTGAAATGAATATTAAGTAAATGCCACTCAACTCGCAATGCCTCAAATTTGGGAAAATTAGAAACGAACAGAATGTCTTTACACTAGGTTCTTATGTTCCCTCTGCCATGCGCGGGATACATGCGTGAAGCTAAAAAAAAGAATTTATTTATGTACGTAAAAACACTACAACATCAGTGAAAATCTTATCCGTTCTGTTTGTTAAGCAAAATGTATTATATAATAATTCCAATATTAATCAGGTAATGGCTTTCTACGGCGAGCCACAATGGTGTGTTGTGGGTGACACCTTCCCCGTCGGCTGCAAGTGGGCAGACTCAATCGTGTATGGCCCGCAAAGTTTCAAGGACAATCCCGACACTTACAACGCTAAGTACAAGTTAGTTTTGATTTTTTTTTAAATATTTCTCTGCAAAATATTTACTAAGCTAACTTTTTTAAAAGGCAAATATATATCAGGCGGGCGTTAATAACCGCGACACAGCTTACAACTAAATTGTTATAAATTATTTTTGTAATTTATGTCTTGAATAAACAGTGTATTTATTATTTTATTATCTAAAAATTGAGACACTTAAATTCTTGTTAAACAATGAAAAAAGAATTATTTATGATCATTAGCACAAAGTACGGCATGTACAAACCGCACTGTGGTCTGGACAACGTGTTGATCTCATGGAGTCATGATGAATACCTCTACCAGTTCCTGCTACACAACAAGTCTAAGATACCTGAGAAAGGACTTTACATGATCAGGTAACCTTCAAGCGTTAATTTTTTGTTAAATTATTATTAGATTGTACTAAAAACGATTATAATAAAAAAAAATGTATATTTTATATTCGATGATTCAATGAAAATAATTTGATGTAATTTAAAATACAAATGAAAAATTGATTTATTTGCGTACATATATTAATAATAATGTAATGTAATATTTAGAATTATTTTCATATAGTGAGTCTCCTAACATGGGCGTAATAAATAGATTTAGAAAATATTTTATTAAAATTGTGTTGCTGCTAGGTACCATTCGCTTTACCCATGGCACGCGGGCGGTGACTACCGTCATCTCACCAACGAGAAAGACGAACAGATCTTGCAATGGGTACTCGAATTCAAGTAAGTTTCGCTATTAATTGTTATCGATATTTAATTACGATGCGAGAACTATTGCTCCCATTGAACTGTTTTGCAGCAAATATGATCTTTATACGAAGAGTGAGAAAGTTCCTGACATCGAAGCGCTGTGGCCGTACTACGAGGGGCTCATTGAAAAATATATCCCCGGCGTGTGCGAGTGGTAACAATTACTATGGCTCAAACGTAGTAGCAAATTAATTAATCGCTACTCATACCTACTTATATATTAAAACTATAATTTTATAATGCAACTAAAATATTAATCAATAATGTACTTAATTATTTAATCAACTTTGTATTTATCGTTTGATACGGAATTATAAAGGAAATAAATTATTTTATTTCAAAATTTGCTTCTTCATTATACCCTTAATGATTGATTTTAAGTTTTTTTTTTTCTATAATACCGAATGAACATTTTTATGAACTATTTGTGGACTTAATTTCCAAATACGAAAACCGTAATCTAATCTAAGTAAGGTCAAAGTTGTTTAAACTCATCAAAATATAGTTGATAAATTAAAAAAATAAGCAATTGTAATAAGTACATTTTTATAATAATATGTATATAATTTATTTCACAATACTAAAATATAAACTAAACCAAAAATAATTGAGCATCTGAATAGGTACAATTTAACTGAAGCTTATCACTGTGTAATTGTTAGAAAGATGTACCGGAGTGCCAAAGGTAAAAGTCTCTGGATACTTTTTTGCCTCGTCGTGCCACTGTCGTGTTAATTCATAAAAGCCCTACGAGGCGTCTTCTTTCTTTTTATGTGACTTTCTGTAACATAAAAGTATATCGATTTACACAAACAAAGGATTTATACAAACATAATACAAATATTTACACAAACATAATACAAAGGAAAAGTAAGAAAATATGAATTTTGCTTTTTCATTTTCTGAATCCGGTAGTGTTAATGTTACACGACCGGGAAGAGGAATTGAATATTAAAATGTACCACATTTAATATTTCATTAATCTACTCTTATTACGTTCGTAATAAACAAACAAAGGCCCGTGGCGCAGCGGCACATGTGTGTGGCTGTAACCGACAGGTGCTGGGTTCGATCCTCAGTCGAGGAAATGAAATATTTAAAATTTTTCAATTTAAATATTTAATGTTTCATGTCTTTGCTCTGGTAATAAAGCAAAGCGCGGCGTTGAGTTCGCCACTCAACACGCAATGCCTCAAATTCGGCGGAAAATGGGGAACGGAAGCGGAATGGAGTGTCTTAACACTAGGTTACCTGGTTCCCTCTGCCTACCCTGCTTCGTGCGGGATATAACGTGAAGCTGAGTGAGTATACTGTTTATACAAAGTAAACCATGACAAAAAAAGTGCTCATACTCATACTCAACTTCACGCTGCATCCCGCATATGGCGGGGTAGGCAGATGGAACTTGAGAACCTAGTGTTAAGACAATCCGTTCCACATTCGAAATTGTTCAAAAAAGTATGTTCATGGCAAATTGTTTTAATATAAGAAACAAAATAAAAAATTCTTCTGACAAATTTAAAATGACATGGAACATAATAAATTGTGAAACTGGAAATACAAAGAATTGCAATTATGAATTTAAATTAAAAATTGACAATGGTGTATGTAACCAGCTGTGATCAAGAAGTTGCTAGTGTTTTTGAATTTTTTTTGCTGATAACCCAGTTTCCACAACCAAAACCCTTATAGTTTCCACAACTGTCGCTGAATCATTGCTGAAGGAGTGCGTCGACAAATGTAATATAGACTTTAAATTTCATTCAATCAACTCTAAAGACTTTGTTAAAACATTCAAAACTATAGATATCAAGAAAACTTTAGATCTATAGGGTATTTCTGTCAAATTGATTGGATTTATAATAGACGCTGTTGCTCCTCATCTTGCTGATATATTTAATAATTATATATATGGTGTGTTTCCTGACCTAATGAAACATAGTAAAATCATACCTATATTTAAATAGGGTAGTACATGCGATCCTAATAATTTTAGACCTATGTCGGTACTACCTTCTTTTAGTAAAATTTTTGAAAAAAGTATTTTAAATCAAATATTATTAGATTTTAACTATCATAAACTCATGCATAATAAACAGTATGGTTTTACTAAGGGCCGCTCTACTACCGATGCTGGTATAGCTCTCTTAAAGAGAATTTACGAGGCATGGGAAGGATCGCAGGATGCTCTTGGCATGTTTTGTGACTTGTCCAAGGCATTTGATTGCGTGCAGCATGTCAACATTGGTCATGAAGCTACACCATTACAGTATAAGAGGACGTGCACTCGATCTTCTGACTTCTTATTTAACTAATAGGATTCGGAGGGTTGATGTGAATGGTAAGAAATCTCCTGGTTCTTTAAACAGTATGGGGGTCCCACAGGGATCTGTTCTTGGTATATATATATATATATATATATATATATAATTAACCTACCATGTTTAGTTAAAAAGAGCCATGAGGTAGTATTGTTTACGGCTAATTTTTAAAATGAAAAGAAGTCAAAAAGTATATGACAATGTAAACAATGCTCTCTCAAAAATAGTACATTTGTTTAGTGCAAATTGTTTACTTTTAAATAGTAAAAAAAACTAAATGTGTAATATTCCGAACACCCAACACGAAAGTTGTGAAAGTCGATGTATTTTTGTATGGTGAAGCTGTGGATCCTGTTGACTCTACGGTATTTCTCGTGATCACCATTGACTCTAAATTACAGTGGGGACCTCATATCGATGGATTGGCGAATAGGCTTACCTCAGCAGGCTTTGCAGTTAGAAAAATCAGAATATTAACAGACGTGGAAACGGTTCGCCTCGTTTAGTTTAGTTACTTTCATAGTATTATGTCCTACGGCATTTTACTTTGGGGCAATGCAGCCGATATTCAATGTTTTTTTGTCTTGCAGAAGCGAGCTATTCGTGTAATCTATAAATTGAACCCTAAAGATTCTTTAAGGGAAAAAATTTAAGAAATTAATATAATGACCGTTGCATCGCAATACATTTTTGAAAATATGATGTACCTATATTAAGAAAAGTATTAAGGAATTTAGCAAAATCGAGGATATACGTATTATAATACAAGAAATAAGTTTAATCTTAGTGCACCTATGACTCGATTGCATCGAGTCCACAATTCTTTTATGGGTTAGGGTGTACGCTTTTTCAATAAGATCCCAGAAAACGTCCGAGAATTTTCAATTTCACAAATTGAAAAAGTTGTGAAAAGAAGTTTGTGTGTTAAAGGTATAAATTAACGTTTTTATAAGTGTTAGCACGTCTTGGGAATAAAATGCTCGCTCCAGGCTATTTCAAATGTACCATTGTCACATAATTATATGATGTAAAATTTTGATAAAAAAAAAGACATGTCCCGCTTTCTTTCCGCAGTTTCTTTCGTTGGTTCTTCTCAGGAATCTCAGGTCTGAAGCAGTAACTTTAGTGAACTGGTGGTAAATTGTTTAACGTTCACAAAACGATGCTTGTAACCTCTTATTTGAATTGAATTTAAAAGGCATAAAGGCAATATGACAATTTAAATTATTGTAAATTTCATTATAAAAGATAACAATCGGGACTTAAACTTTACTCGTATGTGACGATTTAATTGGTTGAAGAATAGGGGACCTATACTGCTAATCCTAATGAACTATTTCGCTTTTTTTTAGATATTCTATGATTATTTTTTTATTTAGCCCGCGAGATACAGCTTTATGCTGTATTTCGCGGGCAGGTAGACAGAACTTAGGGAAGGAACCTAGGGTTAAGATACATTTAGCTAAATTTGAGGCATTGAGTGTTAAGTGGGAGAACTAAACGCCGCCCTTTGCCTCGTTAGCAGCACAGAAATACTAATATTAAATATTTTATACATTCAGATTTTGATTCTGCGTGTTTTCTAAAGGCGATGAAGACCTCCCTGTCCCTTTACTTCTTAGTCTTCATTCTGTCATCACTTATTTACTCCAAGTATCAATTTGTCTATTCCTTGTAAATTCAGTCAACTGAATTGACTCTGCATATCCTATGAAAAGATCGCATCTTCACCGTATTTATCTTTATTATATTTTTGCAGCTGCACTAAGCTGACACCTTCATCAATGTCGCCATTTTGTATATAATAATATCCGTTTGTACCCGACATACTGTCAATATATATTACTTTATTGATTTGTGATTGATTGTTCTGATCTCTGCATTCCGTCCTTTCGTTATTTCTTCATCTCTATTCTTATTGTATCTAACCACATTCTTTTAGTGTAAAATGACTTACTTAATAATTTTCCGCTCCATATAACCTTCCCTGGTAAGCAAAATAGGCTATCTATAGTTAGCATATTTTGCATACCAGGGAAGGTATAGCGAAATCATATCAACGAGACACTAAAGTAAGTTCTTATTTAGAGAGAAGAATTGTACTCGTATTATAAACATAAATATAAAAATTTTAAAAGCATAAAAATCAACTAAAAGGGAAATCAAACCCACATCTTATATATATACAAACACAAACTTTTCAACTTTCCACCACAATAAAGTTAAATAGAGATAATTTTATATTTCTAATCTGTACATTTATATGCCTACGTATTGTAAAATAAGTTATACTTATTTGTAAACCAACATTTTGCTAAAAAAATTACAAGTTATCAACTAGATACGTCATAATATTTTATGTTATTTAATATTTTGGCGCGATATGGCGTCGTGGCCGTGACCGTTGCCCAGAACTTAACTATTTGAATATTCGAGTTTGCTCGTTTTAATTTGTGACTTCGGCTTATAAATTGGCTTGTAAGATAAAAATAGATGTGCATTGAGTGGGAAATTAAGATAAATTGCCTTTGAGTTTCTTACTAAGGGTACGAATACAATGATACTTAGATAGTGTTAATTTTTTTTTTATTTTATATATTTATGTTACTACTTGCTAATGTTATATACAATTATGAAGATATATAATAATGTCTTTGATTTTCGCGATTGTTATACATTTTAAATGAAACACTTTTAAACGGATTAATCGCGTATATTGAATGGTAAACATTTTTGGGAAACCCGACGTTTCGAACACTTTACAGTAGTCCGTGGTCACGGGTAGACTCACGTGTCGTGACCACGGACGAGTAGTCGTGACCACGGACTACTGTAAAGTGTTCGAAACGTCGGGTTTCCCAAAAATGTTTACCATTCAATATACGCGATTAATCCGTTTAAAAGTGTTTCATTTAAATTATGAAGATACAATTTTATTTTATTTATATAATATTTTGGTTTGATTGAATCCAACCCTCGTGTGTATTAATATGAACAGAAACTTATAACGAAAAATTCAAATTCAAATATATTTTTTTGTTGAATATAAGAAGTTACAAGCTTAATTTTTTAAGCGTCAAATAATACGATGTAGCAAATAATAGCGATACTAAGGCGTTATTAAAAGGTGTTATTGTAATTACTGATTTGTTTCTGTTTCACCTGTACTTATCTATTCTTAAGTTTATGCTTTCTTTGCCTAAAGTTGTGTGTAGTTTTTACTCTCAAAATTTAAGATACGTTTACTAGATATGGCTTGTCAAAAAGATGAAGATGGTATTAAGAACAATATTTAAGTACAGGTTGAATTGTTAAATTTCATAGTATTATTATTATGTATATATTAATTTGAAATACATTGTACATTCTCCTGTATTCAGGTCCCAATTGAGCTTTATTTGTAATCATCAATTGTTATTCTTCCCACGTTGACACGTGTAGTTTGTATGAAACATTCAAGCTATACTTATAATAAATGTGTACATATGTATGTATGTATGGATATATATATATATATATATATATATATATATATATATATATATATATATATATATATATATATATATATATATATATGTTTTGTAAAATATCATGTAAGCTTTTTAGTTTATTTATCTGTAAAATTCAAGAGTATTGGCATAAATAGTTTTGTGAAAGATATATATACGTTGTGAAAGATATATTTACGATATAATGCTCCCTTTTTTCAATAAAATAGTCTAGACTCTAGAGCGTCTCTAACTTAACCTGTAAATTTATACAACTGACCGAGTTATAAATATCCTCTTTACCTCTTATTATAAATGTTATAAAAATCTTATTAAATCATAATTAATAACTGAATATATGTTAATGTCTCACCGTATTGAGGAAACAAAAATACTATTGGATATTTATCGTATTTTGTTATTTAAAATTGTCACAGTTTAACTAAAATTAAACGTTACATAATAAACGACGCAATATATTAAATTAAGTACAGGGTGGGCCCCGGAGTTTTGCGAATTTGAAAAATTCATAAAAAAAAAACAAAAGTAATATTAAAACCAATTTATTTTTAAATTAAAGTTAACATTTGGGAAAATCATTTCTTAAAAATAACATCATCCAGATGCGCACCATCCCGCTGCAAACATTCTTCGAATCTCGACCTCAAATTGACAAAAACTCGTTCGCACATGGCACGCGGAATAGCGGCCATTTCTTCGCGGATATTGGCCTTCAACTTTGCAATCGTGGTCGGATTATTACTGTAGACTCTACTTTTCATGTAGCCCCACAAGAAAAAATCGGGTGGAGTTAAATCCGGACTCCTCGGTGGCCATGGAATGTCACCTCGGCGCGAAATGAGTTTTCCAGCAAACATCTCCTTTGCGGCTGCCAAACTCTCGTTAGAGGTATGGCAAGTGGCGCCATCTTGTTGAAACCATGTCGAACTATTGTACCCTCGAAATTCTGACAGCTGTGGGTAAAAGAAATCGCGCAACATGGCTGTGTATCGTTCAGTATTAACTGTCACAGAATTCCCTCGCTGGTCTTCAAAGAAAAAGGGTCCGATGATTCCGTGTGCTGAAATAGCCGCCCAAACTGTCACTTTTGGCGAATGCAAAGGCTTTTGGTGTTTGAATTGTAGATTTTCTGAGGCCCAATAACGACTATTTTGTTTATTTACGCGCCCATTTAAGTGAAAATGGGCTTCGTCTGAAAAAAGAATATTGTTGAAGCTCCGAAACCGCTCAAACATTGTTTCGACGAAATCACGTCGTAAATTGTGATCATTTGGCTTCAAATCTTGCACTAGTTGAAGTTTATACGGGTGCAATTTTAAATCTTCCTTCAAAATACGACGCAAAGTCGTTCTTGATACAGATAGCTCTGCTGATCGCTTGCGAGTTGATTGCCCAGGATTGCGTAGTACGGAAGCTCCGACTTCGTTTATGTTTTTATCTGACCTTTTCGTCCTTTCGGGCCCCTTAGGTTTCAGATTAAGGGTCGAACCGGTAGCCTCGAACTTTCTGACCCACGCCCTAATCAAACTTTCACTCGGACACTGTTTTAAATCATGCAATCCATAGTGGGAGCGAAATGAACGTCGAACAATAACGCACGAATCAGCATTTTTGTAATAATTTTTTACACAGAACGCACGCTGGAGCACTTCACCCGTGAAGTGCTCCATTGCGACTAAATTTCCAAGGCCCGAGTTACAGATCCCCACCTCCCGCGCTCCGCCCCCCTCCCCCGTTCCAACGCTATGGCGATTTCAAATTCGCAAAACTCCGAGGCCCACCCTGTATATATTACAGACTAGGTGATAAATTGTTGCTTCATATGGGATCAGTCTCAGGTTTTAATAGCATCTACGTAATTTCTAAACAATATCTTTTTTTTATTTAATTGGCTCGAAATAACAAATTCACCATTTGATACGTTACGTTTCTATTGTTCCAAATTATATCGAATATTTTTCCACGTTTTACGTAGTAAGCCACACAGCCCACAAAATGAGGCGAGTCTTAGATAGGTACGTTCATATTCAAATTGCTACAGACGTTAAACTCTATTTATGCGATGATTTGTAAATATCTTAAGAATTTTTACTTATTTAACTCTATGTTGCTGTAATATTAAATCAATATAGGTAATTCTATTTACAAATAATTTTATTTTATACTTTATACAGTGTCCTCCTACGTTGTTTGTATTTATGATCATCATTGATAGTCGTAAATAAAAAATACAGTCGTTATATAACAAGTAGTAATCAAGATAATCTTCACTTTCTATATAAGTATAAACAAATCACTACGTAAATAATATAATTATAGCAAACATAATTAACTGGCATTAATTGGCCATTGATTACGATTAAGATTTGTAACAATTAGCAATAGTAACTACGACATTGAAATTTGCCATGTTATTGATATTAAATAAGTTACGTAGAAGAGATAACATTTTAGCCTAAGGGGTCGAGTCTCGATAAATCAATTTGCCGCCCACATTTAAGATGTTGGTGCTGGTCGTGAGGAGCAGTTCTCGTGGTGACATCTCCAAATAAACAACGCCATTATGAAGATCCTAAATCCTGTAAGTTTTTATTTTTAGTATTTTTTTAAGCTACACTAAATGTTATATTATATTTAATTTTTGGCAAGTATAAAAAATAAGTAATGACGCCGTCGTAGCCCTTAGCGTAGGGGTGTGTCACACGGAGGAATGAAATATTAATTTGCTTTCGTTGTTCTAATGACGGTTGAAAGCGCGGGGTTCAGTTCCGTAACTAAATGTCTCAAAAATAAACTCTGTCTGCTGTGCTAAAAACATATACCTACGTATAGAAAAAAAAACTTGGTCTAAATAAAAGATTTTACCACTTCCTTAAAATTTTTAAGGGTGAGAAGGTTTTACAAGAAATCATCAATTTTTTAAGTATTGTAAAATTTTAAAAACGTACTTTCATATTTAATTAAATTATTTTTAATATAAATTGTTTTTTTTTATTTAATTTTGTGTTACCTTGCGTTATAATAAAACTAGTATACGTTGTGCTAAAACTTTTCAACTAATATTTATTGTTATTACTTCTATGATCCGTCGTGACGCTGAGGCACAAGCGTATAACTATATATGCAACAGGTTGGGAGTTCGATTCCCACTCACTCTGATAACGAGACAAAGCGTGGCGTTGAGTTCCGCTACTTAACTTGCAATGCCTCCTGAATTCGGCAGGAAAGGAAAGAATAATTTTAAATTTTATGTATTCACTTAAAATTATATAGAAAAAAGAAATCTTCTAGTGACAGTACAACGAATTCTTATAAAGCTTACGTAGCTTAAAATCGAAGCTTAAATTATAAATTATCTAATAAAAATATTTATCAAAGAAAATTATATCATCACTTAAGTTTATGTGATTGTATAATTTACGCGTTATCATCTGATGTAACTTTTGCAGTAGCTATGTTATTATGGATGTTATTAAAACTCTTATCAAACAAGTGTATCGTATGTTTTATAGAGGTCTTACATATACAATTATTAATTTTTTAAGCAAACACCTTAATTATATCGAGAACCGAGATTTCAAAGAAACTATAAATTAAGTCGATAAAATTAAATATTGATAATCAGATAGAAATAAAGTTCCATCACTCATCACGCATTGCCTTAATTTGGCGAAAAGTAGGAAAACAATGTGTCTTCAAAAGGTACAGAGAATGTTAACTCGAGATTCCGAAGTACCCTCTGCCTGCTCTGCAGCTTGCAGAATACGGCGTTGATAAGAAAATGTAATAATTTCCTTGGTAAAGCGATCTAATAGGCCCAACAGCATAATATTCATTCGAGAACGGCAAAAGACAAGTGGATGGCACCTATACCAAGAAGCTTCGATTACAAAACTTTATATTAATTTCGTAAAGTAATCGTAGTCTATATATCTATCTATAGGTTAGGAACGAGCTTATATTTAAGTTTTCAATATCATAATAATTCACTATGATCTGAATGAATAATAGATATGTATTTCAATTCACTTTTTATTTGCTAGATGTTTTTTAATGGTAACTGGAGCTTGAATCATCATGTGTTAGGTAAATCTAATTAAATTAGACCTTTTCATGTCACTAATTAAAAGAAATCTCAATATCTTTTAAATGAAAATTTGTTAATTATCAATAATATGTCACTATATAACTATCACTCATTTTGCAGGATAACACAATTTCTATGTTAGACCCTTCTCTGCTGCTCCGGCCAGAGAAAGTCTACGATGGCAAGCCTTTAGAAGCGTTCCGTGACTACTCCGTCGATACACTGGACCCTATTAAAGAACGTGTAAGAAGAACGTACTACGACATGCATACTAACATGACTGTGGACTTTGTCAAAGGTATACAATTAAAATTACGGTTTTTAAGACAATCGTTATTTTGTACAAAATAAAACTTGAACCTAATTATGTAATTTGTACATTTATTTTACCTATCTATTTTTAAAACAACTAGCCACGTTAAAGGACCTTATTAATTTTAATAGAAGTAAAACACATAATATTTTAAACAACATAACTTTATTTTAAAAAGTTAAGCATGTACCTACCATAATTCTCTTTAAATTAGTAAACGCTAATTATTAATAATCTATCACCTACATTTAAACTAATGATGCCAAGATCTAATAATATTTGTAATAGGTAAAATGGAAAAATGGTTGAAGTTCAACCATTTCAAGGCGACAGTGAAGGAAGCTCTAATCAAGTTGAACGAGCTGGTGGACGAATCAGACCCGGATACCGACTTGCCCAACATTGTTCACGCCTTCCAGACTGCAGAGAGGATACGACAAGACTACCCAAACGATGATTGGTTCCAACTAATTGGATTAATACACGACCTTGGAAAGGTAAAGTAAAAAAAATATAATCCCACTGTTATATTTACTAAATGACAAAAAATACAATTTATATTGTTTATCTTTATTATAAGATATAAGTATATTTTAAATCTATTAAAAACAATTAATTGACAATACAGTGATGGACTGACCTGCCACTATTTGTAAGACAATCTCAGACAGTCAAAATATTTAAACGCAGTCTTAAACAGGACTTTCTGGAGCAAAACTTACTACATTTGGACTTATTAACTTTATGTGCCTTTTAGTCTAATTATGTATTACATTAATGTTGTTAAATAATATAGAAAAAATAGTCAAAATTTACCTATTTTTTTTTTTTTTTTAAGTTTGATTAACTCAATTTTACATCGATTGTAGGTAATGGCGTTTTACGGCGAGCCGCAGTGGTGTGTGGTGGGCGACACCTTCCCCGTCGGCTGCAAGTGGGGCAAGAGCATAGTATATGGTGACGACAGCTTTAAGAACAACGACGACACTTACAACAATAAATATAAGTTAGTATCTCTTAATTTATAGTTCTAAGAACATCATTAACAAATAATTAATGAATTAATTTACAGTTTATTTTTCACTTTTTACCTTTCTCTCAAAATACATTAAAAAGACAAAACAGTACCTATAGTTTATATTAATTTAATTCAAAGTAATTATTATAATTTATAATTTCAGCACTTTATACGGAATGTATCGCCCAAATTGTGGAATCGAGAACTTGATGATGTCGTGGGGGCACGATGAGTATTTGTACAGAGTGCTCAAACATAACAATGCCAAGTTCCCAGAGGAAGGACTCTGGATGATCAGGTATATTTAATTAATTAAATATTATGGGCATTATGTTCGCGAATTTTGTATATATTTTAATTTACACTACCCATGCCAGGGTAGGCAGAGGAAATCTGACAATTTAGTTATTAACTTTGTTGGCATTAAACCACTTCCGTTTACTTTTCGGCGAATATCGAGATTTACGTGTTGCTTCCATAGTCGCATAGTCTCCACAGCAAGGACGACTGAAAATAATAATTACTTCATTCTTTTCATTGGGAATCAAGCCCACAATTGTCCCGTTTACAGTCAAATACTCGTGTCTCTGCGCCACAGCGGTCTCGGTCAAGGGTTTACACTATTTTACCTCAATAAATAAATTTGTACTTTATAAACAATTAATAATTAAGAAAACTCTGGTCGATTGCGGTTTTACTGTTATACAACTGTATCAGATAAGTAACACTTTTTGTTTAGATACCATTCCTTCTACCCTTGGCACGCTGGCGGCGACTATAGCCAGTTCCGCACGGAAAAAGATGACAAAATAAAGGAGGCAGTACTTAAATTTAAGTGAGTAACAATTTTTGTATGATAAAAGAAAACTTTCATATATAATATTTGAGATATTTAACAAAATTTTAGAGCAAAATATAAATATATTCTCTATGCTATTTTTTTTTTCAGTCAATATGATTTGTATACAAAGAGCGCGGCCGTTCCGGACATTGAAGCTCTATGGCCATACTACGAATCTCTGATAGAAAAATACATTCCCGGCGAACTCGATTGGTAAATTGTGGAAACTAATAGACCTTTAACCCTTTAAATTAATTTTATGTATATAAATGTATATAATAATATATCTAAGTAAATAAAATGTAAATTAAAACACTTTTAAAATAAACCAGGAACTTTATTTTAGCTATATGTACAGTAGTAATACAGATATATGAAAATAGATAATTATTCTTTATAGCTTCAACAAACAGTCACATTGCGAAACAAGGATCGTTATATATTCATATAATATCATTAGAAAAGACATTAATAGCTAAAATATTCATCAATTGTATAAGAATAATAATAATAAGCAAAACACTGCATAATTTGGTAAATATTTTAACTAGAAATGTCAAAATAATGGTAAATGTTAACATATTTGAATCGTGCGAAAGAGACAACACTATACGAGTGAAAGAAACAAAATATTAGTAGTGTCATATTGTCTAGCTCTTTCCCTCGTATGGCGGCGTCTCTGTCTAATGTCGACAATTTTAGGACGTATAATGTCAAGCTTCAAACTTTAAACTACGTATTTGGGAGTCTCTAGAAAAGATATATATAAATAATTCGTATGTAATATATAATAAAATGTTACGTAAAATCTTTGCAAGAACAAAGACGAAACGTTTTGAACAAAAATGATTTCAACAAAATATTATATTCGGAAGTCGATGTTTCAAATCATTCGCTCACCTCATACTACAATATCACAACTCTGACACCAATCAATCATCACTTACACAAAAGACACAGATAAAAAATTACCGACAAACAAACAAAAAAAAACGTAAACTAATCACATTTTTTCCTTAAGAGTTTAACTTAATATTATTTATGGAATATAAATTAAAATGAATTTTAAATGTTCCGATATCTTCGTAAAACCCACACGATACAAATTATATTTAATAAAGAATTAATAAAAAGTTAAAGGAATTTCACACTCGGGGTCTTTATCACAAGAGATCTTAATAAAATCATTATGTTTTGTTGCTTCACGATATAGCATATTAGGGAAGGTCGAGAGAACTTGTAGTTATAACATTGTGTGTTATGTGGCGACGAAATAAAAGTGATTCATTCCCCAAATGGGTATCAAACTGATAATGGTCACGTTTACAATCAGATACTGTGCCGCTGCGATACGTTCACTTAAAAAAATAACACTCCGTATTTTAATTTTTAACTCTTATTTATAAAAAAAAGTTGATATGGCATAATTAAAATATTTATTTTTTTTTAAATATTGGTGCGGGCACGTTATGAACGCAATAATCAAAGAATCACATCTTTGATTATAACGTTCCGAGCGTGTGCCAGTACAGCACATATCGATCGCCAATGTCACGTGGTGTTGAGAAAACACAAAATTGGTAGGTAGGGTAGAGAACAAATAATATTACACAAAAGGAGAATGTTTTTAAAAAAAGATCTAGTTAAAAATTGCCTTTAACTATTACAAAGAAAAATATCAGTTACATTACAAATTACTCAACTTTGAAGTTCCATGATTTGACACCACACAAACATACCTTTTGGGAATATATATATAAAAAGTATAATTATGACAATTTTCTTGAAAATAATGGAAGCCTGTAGACTCTATCTAGCCTGAGTGCTCATGTTTTACGAATCAACATTAAAATTTCAGAAAAATCACCTCTTTTCTTATGTCATCGATGTTTCTAATCTAACCGTTAGGTCTAGAATTTCTAATATAATTAGTGCAGGTAATAGCTTCGAGGTAAATAACATATACAAGTTAGTTTTATAAGGCATTAAAATGGAATATACATTTTTGATTATAAATTGATAAGTAATATATTTTATAAGGTAAATACACTTATTTATACAATATTATTTTTATAGCACAATCTAAGATGCGAAATTCGTTTTAAATGTTTTGATAACGTTCTCAAGTAATTCTTGACAATTATTTGCATACAATTATCAAAATATATATTTTTATAAAAATTATATAAATATATACTAATTTAATTCCTATAAGTATGGAATCTCAGCTATGTGTTGCAAGCCTAAAATATGCTATAATTATAAAAGGCCAATATGTTTTTTTAATATAATAGTACATAATACAAATCAGTGATGAATGCCATTTTTTTTTAATTTTATTTTCAACTGAAATTTTATTCAAAGTTTATTTTCAAACCTTCACTGTCACATATTATTACGATCTTAACCAACTAAACTATGAAATCAGTCTTTATATGGAAAGACGGCTATCAATTCCTCACGCAACTCCTAGGCTTAATAAAAGGCATACGGTTACACAAAATGGCGGACACGATTTCAATTATCACACACACACCAATCGCAATATTTAAAGTAAGAAAATATTTACCATATATTTATTATTATTTTAAAAGTGTTAATCCACACTTAGGAAAGAAAAATACTTATTTGAAAAACATATAAAAAATGTTATGTAGCGAGATATGAACCAGCGCCCGCTACGTTATTTTTTTATATTTTTTCTAAATAATTACCTTAGATATATCATCCATCATATTATTCATCGTAGCGAACATTGCTTAACTTTAAATATAGTGCGATCGGTTAAACCCTAACTATCCTTACAGGAATGTTACATACAACCTACGTAACTGCCTTTGTGGCTTACTCAACATCGATATTTATAAATGTTTAATTCTTACGTCTCGCAAAGCAAAACTAACTTACAGCATTTTCTTTTCAACTACTAAAAATAGTGTGATAGAGATAGAAAATACAAATGTACGAGAGAGAAAGAGAAAGGAACAGTCTGAAAACAATAGCAATCTCTATATTTTTTCAAAGCAGAAGTTCCGAAGATTTTTTTAAGGAAATGTTTTCTTATTATCCTTCTCTATTAGATGTATTTTAATTTTGCGTAATAAATGTATTATTTAGATACAAAATATCAATATTATGTGAGGAGTTAAGTTTCGAAATGTTTGTATATACTGGTGACGTACGCCATCACCTGCTGCCAGTCCGGACGCTCCTGTTGGATCATGTCTTGAATGTTCTGTTAATATAATGTTATATATTAATTCTAGAACAACAAAGTAACAATGGAAGTTGTGTAAAATATAATAGTTTAAATTATTGGTAACTAATAAAGTGCATATGTGTATTGGATGGAGCATCTAACTTACAAGTATATGTTTTTTATCAGAACACATCAGCGATGAGAGGCCAATTGTAGGGGCCTAATGTGTAAGAATGTAAACGCGATAGGTTCTGGGTTCGATTTCACTCGAACAAATGATCTTTTTTTATATGTTTATGTCCTTGCTCTTGTCTGCCTCGGGAATTCCGAGGAAAGTGGAGAACGGAAGTGTTTTAACATTAGGTTTCCAGGTGGCGTGTGCCACTGGGTGTGTGTGTGTGTGTGTGTGTGTGTGTGTGTGTGTGTGTGTGTGTGTGTGTGTAGAGGGCGCGCTACGCACGAGCGTGGTGGGCACGCCGACGGCCTCGGCGGCGGCGAAGGCCACGGAGAAGTTGGTGCGCTTGTCGTGCGGCGCCAGCGACGCGTACGGCACGCGCGCCTCGCCCACGTACGAGTGCAGCAGCGCGCACAGCGCCATGCCGTCGTTCCACGACGAGCTGCGGCAATAAACTACACTGTAGAGATGCAATGAACATACCCAGAATCGTAGGTACTAGCGTGGATGTCACAGTGAGAATCGAGAAGAACGTGCTCAGGTGGTTTGGGCACGTCGAACGAATGATTGAAGGAAGATTGACAAAAAAGATTTATGAAGGAAAATTGAGTGGTAGGAGAGAGAGTGGGTGACCTTCGAAAACAGTACCTACGATACTGGAGAATGGTCACGTAAAAAGCATAAGGCCCCCCCGGAAGGCATGACAGAGCATGTTTCTTACTAGTTTTTATGTATCAATTAGATAACTGGTGTAACCTTTATGTAGAGATAAATAGAATTAATTAGAGTTAATTCTACATAAAAACCTTGGTCTTAGAAATCAAACTTATCTTTATAAAAACTGCAAATGCTCCATCGGTATTTAAGTACTTTCCATAACATTTAGTAATTATTTATTTCAACCAGTTCTTAAATAATTAATATAAAATCAAATAAAGTGATTATATAACACAAATTATGTTTACCTAAAGTTGGTAATGTCAATGTTGTTGTAGCCGAGAGTTTTCTGCTGGCACCATTTGAGCAATGCATTTCTCTTGGAACCACCGTTTTTCACTTGCAGTGCATTCAGAGGGTCTTTTCTTTCACCTGTTATAAATACATATATAAATGTACTGATTTTGCATATAAAGTAAGTCAACAAGTACGTTAAGTTATTTATTAAATAGCTATCGATATATATTTATTTATTTTAAACATCAATAGATAAATGTGATATATTGCAGTTTCAGACTTTCGTACTTTTGTTAATAATTTATTTACGTCAAATTGAAATCAAAAGTCGATCGCAATCTACACATATACACACTAAATTATTTTTATCTAACCTCTTATAAAAGAATAAACGAGTAAAAACGGTCAATTTTATAAATGAACCTAAGCCTTTAGAGTATTTTCTCCCGCCTCGAGGAAATGAAATATTGATTATTTTCATTTTTTATAACTCTATCGGGTAAAAAAGCGCGGCGTTGGTTTCTGCACGCATCGCCTAAAATGAAAAAAAGAAAATTCCCTTTTTAAACCATTTTTTATCTTAAAATATATATGAACCATAAACATTAGACAATATCAATTTAGATATAACTCACATATATCTCCATAGCTATTCCTCCTGACGAACGACTCCATAGCCTTCTGCTGCAGCGACGCGAGCGCGCGCTGCTCGTCCGGCACGTTGGTCTCTGCCCCCGCGTTAGACAACAACAAGCTTTTACTAACGGGGACGGTTTGTGCCAGTAAAGTTGTTTTTTTTATTATTTTACGTATATTTACAAAGTTTATAATTCATTGAACTATTCTAAGAAAATAATTTGTAAAACTTTACGATAGGAATAATATTTTTCACCGTCACAAATATGTATATTTGTATAAAGTACATTGGTTACTACGTTACTAAAATAGCCCGCATCTGTATATAATCTGTGGTAGTTTGACAATATTCAAACAAAAGAAACGGAAGATATTTTTGTATATATGGTACGGTTATTTTTAAGCAATTATATAAAATAATAAACATACTATTAGTTTACAGCTGGCACAAAACGTCGGAAGGAAGTCAAATGGCCTCTAATCAGAATGAGTAGATTCATTAGGAACAAACCACCAACTTCCGAAATCATGAATTAAAAACTGCTATATTATTAGATGATTTATTATTTTTTATTCTCAAATATTATAAAAGTTAATAATAATGAAAGCTATTAATAAATTTATTAAGCAAAATTATGGCGTAATTATGGCGTTCGTTATAAATAGAAAGAACTATTTTGCTAAAAAATAAATTGTAAATGCTATGGCAAGAAAATGGATAGATTAGTAAATAAAGAATGAAAAAAACGTTAGTCACAGCCACAAGTACACAATATAAAAAAAAAAGAAAAAATATACTATTTTTTTATATTTATTACATAAGCTGTCCAATAGGTATTATAATTATAATAAATATACTCTATATGCACTATGCGTATATAGATAGGAACACAAAAACAGACAAATAAATATGTTAGGCAATAGATAGCTATGCGCCTCTCTCATGCCGCCATGCTGCAATAGAAATAAGCGAACACATGCGGTCAACAAGAAATCGTTAAATTAGTTTACTACTACATATGTAGCTACCAACTTACCATTATTACACATACAGATACAATATACACAATTGTCATTGTAATGAGATAAATATAAAATAATTAAAAAATATATATTTACATGCTGACCGTTTTCTATTTACATGCTGACGTTTACATATGAGATATTAATATATAATTATAGGAGTTAAAATAAATATTTCTCTCTATGTTGTTAAACTGTTTGTATTATTATTTTGATTTTTTTATGAAATGGTGGAGTTCATGTATTGATGGATTGTTTGTGGGCTCAAATTTCTACTTGAAAATTTTCCCTATATTTGAAATAGACTCCAGAATGGACGGAGAAGTACGATTTTAGCATGTATTTTGTTGTAAGGTGTGGAATATGGCATTCAAAATGATGTTTCATATTTTAAGTGTTGCTTTGTTTTAAGGACGATGGAATATAAGAATAAATATTTGAATAAAAATATATAAATAATTTATTTATATCACCCATGAAATTAATTAATGACTCTGCAACTAACTACATATATATTACTTAACTTTATGAGTTTAATAAGAATAAAAAACTTTATTAACATTACAAACATATGTACAGTTATATTTTATTAAATAATATTCAACATTTCATATTAAGTTCACGCTGTATCCCGCACGAGGCAGGGTAGGCAGAGGGAACCCGGGAACCTAGTGTAAAGACACTCCGTTCCACTTTCGTTCTCCACTTTCCGCCGAATTTGAGACATTGCGTGTTGAGTGGCGGAACTCAACGCCGCAATTTTTTCATATTAAGTAATCATCTAATATCTAAAGAAAAGAGGATGTCATTATATATCTATAGTTACTATACTATAGACTATGATAGTCTGCCTTTTTCAGTAAGAGAGATATAATTAGAAGTTGTGGCCCTTGGATTTATAGATTATTTAAAGCAGTAGAATTCTGCTGTATCCCGCAAAAAGCAGGGAAGGCAGAGGGATCATGAGAACCTAATGTTAAGTACATTTTCCAATAAGACACTTCCGTTTTACATTTTACGCCGAATTCTGGATAGCGTGTTTAGGGCTAAACTCAACGTGCGCTGTCTTATTTTACCAGAGCGAGAAAATTAAAATATTAAACATCTCCAGTAAAAACTGAACCCACGACCTATCGCCTACTTTTTTACAGCTTTGGCATGCTTTTGCTCCTGCACCATGACTAACCCGGAATAGTAGATAATTCAAGTTTCAATAAATAAATACCTGTATTAATGGGGGAAGGTCTATTCCTCGGCGCTGGCGGTTTGTTGAAAGTGGAGGTGCCGTTCGTGGCGGGGGGTGCGGGTTCGGATAGACCGTTTTTGATAGTGTTTGCAGTTGTTACACCGGTCGTTGTTTGGACCTGCTATGGATGTTAATGTTGGAAAGGTCAAGTTTTAGGTAATTTATTATATAAGTAATAAATGAAACATTTAATATGAATTTTAAAAATAGAATATATTGTGCAATTGTAAATTTTCTAGTTTGCTTTCAAATGGTTTTTAAGATATATTATATAATTTTTTACTTAATATACATTTAGTAAAGATTAGATAATATATCTATCAAAGAATAATTATATTTAAAATACTTTCACTTTTACGCTGTATCCCGCACACATCAGGGTAGGCAAGAGAAAACTTAAGAATCTAGTGTTACACTCCGTTCTGTTACCTATTTTCCACTGAATTTGACTTAATGTGTTGAGGGACGGAACTCAACGCCGTGCTTTGCTTATTTACCCAAGCGGCATTTTTTTTTTTAATGAAATGAAAATATTGCATCGTTACCTTCCACTATTTTACAAGCCATATATCAAAAATTGGTCGCAAAACCAACACAAGAACGATGTCTTAACACTAGTGAAAATAATAAAGTAGCCTTTTTTGTTAATATTTTTTTTTATTTATTTTTTTTATTTGGTTACCTGTGGCCACTCGGTAACAGGTGTGGTGGCTGGAGACTGCTTGGCCGCTTTAGCCGCATTCTCTATGCTCTCTATAAGAGATTTGACTGACAGACGCGAGTCTTGTCTACTTACACCTGGAATCAACACGTTTTGTTTAATGTTTTAATTTTATTAAAGACTAAAGTAGCTGGCTACTACGAGTAGTTTGTGGCTTCTACCGCTTGAACTAAATAATAATCGGTTTGTAAGTCTGCGTTACTTTAGTTTTCTATCTAACAATCAATTTTAAAGCAACGTCTGTATCGATATTGAAAAGCAAAGCTTCAGCCAATTTTTAAATACAATTTGGCAAAACAATATTATTTAAACGTGTATAATTTTTTATTTATAAGCAGATTGAAATAAAACAAACACTAAATGTTAAGGGCAGCTTACAAAATATCATAGTGAAAGCGGTAACTAAACCAGCAAAGCCGTTTCTGAGATTAGTATAAACAAACGCACAGACAAACAAAAAAAATACTATAATAGTTTCGTTATTTAAAGCCGCTAATAACATTTTCTCTTACATACGATATTAATAAAGTATGGATATAATAGATATGCACAATATTATTCAACGCTTTATTTCTGTGTAAAGGAAATACTTTACAGATCGTAGACTTGGACCAATATGATTCTTATATTAAACTATAAACAGTACCCTCTCTAATTTCAAAGAAAACAATCTCTTTCATAAATAATAATGTACAGTTTTGATAATATTATAATTTTTACATAAGATGATACCTTTGGTACGTCTATGCGAAGCTGCGGTCGCCATGATGTCCTGTAGGGACGCGCTGGTGAGCAGCGGCGGCGGCGTGGAGGCCTCCTCTGTACGGGGAGGCAGAGCTAATGAAAATTATCGGTAAATATGTTTCGTTACTTCCAATATACGGGGTAAACAGGAAATATGATATATTTGTTGAACTCTAATAATATTTTTATCTATATAATCGTTTTTGTCTTAGTTCTTTATTTTCTTTAGATGAAAAGTTATGTGAATGAAGTATTATAATGTATAATATAAGTAATTTGGCAATAAATGGAAATGTCTGGAAAAAACTAGCTTTATGAGAGACGACAATTGATTTTATCTTTAAAGATTGTATACAAACTATAAAACAATAGTTCCAAAAAACATAGGAAATTCCACCGTCACCCTCAACAAAATAAAAATTTAAATAATTTTGAAAGCAATACGCATAAAATACATATTTACAAGCCAATCAGTAACCATATAGGTATCTTAAGTTACCCAATATATCTATCGATTCACTAGATATATAACCAATAAAAATAATATAAAGAGTTAATGAATTGCATCACTAATTATGAAAGTCATACACATACAACTATAATAATGTCAAATAGCTTCAAGATGATTTCTCATACACATGCATATGTCGGAGAACATTCGAGAGCTAAAAAAACGGGCTACAATAAAAAAATGGACACAAACAAACACAAACGCATACAATGACCAACACCGTACCGCCACCGAATGAACACAACACGACTCACACGCTTTACGGTTATTTACATTGACATCACACGGGAGCGGGGCGCTCAAAGCCGGACTTACGTAGAGGTCGGGACGTCGGCGAGTCGTTTAACGAGCGTATGGGGTGCGATAGCCGCTTGTGCTCTAACGTCTTCCAGTGATACGCTTTTCTATATCGTGGTAAAGAACCAGTGTCTACATCTGTGTTGGGTGATTTTTGATTTTGCAGCGACAATTTTCTTAAGGGCACTTCCGGTCGTGTATCCAGGGGTGCTTTCTCTAAACTTTGGACGATATCTCCTATCGATTTGGTAGATTTTTTAACTGGATCGTTAGCACTTGGGGTTCGGGATAGTGATATGACAGATTTCGTTATGTGCGCCATTTCTTTCACAATTGTTGTAGTATCAGTTAATTTTTTTGATCGCCCTTCATGTTTCTTAGTTCTTTTAGGTTTTCTGGGTACTTTTAGCAATTCCTCTCTTGGAACATTCGCAAAATCATCTGTTAACGTGGTATTACTTGTCAACTTGTCGTCATCTGCTATGTTTATAGTTTGGATTGCGGGCATCACTGGTTCTCCAATTTCCTCGTAATAGTTTTCTGATTCTGTTGTTGCTAAAGGTTGATCAAAAGATAAAAATGGATTTGTACTATGCCGTTTTGGACTATCCTTTTCCATTGTAGAATTTTGTTTAGCAAATGTCTGCGTTGTGTTGATGACGAAGGGAACATTATCTAAGGGTTGATAATACTGATTGTCAATTAACCATTCAGGCGTTTTTGACAGCTTACCAACGGTTTTTATTGGGCTTAAAGTTTTGCTGGGACTTGTATTAGCCGTAGGCGATCTTAATTCATTAACACTTTCACTGGAATCTCCTTTCTTTATTGGAAGAAACGGCAATGGTTTACTTTTAGTGTGCTTCTGATATATTCCTTTCTGTTTGCTTTCAAATTCCTTTTCATTATTTATAACTTGGTCAATGTCGTTATAATAAACTGTACTGTTTTTACTTTGGTTTTGGTTTTTTGGTTCAATTTCTACAACACTAGTATTAGGTTGAAAAAATATCGGCTGTATTAAGACAGGACTTAATATTATCGGAGACGATCCACGTTCGATATTAGCATTTAATATATTAATTGGTGCTAAAAAGGTATTTAGTTTGTTTCGAAATTTATTAGGTGCAGCATTAAGTGAATTATTGTTTGAAGTTTCAATATTTGATAAATTTGAAGATGAAAAATCACTGACAGTGTGTATTTTTAGATGATAACTGACGTTATCGTCTATTATCGGTTCAAGTGCTGATTTTATGTCACTAGGTTCGATTTTTGTTTCCAATGCAGTTTTATCATTTGATTTGTCTACAGATATTTCTGAATTCTGTGTTAAATTTGCATTATCTGTTTTATCTATTGAATTAGTTTGAGATGTTTCGTCTTCTATAATTTGAGATCTATTGGGATTATTTAAGCATTCTGGTGACAATTTGGTATCATGAGATATAAGTTTCGTCTCACTTACTTCCTCTACAGTATTATTATATAATTGTAAAACATGATCTCTTTGTTTTACAGCATCATCTTCTCCCTTAAATGTTGATAAACGTTTAACTGGTGCGTAGTTATCTGGGATATCTTCATCTGGTATCCTAACTGCTTCTATAGCAACTTTAGATAGACTGAGTTCCTCTTTCGGTATAGAATGCGATAATCTATCTTGATCATTCCCACTAATACGATTTAGAGCTGCTTTGAAATTGAATTTTATTTCTTCATTTACTCTCCGTAGGTCTTTTTCTATTGGATCATTAATAATATTTGATACAGGCTGTATAAATAAAGTTTCACTGTCAATTTGATTAGTTTTTATATCGTCTGGATATGGAAACGGAAGTATAGATTCCGCTTTTACTATTGGTATTTCAGTACATTTTGATTCATCTAAGAAATTGGCATCATCACCTTTATCTGTTTTATTTATTATTTTAGTTTTATTTTCTTTATCGATTATATTCGGGATATTGTTATTTGGCTCAAATGAAGTTACAAAAACGCTATCCGATCCCTCACTAAATAAAGAAGATTCACTAATATTGTAAGCATCACCTAAGAATTCTATACTAGTAGCCTCTTTGAGAGCATTCTTGAACTCCCCATTTGCATTAAGATTATCTGTACTATAAGACTTAATTTTACCGTTAAACATATTAGAGAGATTCTTACTAAAAATATTTTTATCCTTCTGTTTTTTTAAATTAACAGATTCAGACTTAGTAGTATGTTTAAAACTATTGTTTTCTATGACATCGAATTCATCCAAAGCGTCCTGACGCCTCAGCTTTTGCAAGGAAAAGTCAATAGCGTTTTGTCTTTTAAGTTCTTTATTCTCTACGGATCTTACCTTTCTTGAAGAGTTAGTACCAGCTAAAATTTTATTTTTATATTCATCAATACTGTCCAGCGTTGATTTATGGCTGTCGTCGTCATTTGTTTCGTCAGTAGTTACATTAAATATTTCAAGCTTAAAATCTTTGGACACAGAATCATCTAAATCTTTTTTATCTGTATTAGTGTTTAGTTTGAAAAATGCTTGATCTACAAGACTTGTATTCTTTTTCTCAAAACTATGGACTCTTGACAAATATCGAGTCCTTATATTTTTAAATACTTCTTTGGAAGAACTATCGCTGTTAGTATCGAAACTTTCGGAAAGTCTCAACAAATTCTTTTCATCTGAACTATTTTGTGCGCTATCCATAGATTCTTGCCTGTCAACACCTGTTTTGATACATCAAATTATGATTAGACAATTTATATAAATTATGTACACTTTGCATTTAGATGACACAGTTAGTTGTATGGCTGCGACTACAATTTAAAGCCTTACATAGAATTAGTGCGTGATAATGTTGTTAATTCCGCTAATTCATCTTTTTTATGGCATCATTTCATTGTATATCACATGCAATATCTAAAACTACGAAAATGCATGGAACAACAAACTTTGTCCAACTGTGTTTTTAACTAAAAGCCTATTACCTATACAGTCAAATGCTAAGGAATGCTAGTAAGTATTTTAGGCATTTCTTTTTAATATTAATTGGCTATATACTCTAAATGAGTAATTCAAAAAAATATTTCTTTCACAAGATAAAAAATATCGAAAACTGCCCAAAACCAAACTGGCAAAATATAAACAAAAAAAAAGTAAAGACATGCCAGATCATCATTCAAATAACATTTAAATCATTCCATTCACTTACCTTTCAAGGAATGTGAATGTATCTGGTCTTCTAACAGCCGGATGCGGTCCCTTGCTATCTTGTTCTCTGAGACGAGACGCTCGAGTTCTCTTTGGGCTTCAGTTTTAAAATCATTCGCGACCCGCACGGTCATTAGCAAGTCGCTTTGGAACTGTTTCCATTCAGTTTCCTGTAGCCCATATATGTTTATGATTTACTTATTTATGTACAGAAAAATATGTATATTTATTGTATAAATTTATAAAGTTGTAAATTTTGTTTAATTAACGGGCAACACTTATAAACTAATGGTTTGAATTGTTTTTGTATCCATAGTCTATTTATTGATAATAATGTTAGCCCTTGCACGTGCTGTTACAATTTTTTACTGTACAATTTTTTTTTCATATTTCTATTTTACCACGACGTGACGTCGGTGATGTCACAGCTAATAAGTTCATACAACAACACATAAATATGTTAAACAACCCTAGCCTAATATTTCCCTAATATACATATTTATAATACTTCAATGCAATTGTTCCAATTATGATATTAAACATTATTTTAAAACCTACTCTCCTCTGCCTTTATTGCAGTATTAATAAAGCTAAACAGGGAAATCTTCTGTAGGCCCTTGTTCAAATGATTTAACCTTGAAATAAGACCTGCTCGAGGAATCCCCAAGGAAATGAAAAAAATAATACTTTTAATTTAAATATATATTTTTTTCATTTCTTCGCTCTAGTACAAGGCAAAACGTGGCGATGAGTTCCGCCACTCAACACACAATGCCTCAATTTCGGCGGTAAGTGGGAAACGGAAGTGGAACGGAGTGTCTTAACACTAGGTTCCCAAGTTCCCTCTGGCTACCCTGGCACGTGCGGGATACAGCGTGAAGCTGACTCACGTCTCGCTCGCGGTCGCGCGTGAGCTGCGCGAGGCGGGCGCGCGCGTCCTGCAGCTGCCGCTCGAGGTCGGCCGCGCGAGCGAGCGCCTCGCCCGCGCGACTCATCAGCGCCAGCTTCTCGTCCGTCGCCACTTGCACCTTTGTTGTAACACCATAAATGTTAATTATTACTGAATTAACAACTATTATTTTTATCTGGTAACAAGGTAAAACACGGCATTGGCAGCCGCATAAAAAACGCAGCATTGGAACAAATTCGGCGAAAAGTGGGAAACAGAAGTGAAACTGAGTATCTTAACACTAGGTTCCCAAGTTCCCTTTGCCTGTTGCCGTTGTTATTCGATTTACAATAAAATCCTGTACTAAAATTACAAAAAATAAAAAAATAAAAATTATGGCCACACGTATTAATAGAATAATGTGATAAATTACTTGTATTTGCAGTTCAGATGAGTTTTCTTGTAAAGTCTGCAACTCTCCCTGTAGCGCGGACTTTTCTTGTCTTAGCTGTTCCAGTTGGAATTCTAATTCTGAGATCGTTGATTTGGCATTATTCCGCGATACCTGTGGAATTATATAACATATCTTTTCGTTTAACACAAGCACTTAACAAAATTATAAAATAAAGTTTTTAGTAATAATAATAATAATATTTTAATTATTAGATTAAAATTCCTAAATTCTAATGTTTACTGATAGTTAATTTATATATTTTATTTAACGTTAAATAAAAAACATAAATAATTATTATTTATGTTTTTTATTTAACGATAATTGTAAGTTAGACCCAACTTGGAAAAATAAATTGTTTTCATTTTCCTATTTAGTAAAGTCATTTTAGAAATAGACGGAAAATGGTCACCTCATGATTATTATTACTCTGCATTTTCCAATTTGATAAAAAAATAAAGCTAACAAGAGCATCGTCGTGCATCCGCCTGGCGTCGTCGTGCGCGCGGTCCAGCTGCCGCTGCGCGTGCGCCAGGCGCTCGGCCAGCGCGTGCGCGCGCGCCGCCGCCGCCTCCGCCTCGCGCCGCGCCGCCGCCGTCGCCGCCGCCTCCGCCGCCGCCGCGCCCTCCGCCGCGCCCGCCAGCTGACACACCACACGGGAACAGCATTTTACTCAAAGAGGCTTCATCAAATTAAATAATAAAACTTTTTATTAAGTGACGAAAATTATTGAAAAAAATACAAAAATAATCACAACCATGCAAAGGCGATTCGTATTATTTATTATAAGGGATTTGGTGCATAAGGTACATTCTGCAAATTTTAACAATTTTGTATTCAGTGACATCTAGTAACAAATTTGCCGTGTATGTGCATGTGTACGTGCAAGTATTTACATCTATGATGTATCTTGTAATTAGATAGACGTATAGCATATACAAAAGCAACGGCGTAACAATACCTGCGCGTTGGCGGCGGCCAGCAGGTCGCCGAGCGTGGTGAGCTGCAGCTGGCGCGCCGCCGCCGCCTCGCGCGCCGCGCCCGCCTCGCGCTCGCAGCGCGCGCGCTCCGTCTCCGCGCGCTCCTGCGACGCCTCCAGCGACCTGGGGGTACCCTCGTATTAAAATACTTGGAAAACAAATTTGTTGTTTGTTTGCTTCGTTGTGTACATTTTTGTACTAATCAAAAATGTTAATTAATTGTACATTTGGAAATAAAACTAACTAGGACACTTGCCTAATTCTCTCAGTTAGTGCTTCATTTTCTTTGGTTTTCTCTTCTAACGCCGCCTTCGTTTCCCTCAGCTCGGCCTCGAGTTCCTCCTGTTTGCTTAACAATATTCGCCGCTCCTCTTGAGATACCTACAAAATGTTGTATTTCGAATAAATATACATATATATATATATATATATATATATATATATATATATATATATTATATATATATATATATATATATATATATATATATATATATATATATATATATATAAGCAACTCACACTCACACTCACTTATGTTCAAAAGTTTCATAATTTCAGATTTTAGAAATAAAAATAATCTAAAATTCAACGTAGTGGAAAGCCAAATCGCAACATACTTATCGAGCTACGTCTAAATACATAATCTTAAGTCATTGTTAAAACTATATCTGTTATTAATGATAATTTGTCGATAAGAAATTTTTTACAAATATTCGCGCATAAAAAGATTATATTTCTATAAAAATATAATTTGCAGACAAGCTTTTCTTTTCATGAAAAATTGTTCATGAAAGGAACATATGAAAGTTTGCACATGTGAATTTAAAGTTAAAAAAAATTCTAATACAAATAAAAAAAACCGACAAATAAATTATTTTTTTTAATTTTTTATGTATTAATCCATGCTTACATTAGTAAAATAATAACAAAGATGTTTTAGTAAAAGAGCGTGTCAGCACATACTAACTTTTAAGACAGCCAACAGTTGCTGGTCAGTGTCGCCGGACACCACCGTCTCGGGCTCCACATCCTCTCTCATCAACAGCTCTTGCAATGTGTCTACCTGTGATAATGGAATTATATACTTTTAACTATTATTTATTATGTTATGAGAGGCCTGTCGTGGCGCAGCGGCACAAGCGTGTGACTGTAATATTTTCAATTTAAATATTTAATGTTTTCATTTCTTCGCTCTGGTACAAGGCAAAACGCGGCGTTGAGTTCCGCCACTCAACACGCAATGCCTCAAATTCGGCGGAAAGTGGGGAACGAAAGTGGAACGGAGTGTCTTAACACTAGGTTCCCAAGTTCCCTCTGCCTACCCTGCCATGTGCAGGAAAGAGTGTGAAGCTGAGTATTTTGTTATGAGCATCTTAACGCTTATAGACGGTGTGTATGTAAAGGCGAAAGTTGTAGGTTCGATTCCGACTTGGAATGATTTAATTTTCAATTTTTAGTAGCTACGGCAAACAGTCTTAAACCTCACAGCGTGTTACCAAGGGGGGAGAGGTTGTTACAAAATGTTACATAATTAATCGGGTCGGCCCCTTATATATTATATGTATCTTATCCAGATTGAATGTGAAGAAGAGTGACAAAAAAAAGTGTCTGAATTTACTACATTAAATTGATTTTGTTTGGATACTTTTTGGACGCAAAGATAGTACCTTGGTGCGGCTATCCTCTAGTTTCTCAGTTTGCCGACAGAGAGACTCGAGCAGGACTTGCTTCTCGTCGGCGAGTCGTTCGTTGTCGGCGTGCGCGTCGGCCAGTTGAGATTGCAAGTCGGCAAGTTCCGCGAGGGTCGCTTGGAGTTCTTCGCTTGTACTAAAATATATATGTATATTTCGTGTTTCAATAAAATTATATTAAAAAAGATTTTTCTATGACCCAATGACAAGAGAAACAGACCATAGACAAAAATTTGTAGATATCCATATAAATATTAATATTAAAGCTACATACATATAAATGTAGGAAAATGTAGTTAAATTATATTCCCATAAATTTTAATGTTTTTAGGAATGTTATTATTGGCTAGAGACGGTAGTTCCTGTCCATAGCCTTGTTAAACAAATATACGTGTAAGTATATTTATGTACCTGTAATGATGTTCTTCCATCTGCAGGATGCGGTCCTGCAAGCACGCGACGGACACCTCGCTGAGGGACGACGACGAGTGCTTGTCCCACTCCGGCGTGCTCGCGTCGCCACTGTCGCCTTCGCCCTGCTCAATCATATTAACTTTGTTGATAAAATAACTCATAATTTAGTAATTGGTGTAATATTTAGAACGTAAAAAATCGAGATATTGCGTGTGAGAAGTGAAATTAAACAGCTCAAGAGGAGCGCTTTGAATCGTTACCAGAGCTAGGAAATGAAAATTTTAAGCGATTCATTGCCTAGAGTAGAAATCAAATGAACGACCGTCGTGTTTACAGTAGACAAGCTGTGCCACTGCACCACGGTTGCCCCAATACAAAATGTATTTGTAAATAAAACCACTGCTTCAGTGATGGATGTAGTATTTCAAACATGTAAGTAGGGCAAATCAACTTTTGGGGCAGAATAAATAGCCTTTATATGCCAAATGCGATATATAAAGTGAAAAAAAATGAATATTTTATCAATTACATATCCACTTCTATTTATGTTGTTGATAAAAACATTTGACTGTAAAGTCTACATAATCTATCAATTTAGAAACTCAATTTTTTTTTACATATAATTTTTCATACTTCCTTTGATACAACGAAAAGCTATTAAGTATATAATCAACAATTTGATGTATGAGTAATTGAGGAACCGACTTTACATAATTATGAAACATCATTTAATGCCTCAAATTCGGCAAAAAATGGGGAACGGAACGGAGTGTTTTAACACTCCGTTTCCATGTTCCTTCCTGCCATGTGCGTGTTACAGAGTGAAGATGTATGAAAAGTGTTAAATATGTTTAATGCTTCTTTTAAAAAAGTATATATCATCTATAATATTTAATTATTTGAGGCCTGTCGTGGCGCAGTGGCACAAGCGTATGACTGTAACCGACAGGTTGTGGGTTCGATCCCCACTAGAGGAAATGAAATATTTAATATTTTCAATATATAATAATTAAAGGTTTTTATTTAGCGGCGAACGAGGCGTTGAGTTTCGCCACTCAACACGCAATGCCTCAAATTTGGCGAATAGTGGGGGACAGAGTGTCTTAACACTAGGTTCCCATGTTCCCTCTGCCTACCCTCCCATGTGCGGGATAAAGCCTGAAGCTGATTAGATTATAATATTTAATACCGACAGCAATAAGATAAAAGAAAAAAAAACGCATTAATCATCTGTATTTACGTTTATTACAGTTATTTATATCTAGTATGCACTGGTTTCATTGCACAAGATATAAATCTAATTATCTTAACCCGATTATGCATTTTTTTATAAATCCAATATCATTAAGTAATTAATTGTTGTTTTACATAGAAAAGACGAAGTATATATTTTGTTAAAAATATAGAAGGGGTCATTAATATAAATATTCACATTTTGACGTAAAAAAAAGTTATATATAAAAATTGAATAGGTAATTATAATAACATTGGCCAAGGATACTAAATTCCCACATTTTATGAGACTATTTTACATTTTAATACTTTTAAAAAATCTAAATTATTATGATTTAAAATTCTACGATAGCAAAATCTATGAACACATCAAATAATTAAAATTATTTTTTCATAAAGTAAGCAATTAATCAATCAAAATAATTGATAGCCTCCACAAAGTAAAAACCGTAGAAAACTCACAGAAATACAAAAGTAACGTAAAGCACAAGATATATAAGCGTGTGAATTCTACAATATTTTTATATTTTATTTCCTCGGCCTGGTAACAATACAAAGCTCGACGTTAAATTGTGCCACTAGTATATCTCAAATGAATGAAGAAATGTCTTAAACAGTAGATTCCCAGCTAAAAAAAGCGATAAAAGCAAATTTCCTTACATTATGAGCAAGTGCAATCGACGCCGGTGCCGACGAGTGCATGCGTCTCGGCGCCGGCGCCAACAACAGCTGTCGTTTCTCACTATCAGATAGAGGCGAGTGGGCGACGCCCCGCAAGCGCGCCCGCAGCGCACCATTCTCGTCCGCTAGGCGCTCGAGTGCTGCTTCCCGTTCTGAATCTTGACTCTGCAATATAAATAATTATTATGTAGATGTTATGTTCACGAATAAAAAGCAAACACGTAGGCCGTCTTGGTTCAGCAGTAGAAGTCTAAACCTGAACGTGTCGATTGTGAGTTCGATTTCCACTCGGGGAATAAATGATTTGTATTTTCCTACTTATTAGAGACAAAGCGCGACATTGAATTTCCCCTTTTCTGAGAAGCAATGTCTCAAAAATTGAGCGGTGCTATGCTTACCCTGCGTCATGCTGGAATAAGTATGAAGCTACAACTCAATATATTAAAATACGTACTTACTACGTATTCTGTTTTTTTAATGACAATTATGATTTTTTAACATTAATTTGTAAAGCAGACAAAAATACACGAATACAGATTTTTCATATAAGTATTCTAAATAACAGTCCGGTGGTATCACTAACTTTTTAATTGAATCTTAAATGTTTATTAATTATGAAACTTTTAGTTCAATTTTAAATTAAACCAAAAACAAAGCTTATAGAGGCCTGTCGTGGTATTTACAGTACCAAGAGTGTGACTGTAAAAGAGACAGGTGGTGAGTTTGATGCTATTTCGAGGAAATAAAATATGTAATGTTCTCAAATGAAATATTGAAGGTTTTTATTTTTTCGCTCTGGTAGCAAGGCATGGCGTTGAGTTACGCCACTCAACACGCAATGGTTCAAATACGGCGGAAAATGAGGAACAAAACGGAGTGTCTTAACACTAGGTTCACAAGATCCCTGCCATATGCGGAATACAACGTGAACCCAAACAAAAAAAAAACTATAAATGGTACACACATTAACACAGACTTAATATCAATTAAACATTCATTATCTTAGCTAAAACAGACCCTCAAATAAAACATATCTAACAAAGACAAGTTCGGAGCAATGGTCGTTCAGTAAATTATATCAACATTCGATAATTGTTCGACAACGGCTACAAATAGCCAGTACTAAGGAATTTGTGGCCTAAGGGTGATTTATCGGACATATAGTAATTACCTTCAATCGTTCGAGTTCTGCTCGCAGTCTATCCGCTTCGCTGGCTCGGTCCAGTAACTCGTCCACACGGGTTTGCAACTGCGCTCGCTCCATTGTACTTGCTTCTAATTCCCTCCGAAGAGATTCCAACTCTCGAACACCAGATGTAAGTGATGCCTAAGTATGAAAAGTACATTAATACCACTTCTGCAATTGTCTTAATTAATGAAAACAAAAGGAAGTAGCTTTTCTAAAAAATCATATTTACTACAATTATATAATTTTTGTTCACTCTAATTTAGGTGAAAGTAATGGCGAGAAAGTTGCCATTGTTTATAATTCAAATGGAGTACGTTTACGTAAATTGTTTTCGCACGTTTGCGTTAACTTCTTTTGTAAGAGCAAATAAACAATATCTCACCTCAGACGGTACTCTGCCCCTCAGCTCGACTTCCTGAAAGCCCGGCATGTGGTCAGCGTTCAGTGTCACTGGCAGGCTGATACACTCTTGGGATCCTCTCTCGTCTACGGAACCCGCCCCCAACTCCTCCGCGCTGCCATAGTCATGAGCCCTGACCGGCCCATCCTCGTACTCTAAACCTTCTCTCAATTCAGGGTCTTCTAACACAGCATTATTATTTCCTAGATCCTTCTTTTTGTGCGCTTTATGAAGTTTTTCTTTGGACCCAAATATTTTAAGAGTTTTTTCTCTGGCCGGGGCAACTTTGTGGTGCTTGGAGTCGAGGCTGGAGACCGACGGAGCACCCTTCAATGTGGACTCCTGCTTCCCCTGACTTGGTCCTCTACGAAATAATGATTTGAACTTCATCATCTTGCTCGTTATTTCATATTCGTTATCGTATCACTGTTCGATGTGTTTGCATATCGTAACGGTCACCGCGTCCGCTGTTGTGTGATCGGAATTATTATTCTATTGTTTAGGGCCTAGCGAAGAACCTCCACATTACCATATAAAAGGTCCTATCGAGGTCATGTCTAAACATGGAATACATTTAGTGAAAAGTTTCAAGAGTATTCGATACGGAAAGAATAAAAACCAGTTTCGTTTAGAAATTAGCGTGACCTTTAAGGTTGTCAAATGCTTGCTCGGAATTCAATCTTTAGTTTGTTGTACAAGAGCAATAAGTTAGATCGTGAGACGGCTTTGAAAGGACGTCATTGTTTTATTTGCTTTACGAAAATAAACTGTTATCGCTGCGTATCAAAGAGCTGTTACGTGATAAACAATGTCGCATACACACGTGGTATAATTGGGTATTTGAAAAACATTTTTTTTTGTGACAAATAGAAAGATTATATATTAGTTTTATAACAAAATTATTTTTTTTTTATTTTTTTTGCAATAATTCAAAAGTTATTTCAAAATAAAAATTAATTAGTCACGTGATTTTAATTTAAATTTCATAAATTTTTAATTGTTTATTATTAATTGAAAAAAATTTTTTTTTCAAGTTTTTTTCATTAAATATCAATATTATTAATAATAAAGTTTTAAAATACATAAAAAATATCAATAGTTATTTTTTTTTACAAAAACCTAATTGGAACATTTACAAATATTTACAAGTAGCATTTACTGGAAATTTTAAAACTAAAAAAAAGGCAATTACGTTCAAATTGCCTGTTCAGTTTATTAAAGAAACGGGAAGTAATAAAATGTAAGGGAATTATTTTCTTGTAATTACAACAGAATTATAGTTTTGTTGTTCGTATCACTTCTACAATATTCAACATAATCTATATTTGCACGTCAGTACTACCTGCGTAGCACTGAGTCAACTAATTGCCACCACTGCAGGCTTATTGTAAATTTAATGAGGTAGATATAACGTAGGTATATTGAACTTGCATAATACACGCAGATAAGAGACATGTTCATTATAATATTTTCAAGCGAATGAACAATGTTGTGAACAAGAACAGCAAAAAGAACAATAATTTAAAAGTGTTTGTGTAGATGTTAAATTAGTATGTACGTACATAATTAGCGCATAAGTAATAGTTACTAGCTATCAGAATTAGTTCTGGAGTTAAAAATTTAAGCATCATTGGTAAAGCAAATCGATTTTAAAATCTTTATACAATAAAATAACATACTCGTATAATAAAATAAACTATACTTATTCAAATACGAAGTAAATGGTTTTAAATGTTCTTGAATTTTCTGAACTGGTCTTTCTGAAGATAAATATGTATGATGTATCTTACATTTTCCAATATTTAGTACAATATAATCTGTATCGCACATACAAATTGAATTACAGATACCGTTCACCCGAGAGCCCCATTCACTATCCCCTGCATGCAAATAGAGGGGACCCGCTGACCACACCCTAGACTGTTTTATTACACTTTCGTGTTTCTATTAGGCATTTATCTTTTTATTGTTAAATTGATTTTTAGTTCAGCAATGAATAAACGTGAGTGGAGTAAAATCGCGTTTTTGTTTTTTTAACATAAAATATATACTAATATATATAAATCATCAATGTCATGAGACCTATCGTGGTGCAGCGAAATAAACGTGTGACTGTAAACGACAAGTTGTGGGTTCAATCCCCACTCGAAGAATTGAAATATTTAATATTTTCAAATTAAATATTTCATGTTTTTATTTTTACGCTCTGGTAACAAGGCAAAGCGCGGCGTGGAGTTCCACCACTCAACATGCAATGCCTCCAATTTGGCGAAAAGTGGGGAACGGAACGGAGTGTAACAAAAAAAAGGAAAAATCATTGTCATGATTTTAATTTCATCATTATTATTTACAGAAGCAGAAAGGTTAATTACACTCAAATTATCATCTCGGTACCTAGTTTAATTAAAGTCATGACAATGATGAATTCTCTGTTTACATGTCCTAATTTCTCAACTCAACTCAACTCAGCTTCACGCTGTATTTCACACATGGCAGAGTAAGCAGAGGGAACTTGGGAACCTAGTGTTAAGACACTTCGTTCCACTTCCGTTCCCTACTTTCCGCCGAATTTGAGGCATTGCGTGTTGAGTGGCGAAACTCAACGCCGCAAGTAGTACATATTAATCACAGTTAAAAAGGAAAACAGAAACAAAATACTGTTAGTAAAACCATATTTGTCAGTCTTGTAATGGTTCACGTTAGCCTTAAATAGTCAATACAATTAAAGATCAAATGTTATGTATGGCCATGATCTGTTTTAATGCAACTGATATTATTAGTATTTATTTACAGAAAATGTAATAAAATAATACCCACCCGCAATATTATATTATAAGCCGATATCAAATATATTATAAAGTAATAAATGCGATGATCGACCAGTGATTTACAAAGTTAGTAGTAACACATTGTAAATACACATATATACGAGACGAGATGAACGTATAAATCTTTATAGATTCAATACGTTTGGCGCTGCTATTGAATGGCATGCTTCTATCAGAGGTATCGCTCGTAGGGTGACCATCAAGTCATGATAATAAAATAAATTATTGACAATATTATAAATGTTGAAATTTGCAACGATGCATGTTTGTTCCTCTTTTACAAAAAAAATACCGAAAAGGGTGTGATTGAATATAGTTTTTTTTTTTTTCAGTTTAAAGCTGTATCCCGTATATGATAGAGTAGGCAGAAGGAACTTGGGAACCTTATGTTAAGACACACCGTTCCGTTCTTCACTTTACAGCAATATAACTTATACATTAGAAAAAACACATTGGTTAAAATTGATATAAAATTAAGTTTAAGCGGGCGAGGCCGCGCTTGCATCAATAGTAAAGTATGTTATTGAAAACAAAAACTATTTTTAGGCATCTAGATGTCTGTCCTTATCATGAAATAACAGGCTCTAATAAAAAAATCTTCTTAGTAACTCGCATTTGCTTTTTTTTTTTAATATTTTTACACAGTACATATTTTTGAATATACAATATGATGTTTAAGTTAAATTCCATAAAACATGGATTAAATGATTAATTTCAAAGTATTATAATTATAACATTATAAAATATATTTTTATAACCAATTAAAAACATATAATTTATAAATAAATTATGAACAAAATATTATTGAAATTTTAAAGCAACATGGCTACTGTGAAGCTAGGAATGGGTGAACGACCAGCCGTGGCCGCGTAGCTCCGCCAGATCCAATATGGAAGCTTGGATTGCATTTACTTTTTTTATCTTTTAGTACTTCTTGCAACGGGTGTACAATTTTAAGTCTAGATCAATAGGTCGCTTTATCCTTTGGTAGATATTATAAGAATTCATGCTTTATACTGTTTTCGAAAATAATTACAGTATTTTTTTTTGGTTATAGCAACATTTTTTTCAATATAAATATAATCTTATTACACGCACAGATTTAAATTAACTGAAGTTAAACTAAACTGACCGCTATTATTTAACGAGAAAAATGAGAATATGAATTTGATAATGAGAAATATAAATGAGAATATGAATTTGATTTTACATTAAGACCTAAACATTTCTTTTAATTACTGCTGTACATGTGATAGGTCGATATTCGTTGAACTTTCTACGTAATGGGGACTGAAGGCAATGTCGTTATGAACTACTTTCGTATATAAAAACTATTTTGACACATTAACACCGTTAAAAACCAGTACCGGCTCACACCACTTGGCACTCAATCTAAAACTAAGAATGCAAAGCCCAATTCCATTTATAGAGCTTATTTTTTTCTAATTTTTTTATCAGAACTAACTAGCTTTTACCAGTTGGATTTGCCAGTGTAATTAAATGGAAATACTCATGAGTCGTGTATGACAGAAAGAGCAGGAATCCCACTAATGTGATGTAATATTAACCTTAGCCTTTCTCGATAAATTGACGATCTAACAAAAATATTTTTTTCAATATGGACCAGAGTTTCGTGCAGTTCAACCAAACAAAATAAGGCTTAAGTAATATAAAAGTATAGAAATTAAAAATAGTCTTGATAGATACTTTAAGAACATTAAATGATATTTATTATAAATCTGATTCGTTTAATTTTTTTTGGGTTAAATTATTTAGAAATACAATCACAATCGCAAAGTCGTTAAGAAAAGATAAAATTTAAAACCAACACTAAATGACTTGACCGATATTGATATCTGAATAGTAAAACAACAAAGTGGTAATTTAGAATATAAAATATTCAAGTATTGTTATTTTTCTTTCTTTTCGATTCACGCTGTACACCGCACACGGCAGGGAAGGCAGAAGGAACTTGGGAACTTAGTGGAATGAGAAAAAGACACTTAGTTTTCCGCTTATTGCCATTGTTTCCAAAGTGAAGAAGTAAAAATATTAAATATTTCATTTCCTGTAGTAGTGATCGAACGCACAATCTGTTGCGTTTACGTTTAGTCACAAGCTAATGCCCTGCGTTACGACAGACCAAGTATTATTCAAATAATATAATTTTAATTCAAATCTTATTTTGTATTAAAAAAATCCAAGCATTAAAACAAACCAAATATACATTGATGACGCCCAGTTTCTATAACATAAATTCTATCGGTTATGATAATCTTAAACATAACTTACAAGTTTCTACTATTGTGCAAGTACAATGGATGGCATGGCTTGGCATCAATAATTGTATTGTATATGCCAAAATAACATGACCAGTACCATGAATCACACTTTTCAAGGATTATTCCTTAAATGTTTTAGAAAAAGCTTTTAAATATTTCTTCTTCCGCTTCACATTGTATTCCGCTCATGGCAGAGGGAACATGGGAACCGTCCATGGTAACTTCCGTTCCCATAAATACATTTCCGTTCCTTACTTTCCGCCGCATTGGAGGCATTGCGCGTGTTGAGTACCACAAACACGGTTTTAAATACTTAAGTATATATTTATATATTCTTGTTTCTAATAATATCTACATAACATCATTTAGACATTTCATATTTCAGTTGCTATGAATATGTATTATATTATTTATAGCGTTTGAGTTTAGCCACAATTCTGCGGTTGATCTCTGTGTCCATTTACAGTCTTATTGATGTATTAGGTTTATTCATTACTTTACCGATATTAATATCAGGGGCCATAGCGGCTAGCATACAATTATACATACATTTTAGAACTTTAGTTTTCCAAATTTGAGTCCAAATGCTTGATAAATATGCAAACAACCTTCCAAAGGATGAATGTTAAATGAAAAATATAAATTGTTTGAAATAATTGTGTAATCATTGTATGAATAATAATTGAAATTGTTTATAATACTCAAGCCATGGTGATTTTCAGTGTGACTAATGTTCCCTATATTAACATACTTCTGTCCAGCCAAATTTAAGAATTATAAATTACAAGTAAATTGTATAGAAGATACGACTCAACAACACAGTCGGTTAACCTTGTTTTTGCAAAGAAACATCCTTGGATCGCAGTTGGGCAAATAATTGTTATCGAATATCGCCTATTGGTTGGCGACGTGACGCATCAGTAATTCATGAAATATAACAATATGTTATAATTTTAACTTACGAGTTGTACTTGAGCTAATTTAGCTGTTTTGATTAAGAAACCTCCGTGCTGATAATAGGAGTTATGAATCGGACATTTGTATATTTCAATAAGATTTGCTTAAAATGTTTCATGAACATAAAAGATGGAGAATTTTTAAATTATTTGATATAAAAAGTTTACTTTAAAGGATACCTACCTACATCGTTTTAACTTTTATCAAGTAACGATCTATGACGCTAATTACAAAACAATAGGCGCACCCTCCCACGATCTGTACATCAATGTATTACCTTACATACAAAGTACAATGTGCAAATTATTCAATTTAACGTTAGTAAGCTATTCAAAAAATACATCTTTGAATTTTTGGTCTTCTTCAGGTTTCCACCCGCATATAAATTTCCAAAAGAAATTAACATTTAGACAAGATTTTGATAAATACCTGCCAATACGTAAAAGGGTTATTAACGCAAGAATAAGCACAGAATGGCCCGTGCCCAGTCCAGTATAGTTTTGTGCCCATCGCAAAATAACTGATTGAAAAAAAAAAATACTACACGAACAGATGTGTGCAAAGTTAAAGTAACGACCTCCACTTAATTACAATAAACACGATTTTTTTGAGATTATTATTGATTAAATATTACCGTCGTAGTAGTTGCCAAAATAAGTTAACTATTGAGTCTTATAGCTAAAATACGAAGAAATCACATAATACACAGACAAACAGAAAAAATACTTTTATTTTAGATATAAACGTCTCCTATTAGATTTTTTTAAATATATCTTCCATGTAAAGACAGTGATCAGTTACACATGTATTATAAGTATAGATTTAACAGTGAATTGATATAAAATTGTACACCCAACCATTTTTGTTTAAGACGCGTGGAAAAACATTTCTACACATGTTTTGATAAGTAATTCGAGTCATACGCTGGCGATTCAATCGCTGAAGTGTTTCACTTTCCCCTACATGCGGGCGTTACATGTAAGTGATTAAGAGTCGGGACTTATTATGCAACAGCGTATGAATAGAATTCGCTTTTAAGTATATTGGTAATAACATATAGTTAAAATAATGGATTCTTAAAATTAAAAATGTAAAAAAAGAAATACTATCATACTTTGGTTAAACTTATTATGGAATGAAATTTATCGTTATTTAATCTTTAAGACAATATAATACGACAATAAAATATTTATAAATACAGTAGTTATTTAAAAGAAGTCTCGAATTATACAATGCTATAAAGGCCCAAATATGTGACTATACAATTTACATATTTTTAAGCACGTCACATTCTTCATTTTCACCGTTAAGGAACTTCCTTTGTCATTCGGCATACAGACCTATAGAGTCAACTAAAAAGTTGAAACTAATTTTAGTATTCAGACAACGTTAGAATGTAACTAATTATCACACGTAGTACGACCGGCTCTCATATTCTAGTGGAAAAACAAAGATTTTGCTACGTGATGCGATGTGAATAGATGAGATTTTAAGATAACATGTACGTAATGGGGAACAATATAGTACGTACTTACTATATGCATGTTTTTTTTTTAATTCCATACAAATTATCTGGAGGAATCTTTTAATTTAGGACATTTCTTAAGGATGGAACTGTATACGTACGAACTCATCCTAAAATTTTTATCTAATATATTTTGTAGAATTGATTTTATTAATGTGTAAAGTTTTTACACACAGGACTGCCGTAATGATTGGATAATTATAAGTCGCCTCATTGTAGACCTATTAGGCGCTAAAAATAGAATTAAAAAATGTTTTTAGGTCTGATAATACATTTTGTAAAATAAATAACGTATAACATTACACAGATTTCCAATTTCTATATATGACAATTATAATTATTTCTGAGCCATAGTGTTTAAATATTCTCCATATACCAATAGTTATGGAATAAATTGTAGAAAAAGATGTCATTCTTTTTATAAAAACATAATAATTACCAGCCACAAAAAAAAATAAAGAATTTGATTATGTTAACTGACAGAGTATAGAAAACAATATAAATATAAAATAGATTAATAAATCCCAAATCATTTATGATAGTAAATAACGACTATTACAAACGTTCAATAAGTTTTTGTTACAAACTCCAGCAACGGAAGTATGGATACAAAAGGCTCGTATACAAAGATCGCCAGATGCATCTCATAGATCAATACGATTCGTACGAAACATCTACACGCCTTGAAAATAATTCTCATGATTTTGCAACTCTTGGATTTACATAGAATAAATTCTAGCTAAAGTTCTTACTGTACAATTATATTGAAGGAAAAACATATTCAGCTTTGAAAAGCATATTATTATTATCAATTTTATATCATTTTAAGTTTAATTAGAGAAAATAAATAAGCTAATGTACATTATAGCTCTTAGTTTCACGCTGTATCTCGCTTATTGAAGGTAAACAGAGGGGCGCTAGTGTAAAGACACTTTGTTCTCCGTACAATGTGCAATTTTTAGATAGAAGATTCAACACTGGCACTTTGCGAGAATTGTCTTTACACTATCGTCCCTCTCTATAAGTGTTGCTAAACTGCGTAACTCAACGCCGCTCCACAAAAAAAAAAAATACAATATATTTCTTACGAGAACCAAATAGAAAAAAGAACTTGAAAAGCTTTACATTCACAGCCAGTCCACATTCTAAGGATGCTATAATTATGGAGTGAAACTAGATTCAATGTACAAATAAATAATAGAATGTACAGGCTTCCATTAACGGATTTTTTGCACACACGTCTTTACGAGTCATATTGCAAAGAAATTATTTATTCTTGCAGTTTGAGACATAATAATTATGTAAAATATATTACAATTTAAATAAAAGTTTACCGAAATGCTATTAAGAACATACTTCTACAAAATGAGTTCTAATAAACGAGTAAAATAAAGGGTATATAAACATATATCTCTTATAAATATTCTATAAAGGTATTTATTTTTATTTTAGGCGCTTTTTCTTGATAAGAGTGGACGAGGCGAAAGAGGTATGCCGATATAGGGTTTAGCTCTAAGTAATTTAGTAAGGTAACAAAACAAAACTCGACGTTGAGTTCAGCCATAATACGCAATGCCTCAAATTCGTCGAGGGAAACAGTTCGAAATACTTAACACTAGGTTCCCAAATTCCTTCTGCCTATCCACATACTATTAATACTCGGGACACAATATGAAACAAAGTATAGCGATCGATCTAAACATACTGAAACCCTTTTGTATGCGTACTTGTAGGTATTTGTATCGTAATTCCATATGTTAAGCTGTTGTTAAACGGTTTAATCGGAATCCTAATCTGATAGCTTAAAGTACAAAGTAACAACCTGCCGTAAAAATAGCTTTTAGAAGCAAAGTTTTTTAATCAATGTTTCGCTCATGAATATTTATTTAATACACAAAAGATCAAAACAGTTGTAGTGCATAAGTTACTAATTTGGAGCCTTACGTTTAAGTTTGCTAGAGAGAGATTTTCAAATATTTATGCGAACAACCATGCCTGTAAAAATATTATGTTTTTAATAAAACATATTCCATATCCTTTCTTGCAACAATCCTTGAAAATATTCGGTTAAGTTTTGTTGGCGTGAAGGTGTAACTGATAAATGAGCGGTAAGATGGTACGTAGGTTCAATTGAAAGTCCATGATTATACTTTTGTTCATTTATCAATATATATTATGATAACATTTATAATAATAAACATATTCGACGGCAAACAAGCAAGTTTAGATTGGATATCCGAGTTAAATATTTATTTATTAATTATAAATATATTTAAAAAAAGTAATATCTACTATCGCAATAGTATACAATTAAAATTATAATTTAAAAATCGCTTTAAAAAATAAAGGATATTACAAAAAAAAACATTTTTAGACTGGCGGTATTTGACTACAATAATGATTCTTGTCGTAATTGACGAACACAATTGACGGTCGGCTACATCGGCTAGTGCCCGATGTCCGTTATTAGATACGTCAGTTTAGTATTAACCATTAATTGTAAATAGTTTCTCACATTATTTTAATATATAATATATAGGTATATAAAAAAAACCTTAAAAATTAAATTAAAAAAAATATTTTAAATACGTCGGCATAAAGACAAAGTTATCAGTGATAATATGTTTAAATAGTGTGATATTATATTTTATCTTTATTTAGATTAATTATGTCGGTTCGGTTTACCGTGTTCGGAAGCGTCTTGCATGTAATTACCGTGACCTTGAAGTGTCACTATTCATTAAGGCATGTTTATCTTATTTTAGATTAAGATTAAAGACAATCGTTTATAAAAGAAAATAAAACATAAAAAACCAACACGCCTACAGACATTAACTATAATCAGGTCTTTAACTTAAAACCGTAAACGTAATTGCAATCGTTTATTTATTATGTTAATCTAAATATAAAGGATGAGACATAATAAGTTAACTTTCACACTACACGCCGTAATTATATGTTTATACGAGAAAGCAAGTAACGAGACAGCAAGTATAATTTTTGTTACATCTGTGTATTGACGCTAGACACTAAACAAGTAAACAGTAAACACAAAAAGAGCACAACACTAAATAACTCCGATCACACAAGGCACAGGTTATAAACACACCATTATAAAAAAAAAGTTCGTTTTATTTTTTAAAGTTCGAAATATAAAGCACCGGCCGTCAGAACACGTCCGCGGCCAACCGTGGCAAACAAACTTGCTATTCGGTCGCTTAAAACTCGGGTCTCGCATTTCTTTATATAATGCGGCCCGATTTAAAATCCATCAGTGATACGATTTGAGTTACGTTAAGCTATCGCATCAAAAAAGTCGTATTATACTACGAGGAAAACATTCTCAGTGATAGAAAGAGAAGGATAATATTATCTGTTTAATTGCCATACGTGTGAGGAAGACAGATATATAGCTGACATTCAGGTATAAGTTATAGACAAAAAATATTCGTCACGTGTGTCAAAACGAAATCGTATCATTTATTTACAAGTTTCCGTTGTAAATTGGGCCGAATTACTTTTGTAAAAAGGCAGAATTTGCACTGGCAATAATATAATGGAGGGAAATATCAATAATTTAAAATATTTAATTTTATGATTAAAACAAATGATAAAATAATAAGCTACATAGTTCATACATACCGAATAGAAACAATTGGAATTTTCTTATCACTTTTGTTATAATTAACATTCGCGTTTGTCCAAAGAGTGTTGTTATTTACATATTTTTCTCGTTTTAATTTAGCCTTCTCTGCTAGTTTTGGTTTAAGAGTTGGTGGCAAAATAGAATCTGGTGTTTTAGGCTTCGACAACGCTGGATTTTTCTTAATAATTTTTAATACATTGGAGCTAAGATCATTTTTGATCTTCTCAACGTGTTTTGGGTCCCCAGGGTCTGGTGTCAACGGTTTATTCCTTAACGGCCTTGTTGGTTCTAGAGGTTTATCAGTTTGTAGGCTTAAAGTTTTCTCGCTGCTCCGTCTCTTGATTTTCGTCTCTGTTGTACCTAAAAATTTAAAAAACAATATTGCTATCATTTATGAACGTAAACTTTATTTGAACAAGCAACTGTGTCTTACTACAAATTGGAAGATGATATTATAGCCATACATATTAATATAATTACCAGTTCTAGGTCGGTTTCTCGTTACAGGTTTAGTCTCCGCGCTACCTATTTTGTTTGTTTCTTGAACTGCGTAAGAACTGGCGGCTGGTACCGCCTTGCTACGGGAGCTGAAGGTGGCTTTGAAGAAATTAGCTGCTATACCCTTGCGGATTAAGGATGAGCTTTGCGTTTGTCTAAAAAATATTATTCTTATAAATAAAACGAATTTTGAACCGGTTGTACTATACTCAATAAAAACAAGTGTCGACATTTCTTTACCTTTTATATTTCTATATGAAATACAAGCAAATGTTATTAGTATGCCATCTTACTTTTACTACAAGAACTAAGCCATTTCTTGATAACACAATAGATGGCGCTAGCTCACTAGAGCCACAGCAGAGGAACGATTATTCATATTATCCTTAACGAATTATCACAAGTAAAAAATATAAAACATACAAATATTCACCGATACAAATTCAAATTAAAAAAAAATAAAATGTAACTGTTTTAAGACAATACAATAACTATTTACAAAAACTTAATTTAAAAACAGAAGACAAATGCAAAAAAAAATAAAACAGTAAAATGAGTGAGGCCCAGCAATTACTGTGAAACCTATTCCTCTACAGTTTTTCAGACATATCCTAACATATTTAATTTTCAAAACTCTCACGTTTATGTGTGTATTAATATTTATAATTATACAACAATCACTTACTGGAGTTTGACGTCGCTAGGCACCTTTGGCGCCTTCTGCTGCATAACCTCCTCGATCTATTAGAAAAGAAAAAAAAACAAATATAAATATTTACAATAATAAGTACATAAACGAAATATCTTTATTAAATATTAGGTACACACTTTCTGGACACTAAAGTTTCTTTCATAATTTGATTTAATCCTTGCCACTGATAACAATGCACTGACAAAAATGCAAATAATTATACTAAGTATATCAATAGGTATTTTAAAGTATAAAAATTTTACCCTCGGTATCTTATCAAAATTTATCATTATTGATCATTTGTTTGTATTTACCACGGTAAAATTATACGTTCTCGTCTTTCTGACTCCTGTCCACATCATATTTCTCTTCTATAACATCAAATGATTATGCGTATTAAATAAATATAACATTTTCTGACATTTTTTGACAGAATATTAAATATGGTTTGTAGTTTGTATTTAAAAAACAATATTTATTATTATTTATTATTTTTACCTATTTTAACGGCAATATAATTAAACGTTTATATTAATATAAATAAATTTACCTTTTTGAACACCATAATAAATATATTTCTTTAATTCTTAATACACGATAGCAGGCAGATTGCTTGAAGTGCAAGCACCTACTACAGAATGTAATTTGAATCCATACGAGTTCACGTCAAATCTCAATTCTCAACCTTTAAAAACCCGCATCTACGGCTTACGAAAATGGTGATAAAATATAATTAAAATAGCAATATATGATACTGCAATAAAATTAAATACGTATATATTGTTTTAAATTTAACGTTTAAACATGTTGGTTAATTCAAATTTATTTTAATAGATTTTATATTGTTATGACACACCGTTGTGTTTCTCACTTTCCGCCGAATTCGAGATATTTCGAAGTTGAGTGGCGGAACTCAACGCCGCTTGTTTACCAGAGTTAAGAAATGAAAATATGAAATATTTAATTTTTCGAATAGGCATCGAACCTACAATCTGTCACGTTTACAGTCGCACGCTTATGCCCTGCGTCACTGCAGGTCTCATAAAGATTTTAATATTTTGCTTACTTTTCCTTCTCAAGTGATCAATGCGCAAAAGTTCAAAACGCCTAACTTCAGTGTGTCTATGACTCGTCAACCGTACTGTACATCTGTGTATATAATTTTAAGAATTATCTGCGCCAGACAGACGCCTTTGCAGTAATTAAAATTTCGTATATAATCACTATTCACTGTGTTTTGGCACACATCCACCCACACCCTTAATTTGAACTTCTCAAGCCGTTGAACCCTCCCCATGATATCATACAATTTACATATATTAGTGTCCTCGTGACATCATTAAGTGAATTTAAATCTATAACAGTTCCGCGATTTATATACATTTTAATTAGTAGTTTTGCCTAAAATACACTTAAATGTATTCATATTGTGTATTAGGACTTTATTTTGTATGCCAATCATCTATTACAACATCAAAATCAATTATGTAAATAACTCACTATTTTTAAATTAAAATCCAATATTTTATTCAATTCAAAAATATAATTCAATAATATTTTACATAATTGAAATAAAAACTCTAAAAATAGATTAAATGACAATTTATAAGGCAATAGTTTTAACCGCAGTCCGCAGGTGGTCGATCGCTCACAGTTGGAGTCTAAATTCTTAAATCTCTACATACGTAAGACTTTATTTTGTAAGTAAATCGGATTGTTGGTAACTATTAATAGAAACCTTTAAAGGGATAAGTCATTTATTTCGTTTACGCTTTACGCCTGCTTATACGGAAATAAGAATAATGAATCCCTCGAGTGCGGATCGTACTTACGTCCATTGCAACCAAACGTAATCAAATTCTAAGAGACCGTGCTGCTATGGAGTTTAGGAAAAGTAACGACACATTTAGAAGTATTTCTAATAGGTATAGGCAATTTTTTACCTAGAAAATACAGAAAATATTAAAGATTAAAAAAAAATTGCTGCAATAACAAGGAATTGGGTAGTAGGTTTTAAATTTTAGAGAAAAAAACCTACAATAAAACTTTAATCAAAGTAAACAAATGGACCTAACACATAAACTAACATGGCACAAATTAGTTAAACAACTATAGTTGCGTCATATCTTTTTAAGTAAATAGATACACATAATAAGTATGTACTTACTTAATATATAAGTGTGATAAGGCAGAGACGTAATTGAAGGACAAGATGTTGAATTTTAACTTTCCCGCCCATAGCAGAGTAGACAGAGAGAAAATAAGAACCAAGACACTCCGTTACGTTTCCGATTTTCCGTCGAATTTGAGTAATTGTGTGTTCAATGGAGGAACTCAACGCCACGATTTATGTACCTTGTTATCAGAGTGAAGAAATAAAAATATTAGATAATTAATTTCCTCGGGTATCGAACTCACAACCTGTCTCGGTTGCACCAAACAGAGCGCTTGGTCGAATTCCAAGAGGCGCGGGTTTAAATCTATTTTTAGTTTTTTTTATAGGTTTTCAAAATAAGATTTTTGAATTCTAAAATTCCAAAATTTTAAATCTCCTTATGAGACAACATTTATATAAGGAAAAAGACCTTGATCTATAATCTGATGTTATCTAAATGATAAAATGTGTTTTCGTATATTATCATGTCGACCTTAGTATTAGACGTAAGCAAATCAATGCATTGCCCAAGTAACTGCTTCCCTACTTTTTCTGCTTCTTTATAGAATACAATATCAAATTAATTTTATTTTTTATAGCATGTATCTGTTTCTTTTATTAAGAATAATTTCATATTCCGAGATGTATTTAAAAAGAACTTATTTTAAAAAAAGATCAAAAAGGCAACTGTGTAAAAACATTCTAAACGTATTTATTCAAAGCGAATGAGTTAGTTTTTCTAGGATTTGTGTCGAATAAATAGGGGCTACTTTTGTTACTCATTCCCTTAACATACATGACTCACGTTGAATTCAACCAGTTGTAATAGTGTAATGGTCATATAATTTACGTATAAAAGCATTTACAAATGAAAATTGAATTAACCTCGACAATATTATTTAATTAATATGATATATACCAGGCTTCCTCTTTTATAAAACTCTAATCTGATTGTTAGCTTTGTGCACTGATGCATTAGTAGGTCGTATTTATTATATTACATGCATTTTTTAATAAAAATTTGTGAATTTAACTAAATACCAAATACCGCTACAAGATACTGTAGGTAAGTATAAATATCACGAGATGGAAGAAGCGATAAATTTATCCCTGTGACACAGTACTTACATTACAATTGTATCGCTGATTAGGGCTAGCACTGTGTTTCTTACGAACCAGATCTTAAACAATGTACCTACATAAATTTGGTGTAAATGTAATGTTACCAAAATGTTAGGCGTTTTTTAATTCACACTTGATGTTCCTCATGTTTACCTTAATATGTAGGTGTTCCTTCGATCTGAATAGATAAATTTTGGTTTCAATGCTCAATATAGACTTTAATTAATGGTACGTAAATCGTACCTATGACTAGATTCCTTTATTGTCTATCTAAATATACACTTCATTTAATGAGGAAACCCCTTTAAAACAATGTTCAAGATATGATTTTTTTCTAGTAGATATATAAATATTTTAAAATTTAATTCTATTATAAGCTTTTATTATACATATTAATTTATATGCGATACTACCAGCCCTAATTCTATCTGGAACGCCTTGCAACCGCCCACACTTGCACAAGCGTAACCCGATCAGCCTCTGACGAAAATTGTATTGGTGACATTCACAATTTTTATTTTATTTCACTTTCTCATAACTTAAAACAATAAAATTTATACTATACAAAGGGTACGTCATCGCTATACTCAGATTTGCTCTTTTTTAAGCTACAGAATCAAATTATGTTTTCGTAAGAAAAGAACGGAACTATATTTGACTAGATTTTTTATATTTTCTTGCTCTGGTAACAATATAAGCTCAGCTTCACGCTGTGTCCCGCACACGGCAGGGTAGGCAGAGGGCACTTAGGAACTTAGTGTTAAGACACTCCGTTCCACTTCCTTTCTCCACTTACCGCCGAATTTGAGGCATTGCGTGTTGAGTGGCGGAATTCAACGCCGCGCTTTGCCAGTAACAATAAAAAGGCAAATATTTCGCAAATTCAGAAGTAGATACGTGGCGAAAGATGGTAACGCAAGATTTTCTCTTCTCTCTCTATTTTGCTATACCAATATGGGATATACTGTAAAAGTTTATAAATAGTAAAAGCTCTATTTAAATTATTTTCTTTTTTCTTAAATAATAACTTTATTTTACATAAAAAGCAAAATGTTTTAATGGAAAATGACCAATATATTATTTGTAAAATGTCTATTTGGAATGCCGCTTCTATGTAGGCAGGACTTTTTGATTATGAAATAAATATACAACACAGATCTTGCATACAAATTGGACATTGCAGGCGTTACGATTCGCTCGTAAAAGGTAACGTAGATCGCCGGACGGACATCAATATCCTTCTTGGAATTATTCTGTGCAATTGACTTACTAAATTTAGTTAATTTGTAAAAAAAAATATATTCTAAATACACAAAATGTATTACATACTCTACTATCGTAAACAAACAATTGTATATTAATTATTATATATAAATAATTCCAATTGTAGCCTAACTAATTCGTACCTATAATAAATATACAAAAACGCATTCTTAAACGGATTGATGTGTTTTATGCGTGTTATAGTTTCACGTACGGATAGTACGTGAAACTATACTCTTACTTAGAGTAGGCATAGAGAACCTAAAGACATTACATTATCCACTTTCGGCCTAATTTTCGAAATATTGATTGTTGTAAACGGAGAAAAAATATCATTAGTGCCATGGTTGGCTCTTTGACATTATAAACTATTTTCTTTTTTATATAAAAGTACTTAATTGTTAACAAACATCTAATTATACTAATAAAGTTGAGAATAACGTTTTAAGTAGTATACTGTGTACCAAGAGTCCTCGATGGCAAACCCCAGACCCCCTGCCCATACAATGTACGAGTAATGCACAATGTTCCCCCATTGGAATTGAATAAGTACTTGCAATTTTTTAATTAGTTAACAGATTATGAATAAAATTCAATTAGACGACTATGCGACAATTTTTGTTGGTATTATAATATTTCATCCGATTTTTATCATCATTCCACTATAATATAATAAATAATTGGTTTTGGTTGATTACTGTGATATACAGCTTTATTTTACTGCAACATTTTTTTATCTGTTTATCACAACCTCAGAATTCCTAAATAATCACGTCATATCTGATCTGAATTGTTTAATATTTAACAGAAATATATACATTCATTATAAATAACATTCATTACCATAATAACTTAGTTACCGTTTTTTATAGTTGTTTCCAAAAGTAGTTAAATGAATAAATTTAAATTTTGTGGAATATTTAATTTTATAAAATTCAAAAACCAAAAATTTTAGAAGCTAGAACGGTTTTTAGAAAATAATTACTATTATTTTATATGAATTGCTAAGATATCCAAAGATACGAGATATCCTTTCACAAGATATTCAAACTAAATGAGTAACAAAGTTGGGTAAGTAAATTGCTTTATACAACACGATTCTACATTGCAACTCACATTTTTTAGTATTTATTACAAAAATCTTTAATTTGTATTGTTTAAAATTTGCTTAGCTAATAACATTATTGCGTATAGGTGAATGTTATTTTTTATTTAAGAAAAGAACTAATCAAAACATTTTAATGGTCTTATAAGTTGTAAAATCATTATCTTTTGTGTTTCTTTATTTCATTTTAGAGTATTATCTTGATCAGTAAAAGGCAAGGTAGACGCTCTTTCCCCATTATATATATAAAGCATCGAATGAAAATATACTCTGTTCTCCATTTTCCCAAAGTTGAACATGTTGAGGGATTAATTTCAATATGTACCTTTTTTTCTTCATAAAAAATTGTTTTTTTATCATTATTTAAATGATAATTTGACTATATTAAGCCAGCAAAATTTATAGACATTAAGTCATATGAAATATTATGAATTTTAAAATGGACGTTCAATATATACAATAAAACTTGTAAATTCATAATGATAATTATAATTAATATTTTAAGTGTAACATTTTTATACACAACCTAATGTTATCTACTTATACTTACAATATTACACCAAAGTAAATATTAGTTTAATCAGTGCACTCACCTAAATGAATCAGAGTTGTAAATGCACCAATAATCCTTTGACAAATATAATTATGCATCCAAATCACAATTGAAAAATACTGGTCAAGTAACACTCAAGTTTCACACTGCAATACGGAGAAGATACTAAAATTAAATGACACAACGTTCGTTATCGCTTAGGCTCACGAGATAAAAAAATTATAATCTTTTTATATATTTTTTTATTTTACTCTGTGGTGTGCGTTTCGCGCGCTGTCAATGCCTGAGTGCTCACTGGCGGCAAATCTTGCGTCAACGATACAGTGAAGTGGGTGTGATAAGCATACATATAATTTCGCGAACCGTTTTTGATATTTAGAAATCCTGTTTTATTAATATTTTTAGCAATTATTCAAAAGGCTTGATATGGCGCAAAGGCCGCAAGCGTGTGACTGCAAGCACGACTGGTTGGATACACTCGTTGTAATATTTTCCTTCCTTCGCTCTGGTGACAACGCAAAGCGCGGCGTTGAGTTCCGCCACAATACCTCAAATTTGGTGGAAAGTGGGGAACGAAGTTACTTAGCACTAGGTTCCCAATCCCAAGTTCCCTTTGTCTACCCCCTACGCAAGGATACATTACACGGATATATATATATATATATATATATATATATATATATATATATATATATATATATATATATATATATATATATATATATATATATATATATATATATATATATATATATATACATTTTTCAAATTTATTTCTAGTAATTCACTCGTAAATAACTCTGCCTGTCGTTATTAGCATTTTATGGTTAAATGTATTGACAATTTCTTTGTTGCTTAATGCCATTGTGTATTGTGCAAGGAAGGTAATATAATCTTAATGTTAACTTCTGCAGGAACGAACACTTCCGTTTTCCATCGCCTACTGTTTCGAGGTTCAATAATATGATAATTTCAATTATCATTTGCGTCTTGCCGACATTGGAGCTTTTCCTTTTAGTGATTTTATATATTATGTGTTTTGTCGATTTTATCTGTCAGATTTATTTCACATTTGACCTATGTTTCTTATGCCTTTTTTTTTATTTTAACTTCAGTGCAACACTGAAATACGTACATTTACATCCTGGTGTATATAATTTGGGTTCATTTAGAACAAATTCAGCCGTAACGTTTTATTTTAAAATATCCCTGTACCTCACGCATAGCAGGGTAGGCCGATAGATCTCGGGAACCTTTTGTTAAGATACATATACGTTCAATTGAAGTAACCGGCTTTCAATATAATTGATTTACCATTTGCGCAACGAACTTAAAGGATAACAATACGAGTTACAACAGCCGCCCACAGCCACCTTGGCACCAGCGCTGATCCATTCATTATTAAGAAGCCTTGAGAACAGACGGGTTGCCGACCGTAACACTAATTCATATGTACTAGTAGTTAGGTCAATTTACATTGATAGTTTTAACGTTGACAAATAAAATTAAACACATTCAAAATTACCTAATATATTAACTTATAAGTAAATTCGTCTCTCAAAGCGTTTAACGCTGCGTGGGTGTCTAGGTAACCTAGCTAAGGCCGTAAATCATAAAAAAAACGTAATAAATACACATTGCTCACTGTAACATGATTTATTGAAATATTATTTAAAAAGTCAATTTACTTATGATTATATATAATTTGAACCATTTAATTAAAATTCAAATAGGTTATGTCAGTGAATGATTGAACTTGATCATTACTATGTAATATTTTATCTTATGATAGTGTTATTGAATTAATATTGGGCGTGGGTAGGAATTATCTATTGACACGCTAATGGAGGTGTCTTTAGCTGTATCTATAGAACTTGTCAACCGATATTATTAGTTGATTGATAATATTTATAAAAAAAATATTTCACGGACTATTAAGTAAAATTTAATCAATTTTAATTTATCTTTCCTATCCATTTTTTTGTTGGATTAGTCTGCCCTTAAAACATAATAAATGTATCCACAGATGATTCTCAGTTATTTTATAATAACTAATATTAAAATAATGTTTTATGAAGTCTATTAATTTTAATTTTTTTTTATGGAAGTGACGGCAAACGAGCGTATGGGTCACCTGATGGTAAGTGATTACTGTCTCCCACGGCCCCGAGTAACTCCAGAGGAGCTACAGGACCGTTGCCGTCTTTTAAGGTGGATGGGCACCGGGGCCCGGCATTACCTAATGCGAAACGCAGTGGCCAAAGCCACTACTTAACGCCGGTCTTAAATGCCGGGAGTGGCAACAATCCGGTCGATTCTGCACATGTGTGTTGCCATTGTTGGCAACGTGACTATACCACACGCACTTTAGTCGCCTCTTACGACACCATCAGTACCAGGGTGATCCTATTCTAAGCCGGAATCACACGGCAAAAAAAAATATATATATTGGAAATACTATAAATACAATAATATTCAAATGTTCTTTTCGGTGATATAGAAGCAATAAGTGTTGAAAAATTTTAGTAACGGACCGTTGAAGTCAATGCAATACCTTTTTACAGAATACTTAAAACAGATACTACGTTTACTAATTATTTGACCCAGCTAGTGCCCAGTAAAAAGTTAATTTATTAATGGACCACTAGTGTGGGATAGGAGAGAGATACGTCAATATTCATAGTAATTATTTTACAAATTACAAGGTCTTTGTTAACACCGACAATATTTTGTTTACTTTTATGTACGCTGTATCTGATCCTAGTGTTAAGGACACTCCATTCCGTTTTCCACTTTCCGTAGAATTGTGTGTTGAGTGGCTTAGCTCGACGCCGTGCTTTGCCTTGTTACCAGAGCGACGGAATGAAAATATAAAATAATACATTTCCTTGAGTGGAGATCAGACCCATATGTTGTGTTTACAGTCACTCGCTTATGGCGCTGTACCACGGCAGGGCTATTCTTTATAAAAATATCTTAATCTGCCTCATTCTACAAAAATATTTAAATTTGTATCATGTAGCAACATGTCACACAAAAAATGGGTGTGATCAAACATACGATATGCTATAAAACGTGGGTCGATTTTCATTGATATCAATAAAACGTAACATAAAAACAAGTTCAAGGTAAATAATAAAATGTTATCGAATGCATATTTTTTATGCAAATAATTCTCCAACAAAAAGGACAGGATTCAAGCAATTATTATTAATGCATTACGATACCACATATTAAAATGTATCTTTTATTCCCTTTCCTGCTATTTTTTACATAATGTTTTTTTTTTCGAATACCGATTGTTCAATACGTTGAAGTCACATAGAGAATATAAATGTTTTAATATATTTGCAGTTTGCAAACTTGATTGTGACTGTGGCTTATCATATATAGGTCAAACAAAGAGAAGCATCGGTGTTAGGGTAAAGGAACACTCCGATGTCAAGAATGGGCAGGTATCGAAGTCAGATGTGTGTGAGCATACATCTAAGAAATCCAAACATTACATCAGGTTTGATACACCCCACATACTCTAGGGAGAATAGATATATCCCTAGAATGGTCCGCGAGGCTATTGAAATACAAAAACATCCTAATTTTAATAGAGAAGATGGTTGGAAACTTTCTACCACCTGGGACTCTTAAAAAATTTAAAGTCTCAAGCACAAAACTCAAGTCACACCACACTAGAAGACCAGATATAGTATATATACGCGAGGCAATTAAGAAATCGTTGGCGGTAGTTTGGATATAATAATTATATCAAATGACAGACAAATGCCACCTAAGACTACCCGTGACCACGGACTACTGTAAAGTGTTAGAAACGTCGGGTTTCCAAAAATGCTTACCAATCAATATACGCGATTAATCCGTTTAAAAGTGTTTCATTTAAAACAAATGTTTTAATGTTACGCATCAGCTGGAATCTATGATCGCACAGGTTTGCCCAGTGATGATTACCGGTTAAAATAAAAATAATCTTCAGTTTTTTAGACGGTGTTTGGCATGGAAATAGGAATTTTACGTAATATTTCTAAAATAAACGGGAAGACGTACTACAAAGTGACTCTACATTAAATTTTCCTGGATCATCTCATAAATAGATAGAAAAATTGAAGTCTTTGGATATATGGTCGTTCTACGTATGTACATATACATTTTACTTTAAAAAAAAACCGTTTTTATTGAACGTGAATGCAGTTTCAATTATTTAAAATATATATTTTTTTATTACATAATAGAGATATTCTTCTTTATTATACTACTTGTATTTGATGTCAACTTTCGCATCTTAAGGTACTTAGAACAACATTGTTCTATAGATATATCTATTATACTGAATTATATATAGTAATGATATACTTATATTATCTAGTCTATATCGATGTGGGCGAAGTAAAACATCTTTTACAAATGCAAAATATGTATGTCCTTATTACAATATTATTCCGTACGATACCGTCCAGTTAACCTTGGGTTACTCCGTGTATCTTAATCTGCGCACACAAATAACAATTTGATGAAAGTCTTATTCTCATTAGAAACTTAGGATTTTGATGATACCTACTTTCACAAGGTGCACTCGCTATTGAGGTCGAATATATAAAGTTATATGATATGATTACATATATCTAGTGTTTTATATTTTATAAGAAGAAAATTATATTAAAATATTATGTTCATCTTACATAAGATAAACATTTTTGTTACATTAATCTCAAATTACTAAGAAATACAACGTAAAAGCTCGAAAGTGATTTTGGTTTACAATTTCATAATAAAATGTGTTTTTTCGTAGCACTTTTTATGCTTTTGACTCGAAGGACCAAAACTTATATAATGTAAGAAAATAATTTCATTTTATAGGCATTTAAGTTCAAAAAGTTTGATGCTTTAAACGATTTTAAAAGCAAAACGTATAATAAATAATTAATAGAAGTGTATGGAAAGGTGCTGGTGCGTGCGTCGGCGGCGGCGGTGCATTCGGGTCACACCACGTGGGCTACTCCGGCTTATTTATTTTGCAATAAAGTTATAGTTTAATAAATAACAAATAACTTCTTTGGCGCAGAACAGAAATAAATTGAAACCAAACAACATGATCAATAAATTAACCAAATATAAAAATGCATTACTCGTTAAGAAAAAATTTTGACCATGAAAATAAATAATTCGATTTATTTAACTTTTTACAGTTGAAAACGCTAGTGAGAAACCGATTAGGCTTTCACTATTATTTTATACACTGCAGAAATATAATAAAAAAACATTTTATTATCTATTAGAGTGCTTAAAATTTTATTAAGATTTATACCCACACCCTAGAAATTAACCATTCGAAGCATTCATACATATACGAATTGTAAGTATATAGTAACATGTGCCATTACAATAGTTTTAACTAAATTACAAAAGTGGTAATTTTGTGTCTAAATAACAAAAACAATTTTTTTTTTTTAAAGAGTAAGGTAAATGTTTCTTGTTTAAAACTGTTAAATTATAGCAACACCTAACTAATAATTAATTTTTACATAAATAAAGTATTTATTAAGTAATTACAACATTGAGAAACAGAAACTTCATAAGATAAGTATAGATAATGGTAGAACTTGTAGTCTTATTATAACAGTAGATGCATATTGTGCTGTCATTCTGCAAGAAGCTAATAGCTGTCGCAGAGGTATTCTCTTCCGCTCTGCATAACCAATTCGTTTTGCTTTAAACATATGAAATGACCAACAACATATCTTTTTGTATATTTTCTTATCGTTATCCTAAAGCTCAAAGTAAAGCTAAACTTTAGAGAGGAGTTCTTCTATAATCTCTACTTTACTACTACTTTACTATCAATTTTAAAGCCAAGATTCTTCAAATGCAATTCTCTGTTTACATTATAATTCATAAATAAACATAATAATAACTAAAATTTTGATAAATATCAATAAAATATTATTTTCTTAAAACTAAACTGACTGTTAGTCAAGGCGAAGTTATGTACTTCGGATGTGGAGATTTTCCAAATCAGAGTTTCTTGATATTTTTCTAGGGTTTAAGACAGTTGTAGGGTTCCGTAAACCAAAAGGAAAAACAAAACTTTTATAGGACACTCTGTTGTCGCTCTGTGACGATCATTGAAGCTGATCGCGTAGAGCTTAAAATTAAATGAATATTAAGGATATTATATACCGAGATCTAGGACCACGTTATAAAATATCTGAGAAGAAGCACAGAAAGAAAGTCAACGCAACCAAAAAACACGTAATGATATTTTTGTACATGGATCATTTTGCTGCATTTTGTATGGAATCTTAGGCGTAATTTAAAACTGTTAACATTATGTGGACCCCTATCAATTTAGCACCCTGTTGGAATTTACATTATATGTATAGGAAAAAAATAAAAAAAATAAAATTTATATTTTATTTTTACTCATCGATAAAAACTACCACAGACTTATCTACCTTTTATTATTTCTTCTCTAAAGTAAACAAGATAGAGATATATCATACAAAAATTGTGAACAGTTACAATTTTTTTACTTACCCATTTTTGTAGAGGTCATCTCTGTTTCTTCACTCTTTATAAATTCTTCAATTTTATCTTCTTAAAACTATATCACAGTTAGCCTTTGGATGTTATTATAGCACTGCAATGTTTTATAGGTATATATTTTGCTCACTTATTTGTTCAAACACACACTCACTAAATTATGACTGAAATAAATTTATGAAATAATAATTATCTGTACATATTGCTATTAGTAATAGAATTTTACCTTTAAATACATATTTTTAAGTATTAATACGGTTGTTAATTCATGTTAAAACAGGAATTATAATCATAGAGTAAGTAGCCACTGTTTTCAAGTTAAAACGAGATTTGCGTCGCAGTTAAAATTAAACTGGACATTTAACTTCCACAAACGTTTGTGCAATAGTAGAATTTTCTATTCGCACGGTAACCATAATTCTAAAACGTATTTAACATATAGTAAGAGTGTTATTTAAAAACGTTATTTTTTATTCATATATGAATTTATAATAAAGCAGCATCGTATCACATCAATGCATCTTCAGGGCGGTGCATGATAGACATACAAAGAGAAATGTTATGTTTTGCTAGAAAATAAATTTTAAATTAAAAAGATAACTTCCATATTAAGTGACACTAAGCGGAGTTATAAGTGCTGCAATAGGTTCACTGCGAGCGACATGAACGAAAAACAGAACATAACAAAAGAGTAATTTAAAAAATGATTAAATAACATAAAATATTTTAGAATATAAATCGTTCTACGATCAGTCGTCTTTCAAGTGTCATGGCCACACGAACAATAATAAGCGTCAACAAAAGAAATCGAGCAGCTGAAGTTAACTCGGAAAAACAAAGCGGCACAACGATACTTTCACAACTTCATAGACTTGTTCTATACAGCGTTGATAATAAAACTTAATAATTGCAAAAAAAGGTAATAGCCGCTAATAAAATATAAAAGTAGCGCAGTTTTGTATCAAAGCTGTCGTTAAAATTATTTTTATGCAGTGGATGATTTTTTGATAACATATCTATCTACGTTCTAACTAAATATCTATTTAACTAAAGAATTATGTTTATATTTAGAACAGTGAATGTTGTTTTCTTTATCATCTCGCTTACTCTTGGTTTTTTTTTTAAATATATTTAAAAAAATAATATAGAATAATTTCATATACTTATAATATATTAATATTTTATTAAAAATAAAATAATTTTAAAAATCAATACACATCTTTTTCGCAGTATTTAAGTATATATAACACATGAATGACATTGTTAATAAGCAATTAAGTCTGACGGTAATATTAAATAAATAATTGTAGTTCAGAATTTTAAAAATAATATATCATAATGAATTACATAAATAATATACAACAGTGTTATACTACATATCAGTGTTTTCCAGCCTATTATAAGGTAATCTTTTGTCCACAATAATGTCGCTGTAAGGTTTCCTTTGCAGTTTGCGTCACTGGCGTATTTAGATCGTGAACATGTTCCTCGTTGTGGGTGCACACAAATTGTTATGCATTATTTACAATTGTCGAACACATTTATACAAAAAGCAAACGGCTTTATATTCTTTTTATGTTTCTATTTGAAAAATATATTTAGGTAGAAGACTTGGACAACAAAAAAAGTTAAAACTAGAATTATTTTGAATATTATGCAAATTTGTATTGAATATTTGTTAAGAGATTACGGTACGGATTTTGATTTTAAGTGCAATTCTGTATTTTAATTAGTTTCAGTCATTTTTAAAAAATAATTAAATGGTCGTTTCCCGAGTGGTATATGGTAATACGTTCCCTCAAAATATACGCTTTTTTAGATCACAAGGCAGATATTATCTATTCCAACCCCACAAAACATTGAAACTGCCTAAAGATAAAGTGTAATAAGCATATAGCAAGTTAAATTGGTTAGTTTATTAACTTTCTATGTGGCATATTCCATATATAAGTATTTCAATAGATTATTTATGTACATGCTTATAATCATAATTTTCACTATAGGTTATCAATACAGGAAAATACCATTTAATTAAATTTATTAGGTATACCAATTATACACCATTATATTTGTAGTAAGTTATTATATTTGTTTACAGTTTGTGACTGTGTCGCGCTTTAGAAATCTAGAAACTCACTTACCGAGACAACTAACGTATCAAATAAAGTAGTCTGAACTTGACTTTAGTCCTCAGTTTACTACTCTACGATTATAATTACACTTAGTGTATCTCATATTGTACACACATTTTTGATTAGTACATACTGAAAATGTATTTATATATTTTTTTTTGTTTTAAAATATATAAATATAGAACAAAATAATTATAACATAAATCCTTTTTACAATATTGGTGACACACTCGTAGCATAGCGCATTGTAGGTCTTCCCCTACCAATTCTAAAATATGTCTACTAATTGGAAGACATATTTTATAAAATAATAAATTATTTATTTAGACAACATTCAACTTTGTGTTGAATCGTATACGAAGCAAAAAAATCACATTGGTATCGTCGACTCTATCTCGTCAATTAAATTGAAATAAAAAACTTAATTATTTTTGTATCGTTCGATTATATATTACTATTTTTAGTAGCTACTCGAAATGGAAACAGCACATTGTAAATTGCCGAATATGCTATAATAACAAAAAAAAAACTGGTAGAGCCAGTTAGATAACATAGAGAATGCGTGCTCGTCAAAACGATAATAATAAAATTGTTTCTTGATCCGGGTCTCGGTGGACTTTAATATATTAATAATAAATAACAATAACTACAATCATATAAAGCCCATTCGATCTAATGTTTTGTTATTAATAGCAATCGCAAGTTATTTAACTCCAAAATAATCGTATAACAATAGAAATTATACAAAAAGATGTAAACAACAGGACAATCCATTATCACCGTGCACCGGTGCAATGCAGTAGCGCGACTCGATCGATAAACGAAACGCACGCACGAAAAAAAAACCTAACGTTTCCCGCGTTTTTTCACGTCAAAACCGGCGTTTCATATCTATTTTGTTAATTGTAAAAAAGCACTCGAAACCACCTTGCTGTTACAATTATTTTCACAGTTCGTTGCGAAACGTCGTTAATTAAGCGGCATAGTACTAAACACACGCGTCGATAGTACGTTCGTGGCGTAACTGACGAGCGGCCGCCGGCGGGTGGGAAACGACAGGACGCTAGAGCGCGCGCCCAAACTATAACCTAGCGATGTGAAATAGTAGGGTGATAGGGAACGAGTAGCGGCTCAAGAGAGACAGATGTGAGTACAACGGGGCGGGTTGCTGCCCATTCATGTCCGCTAGGGGACTGGGGAGCGTAGCAGCTTCCGCATTCATAGTGTAACACAAATAGAATTCATATATCGTATCGAATTATTAGTCCCACATGCATTAAAGGTTTTAAAATACAATATGGAGTTAAATAATGTTGTTTTCTTTTTGTGTTAGTAGTATACAAGGAATAATAAAAAGACAATGTATTTAATACAAACTTTATTTAAATCAAAAAATAAAGTCTACAATAATTCTTTATTTCAATAGGTATTAATATGTATAGTCATAAATTTGTTTCAGCTTTACCCATCTCCTTTAGCAATCTACGTAACCACCATGTTTCACATCACAATCTTATCCTCAACGAATACAAACACTAGCATACTCTCGTAAACTATAAACTTAACACCCCATCACTTGTAAAACATTACGCTGAAAAACAAACTGGGCATTAATTAACATTGTATGGGAATCCTGATTTTGGTACTCTACAATAATTTTTCCTTTTTTATATTTTTAAAACTTTTTTAAACAATGGTATAATTTTCGCAAAGGTACGATATGTTAAGAATAAATTATATTAATTTTGCTAATATAAAAAACTTTCCCAATATATAATTTGTTACTTTGTTAATATAATAAAAAAATCAATATCCATTATAGTCAAAAATAAAATTTTTCCATTTGTTAATGTTACTTAACGCAAGCCGCGTGGACGACTCCCATACGTCTCCATCGAGTGTAGTTCAACTTGAAATTTTCTAAAAACCTTAACACATACAATCTTAACAAATTATATTATATATCATCTTTTACAAGCTAATTACACTTCATAAAATTTATTCTCAATAAAAATACATAATATCTCATTTTATCAAAGAACACTTTTCCCTATGTTTTTGTCGTTTAGTCGGTAACAAATGAGGCACATTACAATTACATACTAGCCCGAGCGCGCTACGTCGGCCGGATACTGAGCTAGCCAACACCATACACAAAACTCGTCCGGTAGTTTCTATTCAAATTACTTAAATATATCAATTTAAATAAGCTTTATTTAAAGAGGTACACAATATGTACAACCTTGGACATTATGTACTATTATATAATAAAAAATCTAACTCCTTATTGTAATAAGATCATGTTCTCTATAAAATTTCTTTATATTAAAAAAAATAATTACTCAACAAAATTGCAGTACACAAAACCTTTTTTGGTCATTAAAATAAATCAATGGTTCCGTGATCACAATATATTAATTACTCTGACGAGAAAATAGTTTGTATAATAAGATGGTAATGTGACAAATAATAGAAAAAATAGTAAAAGCATTGATGAATTTGTGTAATATCGTAAGAAGCACCAAGAGTTTTCATAACCTTAGCAAAAATATTCAATGTCTAATGTACCTTTAACACTTCTAGAAATGATCTAGTCATCAGTACACTATGGTGTGATAGTAGTTATTAACAAAACCATTTTCTTTTCTAATTGACGTCAACGTTACTATGGAACTATCAAACTTAATAAAGCTTTGATTAGGAAGTACACAAATAATTCCTTTCATAAAAGAATAACCTCTGATTCTTAACATTACATTTGCATAGAAAAAATATTCATTTACGAATACAATTTACAATTTGATTTTGGTGACAACTGTACAAAAAATATTCTTCATATATCCCCATATTATATGTATATTCTATTACTATCATTACTTAAATAATTTTTAAGAAAGCACTCTTGGTATAATATTAATGTAATTTTTTTTTATTTATATTTTAACAATTTTTTTTTAATAAAAATCTTTACTTTGTGAAACAATTTATGCCCTTGTCATTTATATAATATGCAGTAAAACGTTTCTATGTAGCCTCTGACTTGACATGATCTTTATGAAAATTAAATTTTCATATTCGCCTAGAATTAAATGCAACACGATTAGTGCTATAAATATAGACAAAATAAATATTTACTCTTGTCCGCCTGGTCCACACTTTCATTTACTATTTAACTAAGCAGTTTACTTCTTTGTACTATTGATTACTGTCGACGAGACCTATATAATATTATTTATTAAACGACGCTTACACATTTATTCTCACGGAAAAAATATTCTAATCGTGGACTATTTTTAAACAGCAAAAAGACAACAAATACAGAACATATCGCTCGTTTAATAACAAAAAGAACAAACATACACTAATGTGAAGAATAAGACCAAAATACATTTGAAAATGAATGTTATGCTTGTACAGTACTGTACTTAACAGTTAAAATTGAAATATCAAATATTTTTTTTAGCGTTGTTCCTATTTTTATATTAAAAGTGCGATATGTTGTATCGATATGAAACGAGGCTAGCGGTAAAAGGAAAACATATACATATAACAACTGAAATCTAACCGTATACGACGCAGTCATCTTTGGATCTCACATATCTATATATATATTGTAAAAGTCAAAGTACTTTGGCAGTACTAGAAGGCACCGTTGCAATCTACACTCACAGGTAACCATAACTGAACTAACGGCGCGGCGGCGGCGTCTACTTTACGAGGCGTCGGCGCAGGCGGTTGCGCAGCGCCAGCGCCGGCGCCCACGGGAACGCCGCGCGCTTGCTCAGCGCCCGCGAGCACCGCTCCGCCTTGCCGCCGCTGCCGCCCGCCGCCGCCTCCTCGCGCGCCCGCTTGCAGGCGCGCGGCGCGGGCGCGGGCGCGCTGGCGGCGGCGGCCGGCTCGTTGCGCGAGCGCAGCGCCCGCTCGCACACCGCCGCCTCGCCCGTCGTCGAGTGCACCTCGGCGCTACCGGCGCGGCGCGCGCGCGGCGGCGTCGGCGGCGGCGGCAGGGGCGGGGCGGCGGGCGCGCGCGCGCGGCGGCGGGCGACGCCGAGGTTCTCCTTGGAGCGCGCCCGCGCCGCGTCCCGCCGCGCCGCCGGGGCCCGCCGCACCGGCCCCGGGGCGCGCGGGGAGTTTCCCGCGACCGTGGCGTGAGCGCGCGCGGCCGCCAGCTGCGAGCGCGTGGCGCGGCGCGCGTCCTCCTCGCCGCCGCCCGCCGGCGTGCAGGCGGGGGGCGCGGGCGGGGCGGGGCCGCGGCGCGTCAGTATGACGACGCGGTCGTGGTGCGCGTCGGGGGCGGCGGGGGCGGGGACGGCTGCCGGGGGGCGCGCGCGCGTCGCCGTGAGTCTGGTGCGCGGTCGCTGCGGCGGGTCGGCCTCGTGGTGCGAGCGCAGCACGCGGTGGTGCGGGGCGGGGGCGGGGGGCGCAGCGGGCGGCGGCGGGACGTCGGCGCGTTGGTGGCGACGCGCGCGAGGCCGCGGAGGGGCGTCGGTGGGGGAGCTGGAGGACACCTCGTTGATCTGTATGCGGCCGTCGTCCAGGTCGCCGGCGGGGCCGGGCGGCCCCCCGGGCTCGGGGGGCGCGGCGGGAGTCGGCAGCACGACGCGCGTGCTGTCGCCGCCCGCCTCTTGTATCTCGGTGGCGGGCGGCGGTGAGCCCACATGAGATTCTGAATTATTTCTCAATGCATGGCCATTAACGATCTCAGCAAAGACATCACACAATGTATTGACTATGCGTGAACGATTTAGTAAGCGAGCCATAAAGTACGATTCTGCAGGGTTGCCATAATTACTGATTGTCTCTGTTTCGACGTTGGTGTCCTCCTCGCGAACGTTTTCTTCCCTATGTCCTACTGAAAAGCGACCATCAAGAGTGGCACAGGGTGGCAAAGGTGCTGTTTTTTCCGATTCTTCTGTAGAGGGAGTAGGTTTGTCCACATCCGAGTATCTAGTCATAATAGTGAGACCATTTTGTGGCACTTGTCGGGTATCACTCTCAACTGAGACATCAGGTTTTGGCTCCTCAATTTTAGCAGGTGGCGGAGGCATTCCGACAGTGGATGCTGTAGCAGTAGACGGTATAACAGACTGTGGCTTCTGAGCCGTTGTTCTCGATCGTAATACCGTAGCTCTCGGGGGACCAGGGGGGTCGAGCATCAATGTCACCACAGATGTGTTGTCAGCTCTCATGCGAGTATTAGACCATCTGAAAAAAGGATTCCTTTTTAAATTTTCTTATAGAACACGGAGATAAAAAGTAAATGTGAACAGTGGTGCTTTATTAACTTCAAATAGAAATAACAATATGCAAAAGTTTAATAACTTTAAGCAAAAAAATATAATATTTTTCAGCTTCTCACTTTTATATTATTGGTTATAAGTGACAAGGTTGTGTATTTATATGGGCTATTATAGGTTACTTTTAGGTAGCCAGAGACAACATATAATTGTTGTAGTGAAACCCTTCCATCTCCATTATACATTTTTTTTTGTTTATTATTATAATATTGCATAATATAAAAAAATAAGGTTATCACCTAATATAAAAACTTTCTAAAACAAATTACAGAATAAATGGTGTGTACTTAAATCATAATAATAAAATCTAAAACATTACCTCTCTAGAGCATGATCAACTAGACTTTTAGACGGATTGAGCCAGTCTCTCGGTTGATTTCCACTGCCTCCTACTAAGGCTGCTTCATTATGTTTCTCAGTGGCTTGCACTAAACTCACGGCACCTTCAGGTGAAATCATATTCCATAAACCATCAGTGCCGAAAATAAGGCACCTAAAATGAAAACAAATGTTAAGAACAATACTACTTGCTTATACTGATCAATTTTGTTACTTAGTCAACTGAGACAAAATTTTAGGTCATATAACAGAAGAAGCATGCAACAATTAACATGACAAGTTGAGGTTTCAATCCCTATTTAAAGAAATTAAATTATTGTATTTTCATTTCTTCTCTTTGATAACAAAGCAAAGTGTGACCAGAATTCAATGGAATGTTGGAAACTGTAGGGTCAAGTAAGCGACTAAGTGTTTTATAGGTTCTGAAGTTCTAAAAAAATGCAAAAAGAAAATATTAAAATATTTAATTACCTAAATTTTGTTGGATCTATAGTCAGCACACCCACATCAGGATCAGGACTAACAATAAATTCATCATTTTGGGGATTATAGCTCCACAGGTCACCAAGAGAACGTGCCACAGCAAGAAATGGGATTTCATCCATAGGAGTATTCTTCTTAATTGGTCCCTTGTGCCCTGGACGTGGTCTGTTCCACACAACGCGAGGCACACCAGCTTTTGATATAACTTTTCCACCACATCTTTGTATGCGTTCAATTTCTGCTGTTGATTCTGGTTTATGATCTGAAGTTAGTGGTTTAGCAGCCCAGTCATCGCAACCTAAAATTATTACATAAATTTCTCAAAAAATATATATTAAGGCTATATATTATAACAATGATAACAATTTTATATAAGAAAGCAGCTTTATAATTTTTTCAGGTAGGCAAAGGGAACCTTAGGGTAACACAAAGTGTGTTCTTCTCTATATATAAATAAAAAATATATAAAATGATATTGTAATTTTAATTTTTAAAGTCTTTAACTTATTAATTATTCTTAACTTATATATATTGTCAAAGAGAGACAGATAAATGACATTAATTGCTAGTCATATATCATTTTCCTGTAATTATTAATAGGAAAATTATGTCACTTTACATTTAAAAACAATTATAACAAAACAAATTATTCGTTTTCAATATATAAAACAAAAAATATGCTACCACAATCACAGAACTGGTATAACCAAGGCATTTTTTTAAATTTTGCCATAGAATATAAATATAGTTTGAGTATATAAACTTCAATGTAAATGTCAAAACATTAAGAAAATATGATTTACCATCTTTTTGATAACCCAGAACAATAGCAGAGTCTCCGACATGTCCGATGTATATTTTTCCTCTACGAATAAATGCCACACTAGCTGTAGTTCCTGCAGTGCTTGGCAATCCTGTTACTGTCTTGGGCCATTTTTCTAAAAATAAAGTAAATAAGATATGTATAAAATAATAATGAAATGATGACTGTACAAAAATCATCAATCAAGATATTAACCATCAATCAACAAATCAACCATCAAGCACATAGCTTAAGAATTTATTTTTAATTTAGTAATACTAGTAACACTTTACATTATATATTGTAACTCTTGACCTTTGTATTGCAGTTTTTTGGTAAAAGGCAACATGAATCTATATAAAAACCTCAAACTGGTAAAACAGCTTTCACTTTGGCAAGATGTGGGAGGATTTCAGAACTTGTGTAACATTATATTTGGTAATGTAGTCATAGATATTATCAAATGAAGCTAAAAACAAAACAATGATCATTAGGAATTCTTTTGTTGACTCAATGTCAAAGCACTCTGAAAAAATAATGAGCTGATATTATAACAAGGTCAAGCGAAACATTTCGAACATTCACTATTTCCTCAAAAATTTCTTGAGGCATGTTTGGAGAAAATAGTTTCATTTTTGTAATAGTATAGTATAAATCTGGAATTTGACATTTACCTACTTCTTTCCACATGTTCAAGTGGGTCAACATGTAACCATTTCTAATAGCTTTGAGCACATCCTCATCATTATCAGACCAAAATTGTCGCTGCTTTACAATCGAGTCCATCAAATGCTCCTTAGCAAAGGCCGCAGCTTCGCCTCCCCCGTGGCCGTCGTATATTCCAAAAAAAGCATACTCCAAATCTCTCTCGTCTTCAGTTTGTTGATACGCAACGGAAAACAAATCTTCCATGTACTTTCTACCACCTTGGCTGCAGTGGCCAGTGACACGTAAATTAACACCAATTGATGCAGGCATTTTGACACCATAATACAAACTTAACTACAAAATATTATGAGTTTAAAACAACACAAACGTTTCCACATTTTGCATTTGCAATTACGCGACCTGCGAATGGAGCTGGACTGACGACAGGTCACGTGGACATATTGATCATTACGCGTGCTCACTGTGTTACGAAAAAACCCATAAGAGAGAAAGAGACAAAGCATAGATTGATAACTCCGAACTCATTTGAAAAGAAAAAGACGCCATCATGCTTTCCGCCATTTTTCTATTAGAGTCAAAAAGAAACTTAATAAAATAATGATGATATTATAAATATCAATAACAACTTTTGTAACTAACAAACATAATAAATAATTATAAAAAATTTAATAACATTATGAATTGATCATTGAATTGAAATTATTAATAAAAATGAAATGACGATTTTTTTCCCAAAATCATTAAAGATATCATATTCCAACCATTGATAATCTTAATTTTTAGTGTTTAGTTTTCTTTTTAATTCTATTTTGAAATTAAAAAAAAAATACATTTTATTCTGCTAATAAAATTATATACAATGTTGCCATAACAAAATACTAGGAATGAATATAAAATATTAGATAATTTAAAAAATAAAAACTTAACTAACATTTCATTAACATAATTTTTAAGTTTACATCTATTAGATGTCATTTAAATTGGAGGAATGGCTCATAGGTGTGAAGGTCATGATGCTAATTACCCTGAAGAAATCGCATAAATCAAAATCATATCAATGAGTTGTGCTACACTACAAGTAGCATGTTTGGCCTCATGTTATAGCGTATATAAGTAGTGTATTTTAGTTTGCCTAATAAAAAATTATCAGTTATGTTTGATTGTAAATAAATGAAAACAAAACCTAATTTTTTTTCTTCAGTATCCTGCACTGCATAGCAATCTGTCCTTGAACATTTAGCTTGTGAGTTGTTTGAACTAATGTCTGGGTAGATGAATTGTTGGTATATGGAGTTGTCCATTGACTACTCTCACTATTCCTTTGTAAATCTCATCGGGAGATTTGAAATACTATTCCTTTTCAGTCTTGTGAATGAGATACTGCCGGAGCCTTTTAACTTAGCAGCCAGAACATTGACATGGTTTGCGAGTTTTCTTTGGTATTTTATACTGCGGGCAGCGATTTCATCTTTTACAGTGTTGAGCCTCAGGTCTTGCAAAATGTATTTGTTTTGGATACAATTTGGTATGTTAAACATAGAACGTAGAGCTTTGGTCTGAAATCTTTCAAATATTTCTATATTACTATTACTTGCAGTTCCCCAGAGCTCCATTCCATATGTCCATACAGGTTTTAGTATAGTTTTGTATACTGCCATTTTGCTTTCATTTGTTAACTGGGAGTTTTTGCCAATTAACCAGTACATGGATCGAAGCTTTGCGTCTAGTGCTTTTCTTTTGCTCCAGATGTGTTTCTGCACAAAACCTAATTACAAAATACTTTATCGGTACTAACTCTGCTACCCTTACCATTATATAAGTAAGTAGAATTACCAGGGTATTGGAGCCTATTAATAAAATAAACACTCACAGGCAGAGGAACTTGAGAATCTAGAGTTAAGACACTCCATTCCATTCCCCACTTTCCGCCTATAAAATAAATAAAAGTTAAGATAGTTAAGAAAAGAACAACAATATATAATGTGTAACAATACTTTTAATTCTAAACATATCTAAATTATTTAAATCTAATATTTATTCTTCTGTAACTTCCCATGGTTTTTCAGGTCTATGCATATCCCATGGTTGAGGTTTTTTATAAACGCTTGATTCATCCAGTCTAACACCTCCTTTAGAAACTTCTTCCAAAAATTTTTCAACTTTGCCTCCTTTAGGCACTTCTATATTGCAATACAATTCAGTAATGCCACATTCTAAGCATCTTTGTGCAAAAACTTTACCAAGATTTTTATAAGCACATGTATCAGTAATACTATAAAGTTGATTACGTAGAGCTTTTTCAGAGGTTTTGGCTTCAATTACAGGCCCATTCACAAAGTGAATTACTTCAGCTTTAACTAATCTGTTAGATACAGTTAGTGCCAATCTGAAAATAATATTTTTAGGGATATAGTTAAATTATATATAGACATGTTACTACAGTTTATTAAACTATTCTTTATACATAAGGAATTAGTTATAATTTAAAAATAAAGAACCTTTAGCAAGTAAGTGTGATTGGGACTGAAATAATTAGTGGCCATTATATACAATACGTCCATATTTTTCAATATAATTATGTACAGTCAATTATTTTTATTAATGAACTCACTTATGCCAGTACTGTCGTCCGGGTTTATCCAAATGATACCCATCAGGTTTACGAGCAATCCGCATTCGTTCCAAGTTTCTAGGATTTCTATTTATAAAAACTGTAGAAGTTGTTGAGTTAAACCTTGCTAGCTTAGGGATAAACATCAATTCTTTAAGAGAAATCATTGTTATCTTTTAATTTTATTTATTAAACGTTCATATATTATTTATTATAATATTGATCAAATACATCTAGATGTACCACAAGTGATTAATGAGTAGTGTTTACATACAGCTACTAGCTATAAGAACATCCTTAAGGTGATATTTATGTATTCCTTTATTACTTTAAAATTGGTAAAAGTAATAGTTTAGGTTATTTATCTGTCATTCATCAATACAGATCTCTATAGAGTATATTAGTATACTGTTCCTTGGATTGATATAAGAAAATAATAATAACAGAAAATAATTTTAATTTGTTAGTATCACATAATTTTAGTTATATATAGACTACACAATATATATTTCTTTACTTTTATATATTAAAAAATGCAAAAAATATAGGTAAGTTCTATATAGACAGCATATTGGGTGACATTGTTATTCTTTGGAATTTTCCCCTTTGTTAATTCTGTAAGATTACTAATATTACTATGTTTTTGAATATAATGGACTCTTATAATAAAAAAATGTCTTAAGTATCTATATAATTTATTAAAATAGTATTTGGTTTTAATTGAACAAATGAAATAAATAAAAAAATAAAAAAATATTAGGAACAAAGAATGAAAGTCTAGTAATTACAATAATATTTTTAAATCAGATTTAGTCACTTTTAGGGACATAACATAACATTGAATCGTAAGTATGGAATATCAACATCCCTATATTATTATAACAAGCCTACCCGTGATAATGGAAAATCCTTGTCGCAGACCACCCGCGCAAAAGATAGATACGTCCTAAGAGCGGATGGTACTATGGCATTTATATACAGAAATTCCGATACTATTCACTAATACTCAGCGGAAAGCCTTTAGATTATAAAATTAAACATAAACAAATATTTTCCATTAATATTATAAAATTTTAATCATCATTGTACTTATCTATACATAAATTTTATTTAAAATAAATCTAAGAACAAATTTAATGTTTTATAGTTTAAGCCATTTTTTTAAATAAAATATAACATTTTCTTGTGAAAAAATTAAAACACTTCAAACGACGACATTCAATCTTGTTTTATTTCTTCTAACGTAAATTTAATATAAATGATATTAAGAAAAAAAAAAGAACAAATCTCACGAAAAGTTGTCACGATACATTTTGCTATAGTAAGCTGTATAGTGCAAGCGTACCCACGTACGTAAGTAGTACTGTAGCGTGCAAGCGTACTTCACAAAGACACGCTTGCACATAGAACACATTTACCCGTAGGGTAAATGTGCTCTATGTGCAGGCGTGTCTTTGTGAAGCTCTCTCTCTCTCTCTCTAGAGAGAGAGAGAGAGCTTTTCTCGCAAAGCAAATCAGTTATTTTCGTTTCGTTTTTTTATTTCACATTGTCATTATAACTTAAAGAAATAAAACTTTATTACAATTCCTGTACTAACTACACGAAAGGAACTTCGTTCCATCCAGGTGTACCTTGACATCGCTTTTTTTTTATTTTCACGGTGAATCCTTTAAATGGCAGGGTAGATACGAAAATAATAAAACACACACACACACACACGCACATACACATTATTTATCTGAATTTTAATTACTATTACTTCTTAAATTTAATTATTCTAATTACTTTCATTTCTTAGTTCAAAAGTTAGTGCTCTACAAAACTGGAATACAAAAAGTACGGTACTGTGGTGGTAACTAAAGATACAGAGTAAAAGATATAAAATATGTTGCAAATATATACTCTGTTTGGTGAAAATGACGTACGGTACGAGATATACCATGTATTGAGATATATTAAAAAACTTTAGTGTACTCTGTGTCTGAACCACACGCAATGTTTTAGTTTTGCTGCCACAGCTTGGTACAAAGTGATAATTTGTTTTAATTTGAAGGCACGTTCTATAGCCATATTTGTTTAGTATAAATAGTTTTAACTGGCTATATTTTATGAACATGAAGTTTTCGTGATATCGTGTGCGTGAAGAAATTACTGATCGAGAATTAATGTGAATTTTGATCACGGGCGTCAACATCCGGAAGAGTTGCATGTTTTGTGGTTTTTGCACGATTGTCTGTCGATTGTTTAGTGTTTGTTGTGATGTTTTACATAATAAAATAAGCAATAATATACTTCACTTAGCGAAAATATGTCATTACAAAAAAGCGTGAAAAGTGCTGGAGGGGAGAGAGACCAGGATAATGCATCTATATGTTCATCTGTGACTACACAGCCGGATAGGCATGGATTTTTTGGTGGAGCTCAGTATAGTCCAGAACCGTAAGTAATATTTATCTATTGATTATTATAAAATATTGATAGAACATGAATGTTAAATTGGTCTTCCAATTATTTTTAATATTCTAATAAATTAGATATTTGTGTACAAAACAATGATACAATTAAAAGTAACAGACACATTGATATAATTTATTAACTAATTAATAAAAGAAAATCTTTTTTAATTGATAACTTTCTTTTACATAAGAATTTCATATTATGTAAAACTTTCACATAGACTAATTACCTTCTACAGTAATAAACAGTTACATTCACATTCATATAAGTAAAGTCAAATTTTCGAACAGTGCAAAGTATGGTTGCAGTCAACAATTAGAATGTAAGAAGTGAGTAATTATATTCTTTCTTACTAATTATGTGTGTAATTGAAGGCTGTTTCACTCAGACCTACTTTATTTGCCTTATAAGTATGCAGATTTTTTTAGTAGGCAGAGGGAATATAAGTTCAAATTCAAATCATTTTTATTCAAATAGACTTTTGCAAGCGATTTTTGAATCGTCAAATGAAAATAAAATTTACCATTCGCTTGGAAATCGGTTCTGCTGAGAAAGGCCGGCCAGAAACTCAACAGTTGCTCTTTTCAATATTTAATGTTACAATTTAATTATTTAATATGATGGTGACTATCCTGCATGAAATTCAAATGATCTTAATTAAATGCATTTTTATCTTTTAAATATTCTTGAACAGTATAGTGAGCTTTCTTGGTTAACATTGCAACACTTAAAGTCAATGTTAATTGACTTTAAATTTTTCCAGTGGCAAATTCAAAATACATTGCGGAATACTATTATCGAAACATATACTCAGACCCATAAATGATTTATTTACTTTTTGGAGATTATAATTAGGAGTCACAAGTTTGCCTTTGTTTCTCGTCTTCATTGTGTATCTGTCACTGTTTTTGCTATAGTTTTGAATATGTTGCCGGACAAAAATGATATTGTAATATATAGCATTAAGTTTCATTATTCCCCACTTTCCACCTAATTTTTGAGACATTGACATTGACAAAATTGACAAATTGATTAAAATATTAATATTTTGGTCTATGAATGATTCTTTATTATATACACAAACACACATACTTCTAGAGATATTTGTAAGTTTCATAATTTCCCAAATGTTGTAATATAATTTAATAGCTCCATCAGCCTTGAAATGTCTGATTTTGGATTATCCAAATAGGCAGTATGAATATTATCTATTTAGTAAAACAATATTTTTCTTATGTACTGTTGTTTAATGAAAATAAATTGATAAAGGGAATAAATACAGGTCTAGTTAGCTTTTTTTAGTATGGTATGCATTGCTGCTTTGTGTGGGACATAACATGGTAGGCAAAGGTAATCTCGAATTCTTAAGACATTGTATTTTGAATAGCAGAATTCAACTCTGCTCTGTGTACAATCGCAATTTGCCATCCACAATGGCCTTTAGTAAGCTACTGATATAGTTTTTTTCTTTTGCCATTAAAATTTTTCTGCTGAATAATAAGATGCTTATAGAAATAAGCTTACTTTAGCCAATATATAACCACTAGCATTGACACAGAATCCTTGTAATTAAATCATGACATCATTGTCAGTGTCAAGTTAATAAGACTCACCAAAATCATTACATGCGCAACTCATTGCAATGAAATTCAATTACTTTAACACTAATGACCTAAATTTTTGGTACTTAACAGATTGCGCTGGTTGTATGTAACCATTTGTTTTTATATATTTTCTTTTTTTAGTAACCAGTATTTGGAATTCAGGACCTTGTCTATGAAAGGGAAAGATAATAATTATAGTTATAATACACCTTAAACTAGGTTAAACACAACCATTTTGTTGGCCTCAAAACAAACATACATTCTTTATAAATAGTAAATTTCATTTCTTAATAGTATTTCTTAATAAGTTCATAGACTTAAATATGAAACCTTTATGAATATGGTCTTGCAGTTAATTGTAATTGTAGATTCTTATAGAGGCAAGCTTATTTTTATTATATATGGCCAATTAATATAATGCCTCATAAATTTAATTGTATAAAGCCAATACAGAGATAATTTTTATTTAGTGTAAATGTAAGTGAAGTATAATAATTATTTATTAATTGATTAAATACCAATTGCTAACTTAATTAAAGCTACTCTACTTAATTTACTTTACCATTAAAGTTGATCAAGAGGTCAGAGCTCAAAAGAGCTATTATTAATTCAGTTAAGATCCACTTGCTCTGGTTGTTTTTGTCATGGCCATAAAAAAATAATAATAAAGTAAATTATTCTTACAATCTTTTGTAAAAAAACTGCATAACACATATATGATTTTAGATTGTCTTGGAGATATATAGTTATTTATTTCTTTTAAAAGTCAAATGTTAATAACAAATTGTCAAAGTAAGACTTTTAATTACGAAAAACTTATAAGTAAAGGCTATCATGCAGTCATAAATGTTTTACATTTATAAGGAAATGAAATTGTCTTATCTCTAAAGTTAAGTTTCATACCAATTTCAATAATTTTTTTCTTGTAGACTGAGTCATAATAATACTCACAGTGTTATTTGTTCAAGTGCTCTAGAACTTATTTCTATATTTATTAACTTTAATTGTTCACATTGTTTCCTATTTTAAGCTGATTTATTATTATTTTTTTTTATATTTATGAAGAAAAAATTATCTATATTAATATCAATAATAATTTTAAATATGTAAAATTTATTTGGATCTATAATGAATTTTCTGATATTCATTATAATATTTTACGAATAATAATCATTATACTTAAGTCATACAATGCTTAAAATACTTAATTAGCATGTCACGGTCAAACGGGTCTCTCAATGAATGCGGTGACTAATGAATAGTAATTAATGTATAGTTTTAGTAAAAGTATAAACAAAGAATGTGGCTGAGGACTTCTACGTTGTTTGCATTTTTTTTAGCTTCACGCAGTATCCCGCACAGGCCAAGGAAGGCAGAGGATTTTGAAAAGCTAGTGTTACGACAATCCGTTCCGTGGCAGAATCCAATACCGCACTTTGCCTTGTTACCAGTGCAAAAAAATTAAAGCATTAAATGTTTAATTTGAAAATATTTTATTCCTCGAATCGAACTCACAACCTGTAGCGTTTACACGTTTGTGCTTCTGTGACACGACAGGCCTCAACGGACCTCACGTGCATACTCTTGTGGTTTGATATATATTTTAGTGTTTTGGTTTCGACTGGATTATTGCAAAGAGAACTAGAGATTAAAAAATAAACTGTCCCTCATCTCTATTTTATAACTTTAACAATTATTTAATCTACCGCTACGTATACAAATATTTATTTAATATGTAAGTATTTAAAAAAAAACATTTTCATTATTATTGTATGGTTATCTATACTATTATACACTTATTAAATCGTAAATTATATTTAATATTTCAGCGTAAATCCCATAAAAATCGGCTAAGTTGTTTCGGAGATTAGCCCAGACAAACAGAAATACAGACAAACAAACATTTTAAAATTGTTTTGCTTGTGTTTTAAAAAACAACAGACAGCCGCTTCAATTTCAATTCATTTTTATTTATATGTTTTTGTGTATATTTTTTTTTATATTTCAAGTAGTTTAGCACATTTAGTGCTAAAATATTTAAAAACCTGCAATCTTGAATTAAAAAAACTAACATTTATGAACTTTTAGCTTCAACGTAAAGTCAAACGGTGCATATTATACGACTCAAAGATAAACTCGGTTAAGCACTTTTTATTGCGGCGAAATAAGTAGTTCTCGTGGGAATGTACATTTTATTTTCAATAGAAATTCGCGCAAAATATTATGTTATCTGTATTTATCTTTTAACTGGAATATTAATGATAAATTGTACTTGATAATTATTCATTGTTTGCAATTGGTGCTCAACGAATATTCGCAATCCAGTTATTGGTAATACTGAAGTGGTTCACTGACTTCATGTTTTTCTATTTATGTTTCTACATGTAGTAAAATAGAAAACGTCCAAATCATGATTTGTACGTACGTTTTATTATATATATATACACGTATGCTTAAACATAGCACGGTAAAATTTAATTCTCATACATACATTATAAACGCTCTGGTAACAAGACATTTTGCGGCATTGACTTCAACACGCAATGCCTTAAATTTGGTGTAAAGTTGGGAACGGAACAATCTCTTAACACTAGATGATCCAATATTGTTGTATATCAACCTAAATGTTCTAGATAAATTTGAATGAAATAAAAAAAAAAAATAGAGTCACTTTGGCCAGAGAGTCAAAACGAATTATGATTGTATTTACCTCCTTCTTCCTGCAAGTGTTCTTCCCTGTATTTTATCTGCTGCTACCTTAAGTATAGGAAATATGTTGAAATAATATTAAAAAGGTGCTGTTTTAAAACAGCACCTTTTTAATATTGGAAATATTCCCATTTGAGCAACAAAAAGCAAACTGAAATTACTAATTATTCAGCTTCACGCTGTATCCCGCACATGGCAAGGTAGGCAGAGGGAACTTGGGAGCCTAGTATAAAGACACTCCGTTTCCATTTCCTTCACCACTTTCCAGCGATTTGAACTACGTAAGTCGTTTACCTATTTATCGATTGAACCCGTGGTAACGGTTATATTGGTCGCGGTATCCGATAACGGCATGGCGTGGCGGTGCGAAAATTGCTTTCGTGACATAAACGCTATATTGCTTTATTGAGCAATTAAGTTAGACGGTCGTATGCCGTGTGATTTCGGCTTAGAATAGGATCACCCTGGTACTGATGGTGTCGTAAAAGGCGACTAAAGTACGTGTGGGAGAGTCACGTTTCAGCATTGACAACACACATGGGCAGACTCGACCGGATCATTACCACCCCCTTACCTTAAGTAGTGGCTTCGGCATTTCGCATTGGGTAATGCCGGGCCCCCACGCCCATCCACCTCAGTGACCGGTAACGCTCCTGTAGCTCCTCTGGTGTTACACGGAGTTGTGGGCGACGGTGATCACTTACCATCAGGTGACCCGTACGCTCTTTGCCATGTTTTATCCATAAAAAAGACAGTATGTTTCTTTAGTATATCGTACTTCTTTTCAGCATAACGCTATATTTCGCATCTAACTGAGTGTCAAGACACTCTTTTCTCCGGTGTCCGCCCAAATTCGAGACTTACTTGTTGAGTGACAGGACTCAACGTTACGATTTATGTTTTGAAAACTATCGCTTTATACCTTTTCTAGGCCATTGGCGATAAATATTTTTTTACTATTTGAAACTAAATTTATTTATAATTCATAGTATGGTCTCCATATATATTTTAAAGGTGTAGTCCTGAGGTAGACTAGGAAAACACATTGCAATCAAAGAATGGCACGTTGATCTAACCATATAAAAACTATTTTATCGAGTAACTACCAGTCACAGTATTTGTACAGAGTTGTTTGATAAGAGACAGATAGTTCTCATGTGTCACACATGTTAGTTGGTTTTTATATGATTTTTTAATCATTTTGCAAATTATTTAGATATGTACATATCTAAATAATTTACCATTAAGAAAATTTCTTTATATTTATCTAATGGTACGTTATGTGTATGAGAGAGACGGTGACGATACCTTTGAAAAAAACTTTTATATCAGTAGAAATTAATATCTAATATTTCTTCTTTATAAGCCGCCTTAACATCTAAATAAACAAGTGCGATGTCACTCAATCCAAAAAATTTGCACCAAGTGCAAATCGATTAATTATATTGGCGAGAGTGAGCTCATAAATATTAATAAAAGACTGAATTATATATACTTTCCTTAATTCTTATCTATTCTTTAAAATTAATAGATTATCAGCATAATGATAAGTCGTTAGTAGGTCAGATATGTTTATTTATTTTGAGTTTTATCTTGGTTCTGAGCCAACAGATAAAGACGCTACTGGCAAGGTAGACAGGAACTAGTGTTAAAACACTCCGTTCTGTTCCACACTTTCCGCCGAATTTGGGCCATTGCGCGTTGACTGGCAAAACTCAATGCCGCGCTTTGCCTTGTTACCAGAGCGAAGAAAGAAAAAAATTAAATATTTAATTTGAAAATATGTAGTAAATATTTTATTTCCTCGAGTGGGGATCAAATCCACAATCTATCTTTGCCTCACGACAGGCCTACTTATAGATTTGGCTTCCAACACTGGTTATTCAATTTGCAGTGTTTTGTTTAGTAGGTGCCATTTTTAAAAAAATCATTAAGATTCAAATGAAATATTTTCACATGTCTTTAATTGTTTTAGAAAACGGACTGTCTCACCAAGCACAATTTTGAAAAGAGAACAAAAATGGCTACGAATGTTAAATAACTGGGAAGCTTTTATGAGCAAAAATTATAAGAAAGTTCGAGAAAGATGTCGAAAAGGTAAGAGTAAATATATAAACATTTCAATTTAAAGAAGTCACAGCTTTTTAAGTTAATTTTAAGTCAAAGAGATAAACTTAATGAAAAATATAATTTTAAACATAAATTGCTAAATGAAACAAAACATTTAAATATGTAATTTAAATAAAAAAGATCGCTCTGGTATGTAATATTTTTGATAATAATCTTATGGACAAGCTTTATAAAAAACCGGCTACTAAGGTGCTTATAACTAATATCGAAAAAAAAAAATGTGAATGATTCGTCGTGGCGGAATGTGAATACAGTTTTATTGGCTAGAGCTCTTGGTATTTTTGCAACGGCGCGATTACAAATCCTGCTTTCGTTTTTTTATGCTGAATTCAAATATACCTGTAACCTTAATTATTGCGCCCGTATAAATTTATGTACATATATCATTTATTAAACTTCGTGCAACGTTTCAAAGTCAGCCGAAAGTGGGTAACGTAAGTGGAACGGAGTGTCTTAACACTAAGTTCACAGGTTCCCTCTGTCTACCCTGCCTCGTGCGGGATACAGCGTGCAGCTGATTTTGGTTTAATTTAATTTTGTTCAACGTTTTTCACATATATAGCAGAGAAGGCACAGAGAGCGTAGTCTTAAAACTCTCTGTTATCCAGTTCAGCCATTAAGTTAAATTATGTTTTTGTCAAGTAGTAGAAATCATCGTTGAGCGCTATATCATTTCTGCCATATTATTAAATATAAGTTTAAATATTATTATTCAACTGAGTGGTTATCGAACCCATATCTGTTGCGTATGCAGTCATGCTGGCACGACTATGAATGTAAATTGCAATATTGTTTTGTTTATTACGTTTTGTTGATGAAATTTCAAACTTTCTTTTAGGTATTCCTGCCTCAGTCAGACCTAAAGCGTGGCTGTATCTATGCGGTGGTCAGTTACTGCTAGAAAAACATCCAGACGAATACGAAGAGTTACTAAAGGCCCCCGGCGACCCCAAATGTATGGAGGACATAAGAAAAGACTTGCATCGACAGTTTCCTTATCACGAAATGTTTATAAGGGAGGAGGGTCTTGGGTGAGACAAATTATGGTTTTATTATTAGCTTTTTATTATAAATAGATATGCTAATTGTCATATTAATTTAGAATCGATTAAAAAATTAATTGACTTAAGCGTTTTTTGTTATGTTTAATCTAGTATTGTAATTTGATATTCAGTCTTCTTTATTGAATGAGATATTGTATAGTTGTGTTTGTAAATTTACCTCACATTCTGTATACGACTAGAAAAATGTTTACGTACATAACCCACTGACAATCGTTATATTGTATAGAGTAGGCAGACCTGAGTCCCCAAAACCATTTTCTACTGTATTCTGAAGACATTGTGGGTTGATTTGCGGTAATTTTCTTCTACTTTACAAGTGCCTTTAAAAAGTGAAAAGTAAAGGTGCCGTGCGACGAGTGGGAATCGAGCGCTCAGCCTCCCTCCCCTTCAATTGCATACCTGTGCCCCTGCGTTGGTCTCATTTATTATATATGCTGAAATAATGTACTATATATCTTTTTCGTTTTTTTTTTTTCCAGCTTTATGCTGTATTCCGCACTAGGCAGGGTAGGCAGAGGGAACAGAAGTGAAACATAGTGTTATGACACTCCGTTCCACTTCCGTTCCCCACTTTCCGCCGAATTTGAGGCGGAAAGTGGGGAACGGAATAAGTGGGGAACGGAAAACGGCGTGTTGAGTGGCGGAACTCAACGCCGCGCTTTGCCTTATTACCAGAGCAAAGAAATGAAACATTAAATATTTAAATTGAAAATATTAAATATTTCATTTCCTCGACTGGGAATCGAACCCAGAACCTGTCAGTTACAGCCACACTCGTGTGCCGCTGCGCCTCGACAGGCCTCTATATCTTTTTTGAATACTACGTAAAATAATTATATTGAATTTATTTCATAATATTTTTTTTAAATTCGTCCAATCAACATATTTTATCCTTGCTACTCTTATTAAGCTTACTTATTACTTATTTAGCAACATTACTGTAAGGAAAAATGTTGGGCGTATTGTCAAAAGGAATCTAATTTTTTGTTAGTAGCTACTTACAAAAAATTAGATTGTTAGTAATAAATGATGAAAAGTATACCGGGGATCCTGTGCTATATGCCAGTTGCACTCGACATGCAGAGATTTGCTAAGCCTTCCAACATAAATGTGATAAGAAAATTCCATTCGTCTCTATTGAAGAAAATTAAATTTACCGTGATTTGTTCTGTTTGCTTATAGATAAGACAGATACACTTAAACTAATATAAACATGTTATTGTCTATATTGTTATATTGAGGTCGACCTGAGGTGCCTCACATAATTGTAAATAGTTTCTAAGTAACCGCAATACGTGTGGTTTCTAATTGCATTAGGTGGAATATTTACATTAATTTTATATGTATATTTGAGGTACATCCCCGGTTTTATTGGACGAAGCGTTGTTAGGGATTTACTTGTTGAGTTTAAAACTCATTCAAAGGAAGAGTAAATCGGAGTTTCAATAGCTTTTCAGGTACCGCGTAAGAGAAATGAGCGGGTAATGCTTAGGCGTAGCGGGCTTCTTTTATATCAACTAAGTTTACATTTCTATGTACAAATAGTTTTGTATTTTTAATTACTTCGCTCCACTCCTTACAGCTGAGAGAGTTCATTTCAATAATTGTTGCTTCTCAGTCGTTTCTGACCGATTTGATGATTGGTGATTTTAATAGTGTGTAATTTATTTTTGCGAGTTCGACAAAGTCCTTAATTAGCGAGCTCCTCCACTCGCGCAGTAAACGTGGGTTAAGTGCATGAGTATAAATTAAAGTATCAATGTTATTTACTACCTTAATTTATTGTAATCTATAATAGTATTAGGTGTTGCTTTCACATTGACGAGTGTGTAGCGAGTTTTCATTCTCAAGTCTAATCGACGGTCGCAAGCCTAGGTTTGAATCCCGCAGGTCTGACGATAACCTCTCAAGTAGCCACAATGTGGAACAGCCTTAACCGAAAAAGAAAGCGAATTATTATCTTATATTTAGGTAACGAAATAATTATATTAATAATGCCTTTTAATGGCAGCTACTTTGTGAGATTAATAAGATTATTTTATTTATATATAATTAATTAAAGACGCTGCGACCGAGTCAATTAAAAGCGTTTTCATAGTAAATATAGAAAAAGTATAATATTTTTACTTGGTCCGAAATATTTTTTATTAATGCAAAGTCTAAAACTTTTACAATAACTACTATACTACTGTACTATTTTAAAATGATTAATTATTTATTTAGTCATGATTTGGAGATTGGTGACGAATTTTTATGACCGTTTGCCGGAAAAGTGACATAATTAAACTTCCTTTACATCATATTGTAACTGTTATATTAAATGTAATTATATTATTTTTAAAATTTAATATATAGTTCGATCCCCGCTCGAGGAAATATTTAATTTCTGCGTTCTGATATATCAAGGCCAAGCGCGGCGTTGAATTCCGCCACTGCGTCAAATTTGGCGGAAAGTGGAAAACGTAACGGAGTGCCTTAACACTCGATTCCCTCTGATTACCCTGACATGAGCTGGATACATCATGCTATGGCTAAAAAAACAACAACAAAATACCTAAAGGATAACTTTCGCTCTTTACTTTAATGTACGCCTTTTGTTAAACAATTTATTTTGTTAAAACGACCACGCCAATACTTTGGGTGTCAAAATATAATAGTAATAATACGTGTGATAGTGTGAAAATCAATATCATTAGTAACATTACGGAACATATGTGAATTCTGTAATGTATCTGGTTATTCATATTGCGTTGATGGATGAAAACATTGTTTGTGATAAAAAAACACAATGTTTATATATAGCATTGTAAAGTAACTACTTTATACGAATCCCAAAAAAATGTATGACGGTTAATAACTAATAACCGTCATACATTTTTTTGGGATTCGTACAAATCGGGAGTTCAAATCCATATAATTTTTTTTTAGCTTCACGCTGTATCCTGCACGAGGCAGCGTAGGCAGACGGAATCCGGGAACCTAGTGTTAACTCCGTTTCACTTTCTTTCCCCACTTTCCCAGGAATTTGAGGCATTGCGTGTTGAGGGGCGGAACTCAACGCCACGTTTTGCCCATTACCAGTGCGAATAAATAAAACATTAAAATATTTAAATTGAAAATATTAAATATGAAATCCTCGACTGTTCCTGTGGGTTACAGTAACACGTTTGTGCCGCTGCGCCACGACAGGCCATATTTTTATACATTTTCAAAAACATTATTTTTTTTTCTTAAGTGTGGAATAAAACTTTAAAAATATTAAAAATAAATGATGAGAATTTACTATATAATCAATGGTTACGGTTGTTTGGTCTTCTGTTTATTAAAAGAAACTTAAATAAACACTTATACATAATAAGTGTTTGTTTAAATTTCTTAGCTTCACTTAGAAGGGTAGGCGGAGGAAACTTAGGAACCTTCTTCTATTAAGACACTTCCGTTTCCGCCGAATTTGGAGTATGAAAATATATTTATTTTTTCATTTGTTCTAGTAACAATCGACCCACAACCTGTCGCGTTTACAGTCACTGGTTTGTGCCCATGCGCCGCGACAGGCATCTTGTATTTAAACAGATATATATTTGTAATACATAGTATGTGGTAGAAGAAGAGTTTTCGAAGAGTATAAAAACATTATCACACCTTGCCATGCTATTGACTACTTAATAACAAATATTTGTTGATTCCAGCCAACAAGAATTATTCTGCGTGTTAAAGGCCTACTCGGTTCTAAATCCCAAGGTGGGTTACTTCCAGGCACAAGCGCCTGTAGCCGCGTTCCTTCTTATGCACATGCCCGCCGTACAAGCTTTCTGGTGCCTCGTCAGTATTAGCGACAAGTACCTAAGTGGTTATTATAATCCTGGATTAGAGGTTTGTGTATATGGATTTCTGTTTTACTCATTCACTCAGCTTCACTCTGTATCCTGCATGTAGCAGGGTAGGCAGAGGTAACTTGGGAACCTAGTGGTAAGACACTCCGTTTCACTTTCCACCGAGGCATTGCGTATTGAGTGGCGGAACTCAACACCGCGCTTTGCCTTGTTACCAGAGCTAAGAGAAAATGAAAACATAAATTTTATTATACTTTGAAAATATTAAATATTTCTTTTCCACCAGTGGGGATCGAACCCACAACCTATCTACGCCACGAAAAGCCTCGATTTCTGTGTTAAAAGTTTAATTCTTTATATTTAGAGAATATATAGTTTTTTTTTATAATAGAATATGTTTTTATGAGGCCAATGACATAAGGTTCTCCGTGCCTAAAAAGCGTGAAGTGCGAGTATATATCATAAGGTAATTTACATAACAAGCATTGTAATAAGGTTGCTTCACTTTCATTAAAAAAATATTTAAATTATTTTTACTAATTAAATCTTAACGACGACAATTTATTACTTAACTTTTTATTAAATATTAATCGAGTTAAAACGTATACTCAATTCAATCGTTTAGGAAATCATAATTTCTTTTATTTTTCGTGTAGTTTAACGCTGTATCCCGCATATTACAGGTTAGGCAGAAGGAACTTAAAAGTCTAGTGTTAAAACACTCTGTACCGTTCCCCACTTCCCAATTTTCCGTCGACTTCTAGGCATTGAGTGACGGAACTAAACGCTCTGCCTTATATATTCATTTCATAGTTTAACCATTTTTCTAAACTATTTTAAAATATTTGAACTTAGGTACTCCAACGCGACGGCGACATCCTCCACGCGCTGCTCCGGCGCACAGCTCCGGCGGTCCACCGTCACCTCGCCAAGCACAGAGTCGAACCTGTACTGTACGCGACCGAGTGGTTCCTCTGTGCCCTCACTAGGACACTGCCGTGGGACAGCTTGTTGAGGGTGTGGGATTGCTTCCTGTGTGAGGGGGTTAAGGTACTATTTTTTTTAATTTTATGCTATATTCCGTATATAGGAAAATAGATAGACAGAGTCTAGTGTTAAGGGGGCGTTATTACGTTACTATGTGATTATGTTAAGCAATTTTTGAAGATTTCTGACCCTCCCCCACCCCCATGTAACGTGCCGTAACGTTGTTATATACCCTCCCTCCCCCTCTTAAAACGTTACGTAACACCCAAATGAGCATTTTTGATTATAAAAGTCACGACTATGTTGCACAAAATACAGGAAAGTCTCTAAAATATCTTTGTTATTGTTTTAATCGTGTTTGCGTTAATAAATAAAACAAGAAATTTATAACTCACTTCTACACCAAATTGTAAATCTTAATGCGACACCTAGCTTCAAAATCAATATAATAAATCCTAATCGATAGAATTCATGGTCCATCTCTTGAGTACAAACAATATCTCTACTTTAATTTTTTAACAAATTCCCTATTTTATTTGAATACAAAAAGAACAATGTAACGTAACATATTGTTCGAACACCCCCTCTGCCCTTGTAACGCACCGTAACGTTTTACAAGACCCCCCCATCCTCCCATCTGTGTCTCCCATTACGTAATACTTGAACGCTCGCTAAGACTCTGTTCTCCACTTCAATATCTGAGACATTGTCTGAGGATGCCTCGAGCGGCGGAGCTTTTTTGTTTTGTTACCAGAGCGTGGAGTAGAAAATATTCATTAATTTATATTCCTGAGTGGAAGTCGAACCTACAACCATTGTGCTTACGGTCATACGTTTTATCATACGGATTAATATTAAGAAAACTAGCAATCGTGCCATCCCGTTTAACTATGTTTGTAACCCACAGTCCTGTAATCGATCTCATTCTGAAGAATCATCTTCATTTCCTCGCTTCGGAGCGAAAGTTTGCGGCGTTGAGTTTCGCTACCCAACATGTAGTGTCTTATAATTCGGACGTTAAGGTTATGCTAGTTTCCTCCTAATTACTGAGGAAAATAATTGAACGGCGTATCTTAACGCTTATTTTCTCCTTAAGTATATGTGGCATTCGTTGAAATAAGCATTTTTTTTTTCAGCTTCACTGTATCCTGCACGAGGCAGAGGGAACCCGGGAACCTAGTGTTAAGACACCCCGTTCCACTTCCGTTTCCCATTTTCCGCCGAATTTGAGGCATTGCGTGTTGAGTGGCGGAGCTCAACTTATTAGCAGACCGAAGAAATGAAACATTAAATATTTAAATTGAAAATATTAAATATTTCATTTCCTCGAATGGGATCGAACCCAGAACCTGTCGGTTACTGTCGGCTCAATGAGTATATAAACCTAAATAATATTTCTCACACAATAGTGAGTAATAAATATAAGAGCTAATAATACCTAAGTGCTTGTTTCCCACGTTTCTATGTAGTTATTCAACTCTCACAAGCTAACAAACTTCAAGCATTGTATAAAGATATTGTAAATGTATCTCCTTGTCTGTCGTGTATTTTCTCATAGGTATAATTATTGTTTAAATTAAGCAAAATATTATTCGTTTAAATATGTAAATTATTTTCTTATCTTATGCCTGTCGTGGCGCAAAGGCACAAGCGTGTGAATGTAATAGTGATAATGGGTTCGATCCCCCGATTCGGAAGAAATGAAATAGAAGTGCATCTTTGAGTACCGCCTCAAAGACAACACGCAATGACTCAGATTTAGCGGAAAATGGTGAACGTAACGTAGTGTCTTTACACTAGATTCACAAGTTCTCTCTGTGTGCGGGATACAGCTAAAAAAAAAAAAAAGAAAATAAAAATGTTAACGATTCTTATAAAATGAAACTTATTTAAATATAAACTTAAAATATGAAGACAACCCCAGAACCTGTCGGTTACAGTCACACGCTTGTGCCACTGCGCCAGGACAGGCCTCTACCCTATACTATATAATCTTATACGAATAAATCTATATCTATACTATACTAAATATAACTAAACAATTGTTTCAGGTGTTATTCAAAGCATCGCTAGTAATCCTAGCCGGAGCCCTAGGGCCGGCTAAGGTACGCAAGAGGGCGTCGGGCCTCTGTGAAACGTTGGAAGTGCTCCGACATCCCCCTGAAGCTATACTAGTGGAGGACTATTTAATGTACCACATGCCCCGACTGAATCTTACTGAGGAGGACTTCGAATTTGAACACCAACGGCAGACGGCTAAACGACGAGCTATGGCTAATAGAAGGTAATTTAGGTTTATTTATTTCGTGTCTTAGATTGCCGCTATGTCCCGCTAGATGGCAGGGGAGGCAGAGGCAAGTTGGAAATTAGGGACTAGTGTTCAGGCACTCCGTTCCTTTTCTCTCGTTAAATATTGAATATTTATTTTCTAGAGGGATTCTTCTAGGGGATGGAACCCATTACCGTCGCGTTTACTGTTGCACGCTTGTGTCCCTGAGCCAGGGCAGGCCTTGGGGGCTTCGTTTAATATTTCTTTTTTGAATTGCCGGCTTCATTTAATATTGAGTAAATGATACTTCGCCAGTGAAATAATGTTTTAAATGTAATAATTATTAGTAAACTAGTTGAGTGTGGAAATTTTGGGAATGCAGTGTAAATGATAGTAACAAGGCAAAGCTGAGCGTTTATTTCGGTTCTCAATACCACCAACCTATCTGTGAACAAAGTATCCCAATGAGAATAAATTGACTTAAGTTAAGTTAAAAATATATTTTTTTATTATATTAATTAAAATATTTTTCTAATTTTAGTGGCAGCTGATTCAGCGAGTGTTCCTACAAGCGTTATTCAAAGAATAACGCTAGGGACATCTTCCACACACTGTAGAGTGTTTGAACGGAACTGAACTGATATATATCATTGTAAGTGATAAGAGCATTGCGTGTAACGAACTACGAAAACGACAAGCGTGATAGTGTGAGCGTTAGTGATAGTGTTAGTGTCAAAGTTAGTGTCGCTAACTGACGCACACGTGTGTGATGCAACAAATAAATAGATAATTAAATTTTTGCTATTACTTTTGATGATCATTTTTGTCTTAAATTTTTGATTACAGCAATATATTTGTTTTAACATTTTTAATTTAAAAACAATATGTTATTAGAATTTTATAAAATATATTTAGTATTTCTGCAAAATCAATAAATAAGCGTGATATAAATTGACATTCTAATACGAAGTGGATTGTACAGCAGCTTTTACTTTTTAATTTAAGGTTGAATATTTCCTACATTATTTATATAAATTCCATGTTCCAACTACTTATCTCGAATTCCAATTCCGACCTCTTTTTATATAATAATAAATTATCTAAACTTATTGAAACTACTTCAAAGTACTTATGTCTTAAAATTTTATGTGCAATATATTTTAATTTATTGATTAAATGTTTTTTGTTCCCGTCGTGGTGCAGTGGTTTAGCATTTGACTGTAAACGCGACCGTTTTGAGTTCTATGCCCGGTTTGGGGAAATAGATTATTTTAAATTTCTGGCGCTCGTATCAGGACAAAGTGCGGCGTTAAGTTGCGCTACTCGACACGCAATATCTAGGAAGTGAGGTGGAATTTAGTGTTATAACACTAGCTTCCCTTTTGCCTACCCTTCTATTTGCGGGATACTAAGTGCAGTTAAAAAAATATTTTGATTGTAATTGGTATATACATTCAGTATTTTTTATCAAACCCCATAGCTTAAATGGTTTGATTAAGGTTATGTAGTTGTAAGAAATATTTTTCTTTTTAATATATCTTTTGTCTGTTTCTTTTTGAAGTGTTTATCTTTTTTTTTGTAAATGTCAATATTAAAAAATAATAATAATAATGCATAGTGATAAGTGATTTTAGAAGAACAGTTCAATATTTTGGTATAATAATTATTATTGTATGTATGTATATTGATTTGGAATTTTGTTTCTCTTTGTACATTTACTGTTTTTATTATTTATAAGTTAATTTGAAGAAATGTAAATAATATGCTTGGTTCTTTTTTACTGTGTACAAAGTTTTTAATTGCCACACTCAGGAACATTACTTAGTGATAACTGAAGTTAAATAATATCAAAGTGGTGTTATGTCTGTGTTGAGCTAAATAATTTGTATAAAGACAATTGTTGAATGTATTAAGGAGATGGGAGTGAAGTCGCGGGCGATAGTTGTAGCGTATTAAATGTTTTTTTTTTTATATACAACACAAAGATAATAAACAAAAACATTTTCTACTTGGAAAGTACAATTAGTATGTAATTTTACAGTATTTTTTTTTATATCTCAGGTATTTTAATGGTTTATAAATTGTGTAAAGTGTGACACCAAATCGTTATGAAGGAGTTAATATATTAATTATTTAACTGATTTAAAATCTACATACCTAGGTTTAAGCAGAGTGTTTTTTTGTTATGACACTATGGTTCGGCCATTGTTTTGTTTATATATAACATTCCTGTAACATAAGCTGATAATGTCAACGAGCATAGAAAATCTTGTTTGTTTGCCGTTTGCTTGTATCAATATCAACCAAATGCTTATTTAATTCAATAGATATTCAAAGTTTAGAATGCTATTTTTTCATATTATTTAAATGACTCCATTGTTTATATAATAAATATTATAGAAATATATTTTACAAAGTACCTAAAGCTTTTCTTGATTTATTTAAAAAGTATGTTAAAAATTCTATGCTAAATAAATTTCTGAGAATATTTTCTCTTATATTAAAGGGGGTTCTTTTAAAATATATAGTTCACTGCCTTTTTGTAGAAATACACAGCTTATTGTAATCGAAGCGTGGAGAACCGAGCAATAAATAATAATATATTTACTAAACAAAGTCAGTATATGCGATGTACAAGAGTAAGTTTTTGTTAAGCGTTTTAAGTCTATTGCGATTATATTAGGTTACTGCTAGACGCCTAGCTATGTTTTTATAGCTGGAGATATTTTAGCGTCTGATTGTTTTAATGTCTAAATACATTAACAATAATATATTCACACACACACACGCATATATATATATATATATATATATATATATATATATATATATATATATATATATATATATATATATATATATATATATATATATATATATATATATATATATATATATATATATATATATATATATATATATATATATATATATATATATATATATATATATATATATATATATATATATATATTTATATATATATATATATATATATATATATATATATATATATATATAAAATTGGATATATATAAAATATGTGTATAAATTATAGTAGAACCTGTATGAAATAGCTCACATATGGTGTTATAGAGCAATAATTTGATGTAATTTGAAATGAATATTACAATACATATTTTGATAGAAAATTTTATTTGTAATATTTATTTTCAGTGACCATAACAAATTACATTGTCTCTTGTCCCACAAAATCTTTAACCATAATAATATTTTCAAAATTAATATAAAAAATATGTTGTATAGAAATGAAAATATATATGAAAATATTATTATGAATTTAATTTACAGCTCTTATGATTGTATATTCATTTTGGATATATGTAAATATCAATCAGACGTTATTAATTTCTATTTATTGTTCATAATTCAAATGTAGGCTATGACTTAGTTAAGCTCATGCGTTAGCATTCATTCTATTTGGTGCATAATATTCTTGTATTATTTAATGTTTTGTTTATTTACAATGTGTGTATGATTTGTTACTGGGATTATGAGAAGAAAATTTTAAAGTTTACGCTGTATTCCGCACATGGCAGGGTAAGTAGAGGTAACTTGGGAACCTAGTGTTAAGACTTTCCGCCGAATTTGAGGCATTGCGCGTTGAGTGGCGGAACTCGACGCCGCGTTTTGCCTTTTGCCAGATCAAAGAAATGAAAACAATAAATATTTAAATTGAAAAATATAATATTTAATTTTCTCGAATGAAGATCGAACCCAGAACCTGTCAGTTAAAGTCACACGCTTGTGCCGCTGCGCCACGACAGGCTTCAGATATTATTTTAATATTAATTAAAATAACGCTTTATTGTTTATTCCATTTTTTATTAGTCTTACTTTATATGAAAGTAACAGTAAACCATCTTGAAAATGTTATAAGGTATATATGAATTATTCTTCTACATACTGTAAAATATAAAATCCCAGTCGCAAATTGTGCAAATATCGGTTTTAAATTAGTAGTATCGTCATATCAGAGATGTTATTGTATTTTAGAGTGTTGTGTGTTTTTGTTCTCGAAGAATTTTTATTTAACGTTGCGTATTTGCTGTAGTTTTATTGTACGACGATAAGTGGCTTTGAGATCGCACAATCAACTTTATTTCGTTGTTTTCTAATATAACCACAAATAGCTTGTGTTGTTTTCAAATATTTATCTTTGTAAATTGTTTGCTGCGAATTATTTTTATTTATATTCTAAATGCCTGCCTGTACCACACTTAGTTGCAATAATATTTTGAATTTATTTCCACATTTGTATTAACAAATGTTATGAACACTAAATATTATTTATAAAAAATAAGTGATTTACAGAACTTATTTTTATTATTGCATCTAAGTGATACATAAAAGACCAATTGTGACCGTTTTGGTTTCATAAGCCGATACCATATTCCATATTCACCCACATTCCGTATTTTCAGACTGTTTTATATATATATTTTTTTTTGTATAATAAATCGAAGGTTGGAGTGTATCTTGACCATATTTTTATACTGTGCTGATTTCATTGTAACGCAATATTCGTGTTGTAAATAAATATAAATCAAGTTCAAATATGTGTGTTTAATTTTTCATAATTACCAACTGTTGGGATATTGTAAAATATTTAATATTTTCAACTTAAATATTTAATGATTTCATTTCTTCATAGATATTGTCTTAAAGTTATAAGTATATTAAAACAAAAAGTAATTGAGTTGAGATTAGTGAATATAATAGTGTAATTTAAGGGGGCGAAGCTGCGGATAGGTCTCTAGTTTATATATACACTTGAATGCGTAATGTTCAATGTTTGTTGTGGGTTCGACCCCACTCGAGGCAATTGAATATTTAATGTTTTCATTTCTTCACTGTGGTTACAAGGCAAAGCGCGGTGTTGAGTTTTCCGCCAAAGTGAGGAACGGAGTGTCCTAACACTAGGTTCCTAAGTTCCCTCTGCCTACCATATCATGTGCGTGATACGGCGTGAAGGTAAGTAGAGTGAGTACAACACAAATGCTTATTTATCTTATAGCTTTCGAAATATGGCGTATTATTCGTAAACTCCGATAAAAAAAAATGTAATAAAACAATATAAGTTTCCTTATTTATTATGGTATAAGTACCTACATATATTATCACACTATTTTTTTTTATAAATGTATATAAATAATTCAAACCAAATGCAAAATATAAATGAATATTTCGTTGGAACATAGCCTATAAAGCGTTTGTGACTCGGTGTGGGGGTTATTTACAAGATATGTAAAATATAACTCATGCATGCACATAAATTCAAGGCCACTTTATTGTAACGTTTTTAAATATTTCGATTTCTTTACGAGAATATTTTTGACGTCCGTTAAAACTTCTTGGAGTCCATTTTTTAATTTTTGTTCGACGGGGCACTGGTATTTATCTGTGATATCCAGTTTGGTGAGTTCGTCTTCGATGCTCGTAGTTGCTTCGTAGTTGTAAGACGGCCATTTCTCGAAAGTATCCTCTAAAAAGGCGATGGTGTCTTGAACATCGTCGTTTAATTTGCAGAGCATTTCCGAGGTGAGTATTTGGTCGGGTGATTGATTTGCTTTCTTTTTGGACTTCTTGGCATTGGCTGGTGCGATTAGTTCGTTGCACACGCCTAGTAAGAACGTGGTGACACCTATGAACTGTGGAAACAAAATGGTAATTGTTTTAGTATCTATTCCTAATCTATGGAGCGAAAACAATAATTCAAGTACAATGCAGTTTCGAGATATGGTTTGTTTTTATTCTCTTATTTTAATTTTCTTCACTCTGGCAAAAAGAAAAGCGCAGCGTTAAGTTCCGCCACTAAACACGCAACGTCTCAAAGTCAGCAGAAGCTGGTGAACGGAGCACAGTGTCGTAATACAAGGCTGTAAAGATCTGCTTCTGATTAATCTGCCATGTGAGAGTGTGAAGCTAAAGTATAATGTACCCCATTAGTAGCAGGGTTGGTACAGAGAACCTAGTGTTAAGACACTCCGCGCCCCACTTTCCGCCGAAAACTGGAGGTATTGCGTGTCGAGTAGCGTAACTCAACGCTGCACTTTGTCTCTAATTATATATTTATTATTCATTATACAACAATTACCAACCTCCAAATAATTAGAATACGCCTCAAAGGTCTCCCTGAGGTCCCAGAGCGCGGCGGCGGGCGGCGGCAGCGCGCGCCGGGACGCGGGCAGCAGCGCGCGCAAGGAGGTGGCGTGCTCGCGGCCCGCGGCGCCCGCGCCCGCGCACAGCGCGCGCGCCAGCGACAGCACGCACGTGTACAGCTCCCGGTACGGCACCGGCGACGTCACCAGAGCTGCAAATTACGGTCATGTTATAGATAAACAGAATGTATATGTTGATAGACTGAACTTAACAAAATATTATAGTAAAAACTCCATTTAAAACGGTTAAGCCGTTTCTGAGATGAGCGCGAAATAAAACTCAGGCACACCATTTATAAAACAATGTTCAGGGTTCTGTTACAATAATAAATATTTTTTCCATATGAAAATAGCAATATTTTTGCAAATTTATTATATGTTAGATGAACTGTATGCACTTTTTAGCGCAAAAGTACATCTATTACTACTTATTTAAATAAAAAATAAATAAATAATATTTACCAACAATCCGGCAAGGAAACGGATAGGCGAGTCTAATGGCGTGCGCACGTCGTGCACTATAACGCGCACGGCATTGCACGAGCGCGCCGTTTAACGCCGAAATGCATGTTTGTAACTCTTCTAGTTGCGAGTGTTTTTCCTCTACACTGCGATTGTCTGCACATTCTATGCATAATGCTGGAACAAATGAACGTACCAAAGGTGTGAGACTCTCATTACTAGATATGCATGCTTGTATATATAGTCTATTACCCGGCTGTACCGAAGCCTTAAAGGGAGTTATGTTTTTAGCGTGTATGAATGTATGTTCGTTCGTTTGTTCCCTTATAAATGTTAAACTAATAAACCAATTCTGACAAGTTGTTGGACCAATTTTGTTGACAGCCGTTGTTATTGGTTACATTTATTTAGTTGATGGAGTAAGGTTTTTGTTGGTTGTTTTTAATGTAATAATAAAAACGCATTATTGAAAAACTTTTTGCATCATCTTTATTTTTTTTTTTTCATTGATTTGTGAAATTCTTTGTCAATTAGTGTGCATTATAAATTAGTTACCATCACGCTGTATCCCGCACATGGCACGGTAGGCAGAGTAAACTTGGGAACCTAGTGTTAAGACACTTAGGAACCTAATATTGTGGCATAGCGTGTTGAGTGGCGGAACTCAACGCCGCGCTTTGCCTCGTTACCAGAACGAAGAAAAGAAAACACCAAACATTTAAAAATATTAAAAAATCATTTTTTCGAAGCCACAATCTGTAGCGTTGTAAGCGACGTTTGAGTACAGCTGGGGGAGATTAATTTTTATTTTCTTGCTTTGGTAAAAATACAAAGCGCAGCGTTAAGTCACCATACAAAATCTCAAAAATTTTACGGAAATACGAAATTATGCAGACTATAACTTAAAGTAAGATAAAAAATGTAATTTATGTACGTACCTATGGAAGAAACAAGTCCATCTTTAAGTCTCAAATACGCCACGTCGTCGTCGAACGTGCGGGACTTCAAGTCGGGGTCGACTAGTTGCGGCGGGTCCCAACTTACTATCGCATTGAGATCTCTGTTGTCACTATAATTATAAATATTTTGAAAAAATTAAACTTTTTTTCAGCTTTCCACATGACAAGGTAGGCAGAGTGAACTTGGGAATCTAGTGTCGAGACACTCCGTTTCCATTAAGTCGGTAAAATATCAGTAACGGAAAAAAACCGAACGGAAAGGAACGGAAAAAATCAGTAGAATATCAGTAACGGATTTCCATTACTGATAGTCTCCCGAAATTGAGCCTTTGCTTGTTGAGTGCCGGAAATGAACATCACGCTTTGTCTTATTACCAAAGAATTTGAATTATTAAATATTTCATTTATTTCCTTAATTGGGGATCGAACCCATAACCTTTCGTATTTACAGTCACACACTTGATCCCTTGCGCCAAGACACATCTCCAAAAATGAACTGATAGTACTGAATCCGTTTTCAAAGATTTTATTTAATTACATTATTTAGATCTACATAATGTTATTAAATAAAATCTCTTTCCTTACAAACTAACCTTTAATATATCTCTAAGTAGTTACTATTTGCAATATCACGAAATAATAATAATAATATAATAAAGAAAACAACGTACGTAGGCGGACACGGCAACCTGGCGGGCGCGTGCAGCGGCGCGGGGGGCCCCGCCAGTAGCGGCAACAAGGCCCTCTCGCGGCCCGCCAGCGCACACCACGAGCACGCCTCCAGCCTGGCCCCCCACGCGCCCAGCTCCACCAGCTTCTCGAAGGTTCCATACTTATACGCGTAAGTCAGATTCTCCGCCCCATCTTTGACGTAGTGTTTGTGGAACGCGTGTGTATCGGCCAAGAGGCGGAGGGCCCGAGCGGGGGCCAGCGCGGGGGCCAGGCGAGCAGCGTGTAGCCAGCCCAACGAGACCAGCTGCACGAACTTAGCTTCAAGACGTTGGTATATTGATTCAGCTGCTATTGGGTTTCCTGTGAACGTTTCAATATTATTTTATGTCAACAATCTATTTTTTTTTATATTTTTAAAGAGCCTTTCGCACTTGGGACAGAAAAATACTAATTTTAAAAACGTATAAAAATATTATAAATCTTACTACGTAATTTTTTTTATATGTTTTTAAAATTACTATTAATCTAATTAATTAATTAAGTTAAATAAATATATTTATATTAATATTTCTTTTACTTATTGTAAGTAAAATCTAAAAAGTATAAATACCAATTTTTTAAGTATAACGTACAATATATTTTGAGTTTTTTTCACCGAATAAAAACTTACACAGAAAAAAATTAATATTATTAATTCTGAGCGAGAATCAAACCCACAAACATTACACTTAAAATCAGATCCCGCACCATACTGACCTCAGGAAGAAAGAAAATATTTTTTTTTTCTTTCAGCTTCACGCTGTATCCCGCACATGGCAGGGTAGGCAGAGGGAATTAGGGAAACTAGTGGTAAGACATTACGTGTACGGCAAAGTGCGGCGTTGAGTTCCACCACTCAGGTGGAACTCAACGCCGCACTTTGCCTTGTTACCAGAGCGAAGAAATGAAAACATTAAATATTTCATTTGAAAATATTAAATATTTCATATCGTCAAATGGGGATCGATCCACAACCTGTCGTTTACAGTCACACGCTTGTGCCGCTGCGCCTTTTATGGTAAATAAAACCAACAACATACCAAGTACATGGTAGAGAGTGATAAGAAGTAATTTAACATGGAAGTTTGAAGGTGAGTGATGCAGCACCAGTTCCAGTAGACACAGCGCCTCCACAATCGGCGCCGCGTTCTTCTCTTGTACAGCTGAAACATATATGAAATATATTTTTTAACTTTATTAGTCATTTTTTCCATATATTTAACATTAGCTGGTAAAAATTGGTTATCAGAAAAAAATAAATACAAGTCACTGAAAATAAAATCAATATTTTTTTTTATTATTATTGTATTCCATTATCATGGTTAAATGATTATCATATCTGACTCACTCACTTTCACTATTTATTTAAAGGAATTACAGTCAAGTCCAATTAGGCCTGTCCTGGCGCGTGTTCTTCACAACATTTTTTTTAAGCATACAAACCTATAACAATAAATCAACCGACCTGCATAAAAATAGTGATGTGCCGCAAGAGTCCCGTATCCATCAGCGGCGCAGAACTCCGTAGGGGTGGCGGTTATCAGTCGTTTGGCGACACATCGCAAGTACTGGCGACGGAGCACTCCCGCTATAGTGAGGTACTCGCTGGCGCTGGCCAGCGGGGAGGTGAGCCGCCACGCGCATATACATGATATGTGACGTTGTATGTCGTCTGTCTGTAAAGTAGTGCATTGTATTGTTATATTATTTGTATGTATACAACATATATGTACGTAATATATGGTTTCTGTAAATTTTACGTACTTTTTTGTTGCCAATATTAATTTATATCAATGTCATTTTCAATTCATATTAGTGTACAATACTAAAAATTGCAAAATGTAAGTCACAAAATTACTTACTGATTCAGGTTCACTGTTTTCATCAAAACCTAGACAAGTCAAAAAATCTCTGCATCTATCTTCTCTCTCCTTCTGAGGTATCATAGCTAAGTAGGGCTTCAGGTCGGGTACGGCACACGGTTTGTTTGCAAATACTCTTAAATATTGAATGCACAATGCAACACCACTTCCTAACAATGATGTAGGATCTCCATCAACTGACAGTCTCTTCCATAATTCTAACCGAGCCAAGTATGGTCCCCTTAAGGTCCTGCCAGACGACATACTCTCAACGAGCTGACAAATAAACTCATGGCACTTCTCCGCTGTGTCATCAGCGGAGTTTTCCCCATACCATTCATTGTTATTAATTAGTTTGAAGACTGAGTCAAAATAAGGGAGGTAATAGTCCCATCTATCTTGGTTATCCCACAATAATTCTTTACAAAGTAAGTTTAATCTTCTCCAATGGCCTAGTTTCTTTAAATAAGGTATACTGGCTTGTGCCGTTGAGCCAGGTACCAGCTGAGTATATAAGGGTCCTTCTATAAAATTGAGGATATCCTCCCATTTTTCTTGTAGTTCTAAAATCATGATGTATAACCGAGCCTCTTGTTCCGCCTCCATTTTATTTTCTGATATAAAATTATCAACCATTCTTTGGGCTAAGGTTAAGAGAATGCCCTTTTTTGTAGAATCATCTGTTGTTTTTGCCTGAAATTATAAGAAAATATATACATATTTAAAATTTATATAGTGATTACAACTTTTCTAAGATTTTTTTAATCTGATTTGCTATTGAATAAAAACAAATTTCAAGGCAACTATAAATGGATTAACTGATTGCCTTAAAAGCACTTCAGTGAGTTTAATATACAGGTTATAAATAATGTTGTTGAAGAACAATAATACATGGTATAAAATGTTTGCATATTGTTTTTTATTGTTTAGATGTCGTAACTTTACTAATCAAGTTGTGATTCAATTTTAATTTGCAAAAGATTACAAAAAAAATCTTTTTTTCTTTTTAAATATTTTTAATATTGATTTTTTATACAAAAAATATATATGAAAAAAAGAACGAATAGGGAAAAATAAAGAAAATTTGAACACTACAGGTATTCCATCCAGGACAATGAGAATGATATGACCCATCTAGCCACCAGATATCTAGATCTCTTAACTAATGCTAATGATAAAAACTAACAAATTGAATGCAAATGCACCATGGCAACGAGTAACAACTCTAAAAAAAAATATTTTTCCTTGATTTAAAACATTTCCAAAACAAATCAAGCAAAGAGAAACACAGAGGAGAAATCAAATGATTAATATACTTTTTTTTTTCAGCTTTATGCTGTAGTCTGCAAATGGGAGGATAAGCAGAAAGAACTTGGAAACCTATGATTACAACACTGTTTAATTCTCCACTTTTAACCAAAATCCAGGCAATGCATGTTGACTGGTGCAATTCAACACTGTGCTTTATCTTATGTGGGGATCAAACCCAAAAACTGTTGTATTAACAATGGCAATAATAAAAGCCTGCAGTTATGCCGTGACTAGTCTTAATTAATACCTTATATACTGAGATGATAAACTAACTAAACTTAAACTAATATTTGAAGAAGTTGTTTATAAAGATGTCTTCAAATAAAAATAGTATCTTAATATCAAAAATAATATGCAATTACTATATAAAAAAATAAAATTATGCTGCATAGCTTGTAAAGACAAAAAATGTATGAGTATTATCATCAGTAATATAGTCACACCAAAAAGGAAACCGAAACAAAGACCAAGAGCAAATTTTAAATAATAATAAAACATTCAACACTGAGTAACACCTGCTATACCTGTAAATGCAGCTATTTATAGCATGATTGATACCCAATTAATGCTTCTGACAAATGTCACCAATTGCCACTTACACTTATAATAGTATTCTAAAGACGAAAAAAGTAGAAGACAAAATAAAATGGATTTTAAATCACAGATGACAATTTTAATCAGAAAATAAGCTAATCTTATGTACAGAATACTTAAATAACTGCTAGTTACCAAACCTATAGAAGATTTTACACATTTGTATAGTTGTGAGACAGGGAATGGAAAACCTAATATAATAAATATACCTAAATTTTGTTATTCATAATTTAGTTTTTAGTATTGTTTAGTAAGAGTGTTATTACGAAAATCATAAACAATAGAACTATTTCACATGTGAACCTTATTATAGAATTGTAATAACTTACTTGTAAAACAACACTCATAACAGCCCAGAAATAGTATGGATTTTTTGGTGCAAACTTATATAAGGCCATTGCAGCCCTCTGTTGTGATCTATAGTCCCCCACTCTCACATAGGACATGAATAAGTGTGAATGCAACTCCTCACTATTTGGTTCAGATTTCACAGCTGCTTCATACAGCTCACATACCTTGTGAACTAAAATATTATTCTTTATATATTTCTTGTAGATTTCTTTATATATTTATTGTTTTAAATAATACCTATGTGCTTTGTTAAATTAATCATTAAATATCTTGGTTAAATTAATTATAAAATGTCTATATAAATTTTACCTATAAAGTATTAACATTGAATACTGATTATCAGATCAAGTAATTTTATATGTATTTAATTAGATTTGATTTGATATGGTGAGGTATTTATTGAATTATAGAATGTTGCCAACTTACATTGCTGAGATTCCCTATAAGAAATAGTCATTGCTTGTAACGTTGAATCGTCACTAGGTTTCTCTTTTGCTAGTGCTTCAAGTACAGTATGCGCCTCAGGACCCTTTCCTAACCTAAATAACGCTAATGCTTTCAGAGCCCTAGCAGCCTGCAAAGTTGGACTTTTTTTAAGGACTTTCTCAGCCTCTTGCAAAGCTTTCTTATTGTTCCCATTGTCCAACCAGTCTGGAACCAAAACCAAGAGTATCATTCGAAGCATTCATTACGATAAAAAACAAAATAGTCGGTTAGGTTACATGTCAACTTTACCATAAATAGGACGCAATCTACGCTCAATAATACCACCGTCATGCATATGTTGTGGACGTACTGCCATTTTTCATTTATAAAATTACTTTATTGAGAAATAAATGCTCCTATGAGCTTTTTTATAGTTTTGTAACAGCACGTTTGTTTTGGGATTATCTATGGCTACTAATTGACTGTGACATTTATTTAAAAATATTGCCCCTCACAAGAAATTGCCAGCTAACATTTTTATTTAATTATTTATGAATAACTAAATGCGATAACGCATTTTTTAACGATTTAAATATTCTTTTAATAATTTCAATTATTAAAATTAATATATTAATAAAAATACAAAACGGAATAATTATATTGACCAATTGAATACTTCTCTTGTATTTCACTATAGAAATTCATTTTGATACTTTTTTAAAATAAACTGTCAAGATAATCGTAATTTTACAAAATACATAATATATTTGTTTCTTTTCTTGTAGTGTTACAGTTAATCCACCTCTTGTATGATGTTCTTCCTTATAAAGTTTCCCGTCCCCTTAATGTTCAATGTTTGTTAATGTTTGTGTTTAGTACTTTATGTAAATTTTTATGTAAATATATTAAGTACAACAGAATAAAATTATAAGCTAACATTATTGTAAAATATTTTTTACTAATAACCGTCTATGTTTATATTTTGTATAACTTTATTATTTTGTTTCAGGTGATGGCAATACTAAGTGGATCTTTTTTCTTTACATGCATTCTCTTATCGTTTAACTTTCTATTTTTTCCGTACTATCTCCTTCGTCTGTTCTTCATTCAACGTGACATTGGCGAAGTGATTCTGTGCTCAACTGGCACGCTCGGAACGCCATAACGAAAAAACTGAGCTGAACTTGTAGTGTTACTTACTTTAGAGTAGCGGACCTCGGTTGATCTTCGAAAACACAGTATCTACGATACTGGAGGCGGGTCACGTAAAAATCATGAGGACCCCTCGTAGGGCATGTATGAAGAGGTTGATAACAGCGGACGAGTAGAAAGAGGTATGCCGAGACCGTAGCATTAGGCGCTCCGTTCTCACTGCCTACTCCGCTATGACTACAGCGAGTAAGTATTTTATTAACTTAGTATATTCTGGGGAGAACATAATGTTAAGACCCTGGTTTGATGGTGGCTCCACTCGGAGCAAATATCTTATAGATATTTCTTCTTTATATATATATCAAAAGTTTCTTCTTTATTTCTATCGTACCGACGATGTGTCCACTTGGTGTATAGTTGTCCGATTTCGCGCGCAGCAAGTTAGTGTCTTCACCTGTTCAAGGCGAAGGTCTGCCTGGTGGACCTAGCGCAGTTTGGAGCGACCGATAGTGGCCGCCTAAGTACTGATTGGCTGCCGCACCTCGGGTAAATGCCCGCTGAGTGAGCATAAGAACCAGGAACTAGTCTCGGATCCAATCTAGCCGATTGTACCCAGAGGTTATACCGCGGGACGCGTGTCGAGAAGTGAATGTGCCTTATACAATTCCGGTGTCAACTGAAAATTAGTAGTCAGCTTCTCTGGCGTCTAGCAGTACAGCTCCGGCCACTATCTGGAAAATGAGGTAGCGCGATCAAAGACCTTCTTCCACTGGTTGGCGGTTGGTGACATGACATGATGCGACTTCCTCTCGAAGTACTACCACGTAAGTAATAGGAGGTCAGACCTGCCGAATGGTCCCAGCCACCTGAATAAAACCCGAAGGCAGGTATACTAGACCCACCTGGCGTGACCTTAAGGGTGGTACAGGGAAACACTGTTAGTATCGAAAGAGAGAGAGGGGCTTATCCGAGCAGCCGCGCCCATTTCAACACAGATACCCTCCAAAGGAGGTGCTGAAATCAGTTTGCAGCCATTTGAAATAACTTACAATGTAAGGTAAGAACCTTAATGCAACCAGGCAATGTAAGTTATTAAAATCCCTCTGAAATCGTTGGGGAGACAAATTTCTAAACACCAACGTATTTAATGTGAGGCGCTGAAATAATACAGCTGATTATGTGATACAATGCGCATGTGACATTTACCTAATACTTTTTGATTTACTTTCTGATTACATATATATTTTTCGCATTTTATTTTAAGATGGCAAATTGAAAAGTACATAGAGTAAAAATATTTGTATTTGTTGGGAGGTTAAGCAGTATTCTTTTCTTAACGTTCAACTATATCTAGGGATCTGTCTCTACCAATATATACGATGAAACACTCGAAGACAAAATGTTATTATTTGTAAATAGATATCATATACATTTTTTTTCAAGCTTTGCGCTTGCGCTGTAGCCATGCCTTCCACGACATGGTACGCAAAGGGCAGTGGGCATCTTATCTTTCGGTCGCACACTTTCCGCTGATTTTAAGGCACTGCGTGTTGAGTGGCGGAACTCAACGCCGCGTTTTGCCTTATTACCAGAGAGAAGAATGTAATTTCATTTCCTCGAATGGGGATCAAAGCTACAATCTCTCGTATTTATGCTGCACGTTTGTGCCTACAATAGGCCTAACATTCAATCATTTACATATTTGTACAGATATTTTTTACAATAAAAATAAATAATATTTTACTAATATTCAGATGATACATTCTTATTGGTCCTACGAACAAAATGGTAATATATTACATATTTAATCAATTATTTTGTATGTAGTTATAATTGTTTGTATTTTTATTTTTGTGTAGTAATCTTAAATCTTATCTTATCATAAAAATACATCCGAGCAAGAGAGATATATTTATTTTGAAGTCGTGTTTCCGTCCGATCTTCGATACAAAATATTACGTTATCAGCAAAAGAGTTCAGTAACTTTAATACACCTAGTATTAAAGTTACTGAACTCTGGACCATAAGCGTATCTAGACGTCTCTTGAGTTAATTAGTGCTCTGACCACTGCGTTTCGCGTTGGTTAATAGCGGGCCCCGATTCCCATCCCATCCACCTTAAAGCTCCTGTAAATCCTCTGGTGTTACACGGAGCCGTGGCCGGTGATATTCATCATCATCGATTGCCTTGTCTTTTCCATAAATATTTTATTATAAGATAATTTTGCTGTCCGTCTGTCCATCGCCATTTAATTTATCTCAAGATTACTTGGAGATGTTATGTTGTTGTGTTTTCAGTGTTCCATAGAACACAAAAAAAATAAGCTTCTAAGACAACGAAAGTCAAAAAAACACGCCACGTTATAATCATTTATAGTATATTATCCATTTTATTTTGGTTAGATTTACGGGATATTGTTATAATTGATAATGAAATGTCGCTTAATAGAGCCACAAATGTCATAATTTTAGATTTTTCCCTTTTTTTTACTATAATAAATATAAAACTTATGGATAATGGTAGCAAAGGGACAGAGGTCTCGATCGACAGATTATCGGTTCTATCCCACTCGAGGAAATAAAATATTAAATATATTCGCTTTGGTATAACTGAGGCCTGTTGTGGCGCAGCGACACAAGCGTGTTACTGTAACCGACAGGTTGTAGGTTCGATCCTCACTTGAGGAAATGAAATATTTAATATTTTTAATTTAAATATTTAATGTTTTCATTACTTCGCTCTGGTACAAGGTAAAACGCGGCGTTGAGTCCCGCCACTCAATACGCAATGCCTCAATTTCAGCGGAAAGTGGGGGACGGAAGTAGAACGGAGTGTCTTAACACTAGGTGCCCAAGTTCCCTCTGCCTACCCTGCCATGTGCGGGATACAGCGTGAAGCTGAGTATAGTATAACGAAAGTATCTTTATGGGAACGGAGCATTTCAATTCTAGATCCCAAGTTGCGTCTGTCTAGCCTGCTGAATCACCACCTAAATCAAATAAAAGCAACAAGGGTTTCATAATGATTCGCTCGTAATTATTATCTTAAAATACTTACTATACTTCTATACTGTATACTGTATAATGCTTGTTAATAAAACGAAATAAAGTTTTATATTTTTTCATTTAATTTATAAATAAAATGTACATCATAATCATTCACTATCGTTCTTTATTGTTTTTCCCACTGGACAGCTATTGGGTTATTTTTATAATAATTTAAATACAATAGGTATATGTTTACAAATATTAAGTATTATAATTTTATACCTTGAAAATAAGCTAAACAGTGTATATAAAAATGATATTATATATGATTAAATAATTTACTAATGTATATTTCAACAATCTGACAAAAATATTCCAATGCACAGCTCTTCAATCACACATTCTCGAAATATCCTACTATTTTTACACTATTTATGACTAAAAAGGCAGTGGCAGTTGCAGCTAAATCTTAAAGTTATTATTATTTTGATCTTAAGTCTACTGTTTCGAATCCAGAATCAGAAATAATTTTAGGGGCTGAAATTTCAGGAGGGTTTTCCCTCGACAGAGACATCTTTTTATGTCTGGGAGGAGGAACAGGAGCCGGTGGAGTGACTTTCAATTTTAAAAGATTTTTTATTCTCATGCCACCTCTGTAGTAGTACAAGTATATACCTGTGAGTACGCCCACTGCAATGAACAACGCGAGCAGTGCAATAAGGAGTCCGTACCAGGCACTTCCAGTAGACTCTTCTGGAATTGGTAGTTCTGTGGTTGTTCTCTTTGGTGGTACGTAAGTAGGTCTTGGCCTTCTTGTTGTAGAAGTAAATCGACTACCTATAGCTATATCAGCACATGCTCTAAACTCCTCCTGAGGACCACAACCGACGGCCCCAGTTCCATCCGCACACGTGCCCCAGTTGTTACCGGCTATATATCGCCACTGCAACACACAATGGGGGCATTCTAATCCCTCAGGTAATTCGTATTTCATTTCATATACTTTATTTCCCTCTCGAGGGTAAAATTTTGTGTCATCTTTTCCTTCCAACCGTAATACATGTTTGTCCATGCAATCCTGATTTGTAGATTTCGGTTCATCACATACCCTAAATTCAAAGAATCCGTTGTGACTCGCCGTTAACTCCACCTTAATCACTATAACGTCTTTCGGAGCATATCGTCGGACGATAACACCTTGACCAAATCTGCCTCCTAATTCATGTGGGCGAGGCTTAGGTGCATCCCAGGCATCTCCACAGACACCACATTTCCCATTATTCTTATTCCATTGTCTAGAAAATCCTCCGCAATATAATTCGTGATCATTATAATTATGTGGTGTGTCGAATCCGTAGCGCCATGCCGATGCTCGAGAAGGGGGTTCTATGAGTCTTCCATGACCGTTGACGCCCCTTTCCAGTAAAACAAGTATTGTTACGCCGTACCATATTATCTGTAAAGATAGAAATAAAGTTATTTTATTTTTTTGATAATGACATTTAAATTTAGATATTTACGATAAAAACATCCAGGTCATTCAGGTTGTGTTGCTAACAGCCACAGTAACAGTCTTACGTAAGTTTGAACACAAAATTTACAAATTCAGTTTGCATTTTTTGTGACACTTGTTATAAATAATTCATAGTCTTCTTCAATTACTTAATTATACGGTAAATTGATTTAAGCTCCAATGGATTGTAGAGCAGTCTTAAATAGATTTAAATAGATCAAGTACTATTTAGTTTCACTATATTAAATTTAATCGTAATCATTTCATGGTTTTTATTTGTTACTTAAACTTACGTCATAAGCCTTAAATAAACCCAATTACTTTCACGGATATTAAAGATATAATCCGTTTGGAAGTTATTAAGTAATATGGAATTAAGCAAAAAGAAAAACCTTAGTCACGAAAATAATGGTAAAAAATGTATCCATTACAATTACTTTTTCATCTTGTATACGCCAATAGGAATTCTCTTTATTTAGCGAACTGAAGCTGCTGGGTCATTGGAGTTGTACGCGTGCACGATTTTCTAAATCCGACTTAGGCAGGATGTGCTAGGTTTACGGCTTTCTTACAGACTATAATAAATAATAATAAAAAATCAAGAAACTTAAATCCAAAATCTTTTTATATAAGTACTATTTCTTAAACTGTTTCAAAACCGTTACAGTGTCAAATCTTAGATTATAAGTGTTCCTAAATGTTATGTTGATGCTTGTCGTGGAGCAGTGGCAGAAGCGTATAACGACATATACTGTACACGACATGTTGTGGGTTCGATCCCCTTTCAAAGAAATAAGGTAAATACCTTATTTCTTCGCTCTGGTAACAAGGTGAAGATTATGAGTTCCGCCACTCAACATGCAATGCTTAAAATTCGCCGGAAAGTGTGGAACGTAACGAAGTGTCATAACAATATATTCTCAGGTTCCCTCTGCCATTCCTGCCATGTGCTGGTTACAGCTTGAAGCTGGGAAAAAAAAAACGTATGTACGTATGTACGTTTTATTCATCATGATGAATGCTTGGCATCACGGAAACCTGCATACTTAGATACTAGGTACATATATATATATGTACAATGTATATGCGTGTCGATCAGTTCATTGACTCTTGCGTGCCGTTGTTATTATAATTGATAAGAATATGATTGCTTATAATAGAAGATACATAGATTGTTGCAAATTAAATTGTACGTTTAGAGATACATGTTTAGATAACAGTCTTGTTATGTAATCAGTTATCTGGCTCGAGAATCCTTTCAATTTTAAAAGGCCAGTCGTAGCTCTAGAGTGCCTAACGATCAAAACACATTATATTGTATTCCATCACTTAGCATGTAGTATTTTGGGTTTAGATTAAAAAGGGAATTGAATTGATTTTACACCAACATTATCCTGCTATAAGCGGGACAAAACTTATCTCGTACCTTGGTTGCACAAATTCAAATGAACGTAATAGATTACGTTTTTCCTAACATACAATTAAATATAAAAACTGCAAGTAAATGCATCTTAATGAAATATGTAAGAAGCGTGCGGTTATATTATAATGTTTAATATTTATGAATTACATTATATTTGAATTACTTCATTATAAGTTTACTGGAGGTTACCGCTAAGCGAAAGTATGTAACTCCGCTGTGGATTGATTGCATAAACTACTGAAATGATATCACTTTACTGACACAATTAAACCCTTTAGGTATAAATTGTTATTATTCTAAGTCACTTGGGTAAATTAGGTAATATTTACATATGCATAACAATTTAAAGTACTGAGTTATCATTATTTATTTATCATAACATACTGTTAGGTACAGAGACACATCCGGACATATAAGATTTAAATGCAATATAAATTTGTTATTTTTCGCTAAAAAACCTAAGGACAATTCTAACTAATCATACTGTCTATATCTCTATAAAATTAGAAACCAATTATTACTAAGCTTATCGTTTATTTTAAAACTTACAGTAAAAATGGAGATAGATCACAATAGCCATGTTTTATTTTATACTGAACCAAAACCAAAACAGCGAAATGCATTATGATTTTTTTACATCTTCACACTGTATCCCATACACGTGACAGGGCAGGCAGAAGGAACTTGGAAACCTTGTGTTAAGACACTTCATTACGCTACCGTTCCCCACTTTCCGCCAAATTTTAGGCATTACGTGTTGAGCGGCGGAACTCAACGCCGCGCTTAAATGTATTGTCAATGATATATTATATTCACATAATATTATTCTAAGTAGTAGCCGAAGGATTTAGTAAAAACTATGTCTAAATAGTAATTTTAAAGATTATATAAATAATATAACCGTGAGAAAATCAGATATTGTTTTATTGTGGTAGAGTATCGTGCTGCAATATTGTCTTAAACTTTGAATTGCGTAGATAAATTGCTGTATTTTGTATATTACGAAGTACTTATATTAAAATTTATGTTTCGTTTGTGTTTTTCGTTACGCATTATTAAAAGTATTTAAGCCTTTGCATAAATATACATTTCAGTAATCAATACAAGGGAAGTAGGAAATCACATGTTCAAGGTGCGTTGGAACCACACGCTCTACATAACAAGTAGTAAGTATTACATGGTATTGATTTCGCTGATCTTACTTTTATTATGAATTTATTAAGAATCATTCAAATGTTTCAATTAAGATCTAGATTAAAATTTGAAGCCTGTTGTGGCGCAGCAGCACAAGCGTGTGACTGTAACCGACAGGTTGTGGGTTCGATCCTCATTCGAGGAAATGAAATAATTAATATTAACAAATTAAATATTTATTGTTTTCATTCCTTCACTTTTGCAATAAAGCAAAGCACGGCATTGAGATCCGCCACTCAACACGCAATGCCTCAACTTTGGCGGAAAGTGGGGAACGGAAATGGAACAAAGTGTCTTAACACTATGTTCCCAAGTTCCCTTTGGCTCCCCTGCCATGTGCGGGATACAGCGTGAAGCTAAGAAGAAGAAGATTAAAATTAATTATTGGAAAATACGTAATCGTTAAAAACAAAATTTTATTTTTAAATGAAACTATTTTAACCAGATTTTTTTTTTAAATTCGACGTTTCGAAGACGTGGTAATAGTTTGCGGCCGCGGGTAGACTGATGGGGCATCTGTTTATGAGTTGGAATAATTACTATATCATAATCAATCATTATATCAATCATCATGTGTCTCTGGTAGAGAAGGGTAGAGCAGTAGAGCAGCTGCAGTAACAGATATTTAGTCGTACATGGAGGATATTGAAAACATGGCTGTTAGCGTCGGGTTACCAAAAATATATACTGAATATAAGCGATTAATCTGTTTAAAATATTTTCATTCAAAACATCGAATAATATCAAGTAATCGCAAAAATCAAAGAGCTCATTAATTTTTTTCATTATTATTTTTTTCACACTGTATCTTGTATTATGTATTTTGTCAATTATCGTGGCAAAAAGTGTATAACTGGAAACTTGAATAAAACCATTTTAAGATGTTAACATTTTAAGTAAAATAGAAGGACATAAACAATAAAATATTGTATGCTAAGAAACTGATGACTTTCTTTTAAGCACTACAAAAATTTGCATTCTAACACATGTAAATTTTGCTAAGGCAGACAAACTTACGGTCAATGCTGTTGCAATTTGTAAACTATAAGGAATTGCCACACTAACAATAGTTTAGCAACCGGGGTCAGTGAGGTACGTGTTGAGCGTGCTTATTATTTGATACAATACTTTTGTTTCGGCAATGATATATTAGTCAATTGTTAATATCTCTGTCGAATTTAGTTAGACAAAGACAACTTAATATGAACCTGAAAACATAATCGTCAGTTAAGTTACGTACTTCAGCGGTATTATTAATAGTAAGACATTCCGTTTTCTCTTTCTTCTTCTTTTTGCATATTTTAATTTGCTTTCATATTGTTGCCAGACCAGTTAACTTGAGAAATTTTTTATTACTTAAATATGAAAATCGTAATAATGTAACATAGAATCCATATCAAATCAATAACAACCGTAAAAGTTAAAACGATTAGTATGCGTGCGGAGGTACCACTTTCGTGGCGGGAATCGTAAAGAAAGTGAAACTGTCTTCGGACAATGCAAAGGCAAATCGTAATGACGGAAATGTTGTTCGTTTCGTTCAAACATAGCTATATTAAATATTTATTAATGCCAGATTCAAACTAGTTATCATATGACTTTTGCTTGTAATATTGATTAATTTTTGATTTTTTGATTTTTAAGTAATGTAGGTTTAATTATTGAGTGATTGAGAATTTACTTCTAGCTCGATAATAATTTAGTGCCTTATAAGGTGTACTTACAGGTGAGTAAATTAAACCTTAACAATTGAATAAGGAAATAAGTGAATAAGATAAGGAGAAGGTGGGAAGAAAGGGAAGTGGAGAGGATTTAATTGAATTCGATACGTATGTACGTGTACGTATTTTGTTTAACAAAATCACTTTCGCGTGTAGAGAATTAAAACATTAACCGTGTCTATTGATTATGTTAAACGATTTAAATAAAAAAGAGAAAACCTAGAACCAATCTAAGCACTGCAGTCTAGGAAAAGGGATACCTAACGAGGTTGAAAGGCTTATTATGTACAGGATCTATTCGTTAATTACGAATATGTCCTGCGACATTCACTCAGCTTCACGCTATATCCCGCACATGGCATAGAAGGCAGAGGAAATTTGGGAACCTAGTGTTGAGACACTCCGTTTCACTTCCGTTCCCTACTTTGCGCCGAAATTAAAGCATAATAAAATATTACGTTAGTTCAATTCATCCTCTAATGTCGTTTGGCTTTTAATTTGTACAACAGGTAACATAACCATTAATATATTTAAATTATACCAATCTAATGTGGTCATTAATATTTTTTAAAGACGCATTTAGTTTTTTTTACGCATAGCCCAGATGAGTCAATGCGGATATATTTTGCTGAAATACGTTTAATATTAAATGACGCCGATCCGGGAATTCTGAATCAAATTAACATTTGAAATTAGCAATTTTATATACGAAACGAGATCATTTTATTTGAATATATAATTTGGTACTAAATATACGGATGTTTTACATTTCAATAAGATACACGACGATGTTATGTCGAAAACAATGTTTTTCGTATTAGATAATATATAATTTGCAAATAAAACAATATTATAAATACATAAAGTGGACTTAAATAATTTATTCATTTTAGAAAGTAATCTATAAAATAGAATTAAATATAAATAAATAAAATTAAAGACTTTTTACATTTTTTTAATTAATATTGCTAATCATATGTTTTGCTTACAAAATGTTGCTAAAATGCCAACAAACGAATTTGTTTAATGTTCGTTTTCAGGACATATTGCGTAAGAAGAGTCGTTATCTGTGACACAGATGTTCTTATAGCTTAGGCAAGAATGTAATTGTTATTCGATGAACGAAATTTTCAAATAAAAGACCCTGGTACCTTTCACTTCAACTTTTGCAATATAGGAGACACAAAACGGGTCTAATTAAATTGATTGATTAAAAATTTCAGTGTAACATTTCACAATAGGTCTTTCTTAATGATTTAACCAATTATAAAAGGCAAATGTTTTAAATTTATGTAGGCTTTATGACATTTTATTTTAGAAAACTTAACGTGCTGTAGTTATTAAGATTTTGAGTAAAACTCTTAAATGTATATCTAACTCTTCCGCTACTGAATGGCTGACAGGCAAACAGAGAAGCGGTTTGATATATTCACTGAAGTAAAGCAGAATAAATAAAAACTAAACTGAAGAAAATAATATTTTGAATATTTTGAAGTAAACAAAATTAAAAAATAACAAATTACTTTTTGATGCTTATTGTATATATATTCTATATAAAAGTTAAGTGTTATAAGCGCGTTTTATTATTACAAAAGTTACTTTTTAAATATTTCAACCAGTTACTGGCACGAGGAAAGTTTTCGGTGAAAGTTGTTATACACTTAATTGGTCAGGTGTCTAGTATTTTAAAGACATTTAAATGTTATAATCAGATTCACACATATGGCAAAGTAGGCAGAAGAAACTGGAAAACCCACTGTTAAGATACTCCGTTCGGTTCTCGACTTTTGGCCGAATTTGAGGCATCCCGTGTTGAAACGCGGAACTTAAAAACGCGTTATGCTTTGATATCAGAGTGAAGAAATATAAATATTAAATATTTCATTTCCTCCAGAGGGGCACGAACCAACATGTCGCGTTTACAGTCGCACGATTGTGCTCGTGCCCCACGACAGGCCTTACATAAATTTTATTAAAGTTTAAACGTAGTCATATGTCTAAATGTCCAAAACAGTCCCTTATAAAAATAATATCTACAAATCATAACATTATTATTAAAAAAATATATTAAGATATTAAAATCCCTCTATTGATATTTTACTTTAACTAAAAACTTTTAGAAGTGAAATATCAATGAAATACATCATGTACGTATGTACGTACGATTTAGAAAATCAGCTATGGATTTCTCTATGAGAAATACTGTTGTTAAACAGTCGAAAGAAAAACATTAAACGAATCATAGCAATTACAGAGAAAACATAAACCATTGAATGTAGATTTACGTAAATAATACTTTTAGCTCAAGTTCTAGGTTTCTCCATTACCGTTACCTACTTATTACTTCTAACTGCATAGTAATTTAGATAATAAAAGTTTAATGGTCTATGATAAGATATTATGATTATTTGCAATTTATAAACTAACGCTGTATCCCGCACATGGCAGGGTAGGCAGAGGAAACTTAGCAGCCTGATGTTAAGACACTTCGTTCCGTTTCCGATTTTCCTCTGAATTAGTGTCAATCCAATGCTACGCTTTGCCTTGTTATCAGTGAGAAGAAATGAAAATACTAAATATTTCATTTTCTTGAGTGGGATTGAACCCACAACCTGTCGCGTTTGCAGTCTCACGCTTGACCCCTGCGCCACGACAGAACTTTAATGAGCTTTAATTTTTTTTGAATATACTATATATAAAAATTATTTGTCAAAATACGTGATATAAGTCCGGAAGGATATGAATAAGGTTAGGTAATTAGATAAAACGATGTCTTTCGTAGCACTTATCATGGAAATAACTTAGTAAATATTAAAATGACTTATGAATTAAAATTAGAAAGTGTCTATTTGTGCCTTTTCAGAATTATGTTTCGTGAGAATTTATAACATGTATTTTATATAAATCTAAAAATAATAGGCATGATTCCATCTCCTGAGAACCTTGTACGTTTGATTATGTAAACTTACCCGTTAACATAATGGAGTATTTAAGTAAAAGTTACGTTGGTAACTGCATAGGTAGTTTAAAATTTCCACATAATTATCCGAACGTGAATACGTGTGTTAATTTCGAATAAGATATCAAGTACAATACGATAAAGTATTTCAATTTTTATGTCTCTTAAAAGTGTCTTTAGTGCTCTTTAACATGATATTATTTCATGTAATATAGAATTTTATTATTTCATTTAAAAATCTATATAAAGAGAGTTGAGACTCTATGGAATCATCGTTATGAAATATTTTGGTTAAAACAGTAAAAGTTTATGATAGATTAACCGAAGCTCTGTATCACACGACCAAGGTGTACTTTTGCAAGTACTGCAGTAGAAACAATGTCAACTGTTAATTTTATCTTTCCAAAATTCTACTATTTAAAAATTAAATAAATTTATCTTAAGCTTATTTAATTTTTAAATAGTATAGGAGCTTAACGGCTCCAGGATATACATCGTCGTGTTTCAGAGCTGCTTGGCTATATAGTTGGAGAACTAAGTTGAAATAGCACTAAAGCTTTATAACTTTGATAACCGGTCTGACCACACAAGAGTCAGTAACATAGAGGTAAGATAAGTTTTGAAGGCTAGCTAGCAGCCATTTTATAGAACAATTGAAAGTTGGATTCATAAAGGAAGAATGAAGAAGAATATAATTTATATAAACTCGATTTGAAGCAGGTTAATTTTGTTTTAGAAGTGACGGTTCATTTTAATATGTAATAAAAATAAAACCGAAAATAAATTAATGTTGCTGCCTTCGCAATAAACAAATTTGACTTGACTTGAAACTAGAAAAGATAATGTCTAGAGGTTGATATTTCTAGACGAGGAGTGATTTTAAAAATAAATTACATTTGAAAACGTTGTGCCAATACCACTGACACGCTCTTGACTTACTGAGCAAAAAAAAAATGAAACACATTATATACTAAAGTACACATAATCGATGTAACTGCTACTTATTTGCATTTCCTAGAATACTCTCGTTTGCTATAAGCCGTGTAGTAAACTAGACCTAATTCTACCTTACATAATGTCTGTATATGCTAAGCAAATGAGTAGTGAGTAAATAAATGTGAAATTATAAGGTATTGCGAATATGAAGCGATCTAACGCTGCTTTTACTTAACTGTAGAATTTCTTGTGTATTAGGTTGTAAACAAAGAAGTCCTAAAGAAGATGATTTATAAAGTAAAAAACCAATTGGATACTTATACATTGTTTTTGTTGGTATAACCAAATAATCTTAACCAGTGTAGTCCCACTCTATTTTTATTATAATAGAAGTAAACAGTTATATAAACCTTTCGTCGTACTAAATTAGTATTTTTTTTATAATATTGTTTTTTATATTTATTATATTAAAAATGTACATGCACACATTTTCATTTGTATACCATGTTCACATATGATGATACGAAAATAAAATCGAAATTAACCTTAATTTTTTTTTACATAGTAGAGAATAGAAAACTATATAAATAAAATATAAATATTTCGAAATTTTAAAAATATTTTGATAATAATTGTATATTCATAGTATTTTAAAAAGTTTTTTTCCTCCTGATAATTTACTCATTGGGTAGTAGTGTAAGCCTTCACACTCTTAGCTGACAACATATGAGATGTTTTCGTGGAAATTGATCAGTCTCTCAGATCTGTTTACGCAAAGTAAGCATTTCTTTGTAAATCTTAAATACCGACAATACCGTCCATTGTTCAGAATCTGATGTTCCTAATGGAGAAAAATATAATTTTTAAAATTGAAACATTTTATCTATAGGCTAATTTAGATAAGATAATATTAGATTTAATATCGGAATTAGGCCTGTCGTGGCGCAGCGGCACAAGAGTGTGACTGTAACCTACAGGTTCTGGGTTCGATCCCCAGTCGAGGAAATGAAATATTTAATATTTTCAATTTAAATATTTAATGTTTAATTTCTTCGCTCTGGTAATAAGGCAAAGCGCGGCGTTGAATTCCGCCACTCAACACGCAATGCCTCAAATTCGGCGGAAAGTGGAGAAGGGAAGTGGAACGGACTGTCTTAACACTAGGTTCCCTCTGCCTACCCTGCTTGTTCCGAATCTGATGTACTTAATGGAGAAAATATTTTTTTTTTAAATTGAAACATTTTATGTATAACCTAATTTAGAAATCTTGCTCCAGTTTGCGTTAAATGAATTACCTTAGTATTTTTTTAAATGCAAGTGATATAAATGTATAACTAGTTACATTTAAGAAAGCGAAAAACACATTTTTAAGAAATAAAACAGTGTCTTAAAACTATGTTCCCTCTGATTTCCTGCTATGTACGGCATACAGCGCAAAACGAAAATAAATAAATGAACCAAAATACTAAATATTATAAATTATAACATTTAGATTATTTACACTTAAAAAGGTTGTCTACTGTTCACTGAACGCCCTCGTAAGCATTTTATTGCTTTGAAACAGGAACCAATAGCGTCTAAAATATTCCGGTTTGAACTTATTTATTTACACCCACGTTATAGAATTATTAATTGAAACATCAAATTTTTGTCGTTAAAATTAGATAAATTTGTCTCTTTAAATAAAGATTAAAATTCAATATTTACAAAAGCTCTAACAATTATAGTCCCTGTGTAAAGTTATTAGCATTAAAGTTTCTTTGGTATAGAAAATACAGCTATATTAAAACCTGTAACTTAGGTATGTATAAATAACTGCTTAAATGTATACCTTTCCTACTTGACTTTACTTGTTTGACTTTCGATAAAAATAATTAAGTACATTAATTAGACTAAATATTTTAAAATTATTTCTAGGCTACTTATCATTTTACTAATACATTCCGTCGTCATTTCATCATTAAGATATTTACCCACTTTCCGCCGAATTTGAGGCATTACGTGTTAAATAGCAGTACTCAACGCCGTATAATTTAAATTATGAATCAAATCAAATATGGATACCTACATACTGATACCAATTTATATTACCACTGCTCAAAGAATATGACTCAGTGCCAATGTGCAATGTAGTTTTCAAAATGCGTACGGCATTGTTAAAACCACATTAGAAAGAGTCATAGTTTTTGGTTAACGATGCCGAATACCTTTTTATGTAAATGTTATAGCCCTTTCAACAAAGAGTTACGTAGTTGCCAAATTAAATAACTTTGACTTTTACCTATCTAAACAAATTATCTGTAGTTTTATATATATTTTTGCTCTACGTGTCCTCTGCCTATCCAGCATGCCTATGTATGAGTTGAAAGAACTCTACGCCGTGGCTTAACTTGTTAATTAATTAAGAATCGAATAGGATTTAACCCTTATTAGTCAAGTTTACATGTAGACGCTGTTCAGATACAAAAACAAACTCAAAAAATATTTGATGATAGCGAACCTCTTATACAGATGTATGTCTATGTTCGTCGTCCATCATTTTATATCCAGTTTTTATATGTCGTTATCGTCTGAACTCTGGCAAAGTGTTATGTGGCCCGATTCCTACTTCGGGAACACTTTACAGTGTCCCTAAATTTGTCGATATAAAAATATTTTTATACGAATAAATTGTAGTAAGTGAACATTTATTTTAAACAATGTGTCCTCGAACTTATGCGAGAAAGCATAAAATAATTACGTCTCATTATATTTATTAATTACTGTTAAACTAAAATTTTGTTTCGACGTACATTTGTATATTAATTATTTGTAGACAATAACAATCTAATTATTTATAAAGTGAAATAAGAGCAGTATTGAGGTTTATGTTAACATAACTAACTTACTGTATAACTTCTTTATTACATAATGTATGTAATAAAAATACGATTTAAATAAATTATCATAGAAATAAATCTTTTTAAGCATATTTTTTAAAAACAACATCTAGAACAAAAAATATAATTAAAAAAATATTTAAATGTGCTTTTTATGGGTGATACAAATAAGTTATATATGAGCTATGACCATGAACTTTGCCGACTAAGTATAAAGGTACGGAATGACGCAGCTAGACGAAGATGGTCATTTTATTATAATTAGATATATTATGTTAGACTATATATTTTTATAAGTAAAAAACGTACATCTCAGCTAAATAACAAACAAAAGCCTGCCACGACGGTTTTAAAATCTAATTGTTCGAAAATTTGTTTTAAAATCTAAATGTTCGAACAATAAAATTCAGTATCGTCTACCTGCATCCAAAATCATCATTTCAAAAAAAATATCATATATTAAAATAAGAAAACGAAACGTTTCAGCTTTTGTTTAAACAACATTAAAATGTACGTTTCATGTTAGTATATATTTTTAAAAATCGTTTCATATGAAAAAATAACTTATAGTGCAGTCGAGAAAGGAGTAAAATAAAAAAGAAGCCTTTCAATCTACACTTATAATAAATGTCATAAATGTGTCTGTACATGGAAGTTATATATTAAAAAAATCTTATAGGAGAGGTTTATCAATGTAATATTTTTTTATCTGTTTGTCAGTTTCTCTGTTTTTTTGTTTATCTTTTTGTCTATGCGTTTGTATAAGCTAATCTCTGAATACAGCTACACGAATTTAAATGCATTTTTCACATTTATGTTTTAGCGAATTTCCCAATAACATTAGTTTGTTAAATTCGTTAATAAATAAAAAAGTAAAGTCAATTTAAAATATTTAGCTCGACAAAACAAATTTATTAATAATTTAGCTGAAATTTTAGTTTTTGCTGTATAGAATTTGTCTTAAATGTGATAATGTTATTAGTGTAATTTGGGCGGGCGAAGCCGCGGGCGGTTCGCTAATAAATAATAAAACTATACTTAATATTTTCATTTGTAACCGTGACAGGTTGTTAGCACGATTCCCATTTGAGGAAATTAGATATCTTATAGTTTCAATTTCTTTGCTCACACAACAAGGCAAAGCGTGGCGTTGAGTTCCGCCACTCAACACGCAATGCCTATGAGTTGGCGGAATGTGAGGTGAGGAGTGGGACGGAGTGCCTTTACTCTAGGTTCCCAAATTATCTACTACCCTGCCATGTGGATGGTAAATGGGGATACAGCGTGAAGCTAAGGAAATGTTACGTTTTGAATATTATTATGAGTCCATTCGTAGCTCACTATTCTCAAATATTTTGACGTATCGATATACATATAATTGCGCTAATTTTTATGTATGAATAAAATACTTATATATACTACACAATTTTGATAAACAATAATTTAATATAAGTATTTTAATATTTTATTAATCGCAAAACAAAAAATGAAACTCTTTAGTGAAAGGAAACAGGTTTAATAAAAAAAGAAATGGAAAGTTTAAGGCATTGCATTGGAGACGTCAATTAAATATGTAAGTGATAAAACTTACTTCCAAAAACATATTTTATTCATATTTTGTTTTTAAAAAATATATATTTTTTAATGGAAACTTTTATTGATATAATTGTAAATCATTTGAAAATATTGCAATAAGATTTATTTTTAAATTAATGAAAAGCTCATGTGCGTCGGATTATTCTTGGTATTTACATAAATGACATAAACTTCAATATAATTAGTACTTTATGAGTCGAGGACCGATGTGTACCTAACATTACAGGTTGTACAAGTACATCTTTATTTAAAATATGTATTACCTACTTAATAGTTATAAGTTGACGGTTACATGCAAACAAATTTAAAAATACATTTAAAATATTAAAAATATAAAATTCCATTATAATTTCCTAAATTCCCTTTGGCTACCTTGTAATGCGCGGGATACAGCCCGAAACTGATTATATTTTTTCTAGCAGTATATATTTATATATTTTTTCTATGTTTATATATTTTTTTTAGCAGTATTTTTTCTAGCAGTATATAATTTGATATGGATTTGACATTGAAATATTTATACGTTCTATATATTCCTGCCTATTTAGTTAAATAATGCATAAAGCTCAACGTTTTCTCATGCATTTTTTTTATAGCTAACTATAACCGCCACATGAGCATATAAAAGATTTTAGGTATATTTAACAAAAAATATTAAAATACAACTATTTAAAGTTTAAATCTGTTTGAATTTGAAATAAAACACCAAAAGATAAAATTTACGGTTATTGCCAAATAGTATATATCTTTTGTTTAATTAATTCTCACACTAAATAAACGTAAGGTGTTATTGTAACCTTACCCAGCGTTTACAACATTTATGTTACCAAATAGGTATCTGAGCTGAGAAGTGTTTATTTCAGCTATGTTTAAATAGATTGCTAGTAAACTTGTATTAGAGTATTGTGGAGTTTGATGAGAAAGTTATGTCTATGCCGCATAGAATTATATATAAAGCAAAAACCTACACGCAAACTTCCGTACAAATATCAGGATTGTATGTCAACCGGAAGAACAACCGATAAAAAATTATTAATTTTAGTTTGGAGGCATAAGTATATCTACAAATGTGAAGTAAGTACGTACAATACTCTAGAGGTTTTTAATGTTTTTATGTATAAAATACCTATATTTTTTTAGTTTTCATTTTCTCCCTTTATTTGTAATGTAAATTCTCACTCCGTTCCAAATTTCATAGCTATACGTCCACCCAAAATATTCTATAGATTTTGATTCACATAAAAATACTGAAAAAACAATGCGTAATTACAAGCATTTCGTATCTTTTGATTACGTTAACTGAGAAGTTTCATTTTTTCTGTATTCTAAGGCGCCGTAAAGTTGAGACGCAATGTCAAGATAAATTGTCCTGATAGTCGGGGACAAACGCACAACAAAGTGAGCCTATAAAGGTTCCGTTTTTACCTTTTTAGGTATAGAACTCTAAAAAAAGAATATGAAAAAAAAAATATTTGTCATTAATTAAGATGTCTTACAAGTAGAGTCAAAACATTTCTCATTAATAAACATGTCTTACAAGGCAACATATGAAAATTATCTTAATGGTAATAGTTTCTTTAACTTCACGCTAAATCCCGCACATGGCAGGGTAGGCTGAGGCAACTTGGGAACCTAGTGTTAAGACACTCCATTCCCCACTTTCCGCCGATTTGAGGCAGGCGTGTTGAGTGGCGGAACCCAACGCTGCGCTTTGCCTTGTTACTAGAGCGAAGAAATTAAAACATTAAATATTTAATTTAAAAATATTAAATTTTTCATTTACTTGAGTGTGGATTGACCACACAACCAGTCGTTTACAGTCACACGCTTGTGCCGCTGCGCTTTAATAGAATAAGAAAATAATTCTGTTTTATAAGTATTATACAAAACAAATACAACAACCAATCAGAAAACGTTGCAGTCTATCAATTCACTTCCTAGTTTTTTATTTCATTTATATAAGCCGATAGGCTGTGGCTAACGCGAAAGTGATTGAAATATTATATTCACTTAATGTTAAAATCGTTAAAAATAAATATTTGTGTGTAAAACGTCATTCACAATTTGTGCTAATGGCCTCAGCTATTAATGATATCGTGTAACGGAACTAAGTTATTATAATACTGTTACTTTTTTATATAATTTATAATTAACAGCATGCAATTTCTTTATACAAGCAGAGTATGAAGAATGATGTGACATATACCTTAATTCTTCAAGATGTATGGAGGTAAACATATAAAATTTAAAAAAAGTAATCTTAATCTTTTTATAAATAAATGTTTTTGAAGCGTGAAATACAGCTGAGTTAAATCTACTAGCTCTTTTAAAAGTGAAACTTGGCATTAATTTAACTTCAATTAACGTTTAATTTGATTACTTTTATACATGCGTTGATATTTTAATAAAATAAAAACTTTAATTCTTTATTGGAAATTATGAAATGTAAATAAATGTATGAGAAATGACCATTTCTTCAATGTATACTTATTTCATTGTATCGTTTATTTGTTCATGATGTTTATACTATTGTGAGAAAACACAGGTGTTATGCTTTATTAGCTTCAGACCCAGTTCTTACAAAAAGAGCCTTACATTGCCATTGTTACTAAAAAACTTGTAGATACGGCTTTTTTTTCAACTGTAAAAAGACCCTGAACAAAATATTTAGCAAATGTAGAACTTACGTTCATATTTCACGGTTTTTATGGTATTCGTTGAGAAATTACCATAAACGTCACAATATCACAACTTTCTTTCCAAGAATGTCAAACTCCGATCACAACAACACAACCTGTTTGCCTCTACACGTCTTAACCTCTCGAACGCTGGTCTTGAACTACTCGTGACTCGATGTGGTAAAACTTTCTCAAGCGGCCGCGATTTTAGCAGAACTAACTAAGTAGCCTTTGCAAATGTTAGGCTAATGACTTCTAATAGGAAACAATAAAATATCAATTATTATGTAAAGCATTGGAATTATTGTTGCAGGTCAGTATGTAATTATCCTATTTCAGCACTCTTTGGCCGATCCATATGGCCGATGTAATCAAATAACAAAATTTTAGAGTCAAAAAAATAATAATCAAAAAATGATAATATAACATTACTAAAAAACTTGAACTAGAAAAGGCTCTATGTACTTATATTTATTTAATGTTAATGTATTTGATTATTATTTATCTACTAAATACTTATAACCTGAAAAATCACAAGTAAAGCTACCTTAAGCTTTGGGAAAATAGGTAGATGCCGGCCGATATTTATAATAAATATACTTTCATAAAGTATTCATTTCCAAAATATTGATCATAATAACTCTTGAAAATACTCAACTATCTAATTTAAAAATAAGTTCAAAACATTATCAATTGATAAGTTTTTAATTTCAAATAATGTTATAAGTAAAATAATTAATATTATAAGTATAAAATAAATAGTACATGAAAAGTTTCAAATTTGTATGAGAATTTATACACCACAATAGGTTGTAGATTTCTTCTTTACTATAGAAAATGAGCAGTAGTTTTAAAATTGCTAATATTGGGCACAAAAGTAGTATAACCCTATCGTGTAGCTAATTCGCTAATAATGCATGCAAAATTAATATTCTATAATATCTTAATGTATATGAAAAAAGGCTAATAAACAATACTTGTGCATTTATCGACCTATATCATCGACTATCCGACGCTTTAAGCAATAAAAATGAAACCCCAATACTCATCCATTGCACGTTTACTATCTAATGAATGATTGTTAGCAATGCTACTCATAAATTATTTGTGTAACATGGATATAACGACGGACATGTGGTAACAATGCTGACACAAAGGAAGAACTGTTGATATTAGCAATTTCCTAATATTCCCAGCATAAAATGCTATTTTATTTTTATTCTTTTGGGTTATTCTGTTAGCTTTTATTTTATGACCATATTATAATCATGCAAATTTATTTTAGTTCGCATGTATGTCTATGTTGTTATACAAATTCTACTAATTACATTTTTTCCTTAATTAGAATTCTAATTGAATCTTCCTCAATTACATCTAAATACGTGTTAAACGTTAAATCCTTCGAGATATATTAAATAAATTTAATAGAATTTACTACATCACAACGGAAATAATATTATACGCCAGCTGTAAGCATTTCAAGGCAGGCACTTCATACGTCGTTCCGGCATGTAGAGCGCAGGGTCCGTAAGGTTAACTAGTTGTCCTTGAGGCCACTGGTCGAGAAACCCTTTGTCTCACTTTGCCTGTATATCCTTGTAAACATCCAAAAATAATGATTACATATTTTAGATTCCGTTTTTTAAGCATAAAATTATAATGATATTATAATTTACATGTTACTTCGCTTATGACTATAGTGTTTATTTAATTCAATTCAAATAAAATTTCCATTTTTTTATTAATTCGTACAACGATGGTGATATACTCGGTCTCATTCTTCTCTTGTACATACTTTATATGTCACCTATTAGTTTTTAAATATATCACTTTTTAATGTTTAAAAATTCTCTATGTAAAATTATTATAAATAAACATTGTAATAACACTATAATCAGCTTAACAATAATGCAGAGGGACTTTGGGTTACACTAGGTTAGTGTTGGAACACTCCGTTCCGTTGTTGTCTCCGTTCAGAGAAAAGAAATGAAAATAATAAGTATTTCATTTCCTCACGTGGGGAAACAACCCACAACCTTGCGCCTTTACTTGTGCCCCTGTGCCTCACGACATGCATCAATAATACATAAAATACTTGCAATATGCATAAAATGACGTTTAATTAAGTTTAGACATCAATAAACTTAATTAAACGTTATTTTAAGAATTAATTAGTTTTGGGTTCGATCCCCAGTCGAGGTAACGAAATATTTAATATTTTCAATTTAAATATTTAATGTTTCATTACTTCGCTCTGGTATTAAGGCAAAGCGCGGCGTTGAGTTCCGCCACTCAACATGCAATGCCTCAAATTCGGCGGAAAGTGGGGAATGGAAGTGGACAGGAGTGTCTTAACACTAGGTTCCCGGGTTCAGTTCCCGGTGAAGCTAATAAAAAAAAATTAAAATAAAATATATTTAATTTAAAGACCTATAAACTCGAACCCCTAAAAATTGATTGCCTTTTGATGTTTAATTTGATTACACCTATATATAATGTAGACATTTTAAATATTTATTTAAAGATCAATATCTTTATGGGTTCTAGGATTGCGATAATCGAATTCCAAAAGTGAAAATTAAATAAACACACTGGAAGTTTTGGTTCAGTTAAAAGCAAGTACAAAATATCACCTATCTGTTTCTGAAAACCTGGTACTCCATGTTTTGGTTTAAACGTGACTTTCCGAGCTTTTGCATACTAGTGCGTACATGACTTATCTGTGTGTGAGTTCTTGACTTCTGTTAAAATGTACAACATCGATCATTCTAGGTAATCAGTTTTTTAAATACGAACCAAATTTATTAATTATAATTTATTTATACTTTAGTATAGGTATTTTTCAATACTTGAATAATTTCAATACCGAAATCTAATATATTTTAAATAATTTAAATGAAATATTTTCCTATGATTATAGCTTTCACTCATTTATAGATTTTTTTTAAAGTTATCTTGTTGAAAACTAGAAAACTTCGCTGGCCTTGCATGAAAAGTTTTCCATTAATTAAGATAAGATAAAAATAACTTTATTTCTCACAAATAATAAAAATAACAAATTTTAAATGACAAAATTCGCTTGATAAACTGACACAAGCAATATTAAACAATAAAATGTTAAAAAAATATTGTAAAACACTTTTTAAAACAAAATATTCTTGACTTTTATATAAAATAATTCAGACAATATTTTACAAATAGAATATTTATGGAAGCTCCAGATTATTTTTATAAATATTATAACGGACAAACATAAACTTGGTATACATATAAGTAGATAAAGCGCATTGAAGTATTGATTTTAAGCTCATAGTTGCTAAAACCTTATATTTTCTACCATAAGGTCCATATTGCAATAAATTTTAAGTTAAAAGAGACAAAATATACAGTAAACTTCCTACCTACAGAAAAGCTAGTAGGCTAGACAGAGACCTAGAAATGAAGCGACGCGTCTGTTGAATAAATGTTACTTTCCACCCTATGATTTTAAAGAGAGAAGTATGTATGTACATTTAGGGGTGTAACCTAAAAGGTATTGGACATATGACTGTGTACGTGCGTTAAAGCGAGATAAACACTTTGCAACAGTGCATTCTAAGTGATAAGGGTAAAAGTAACTTCAGCTCATTCATAGTAGCCTGGTACCTCATGTTTATGATTCAACGTGACTGGGTCGAATTATATTTGCTCCACAAAATGGCTACTTCATAAGGTAATCTAACAATAGACAAACAAATACATTAACAATAGACAAACAAATTCATTCGTTCTCTTTTATAAAAAAAAATACTATTTGGGGAGTAAATGAATTTTTAGTAAGTTATTATTTATTTATAATAAAAAAGGTTTTGGTTTATTTTATTTTTATGTTGTTATTTCCGATTTCCAAGAAATATGAACATAAGTATTGTCCACACAACAATAAATTGATTCCTAATTAGCCATAATTAGACAGGAAAAAGACCTTATGGTCTTAAAACAAACTTTGAACAAACTCTATTAAAATGAAATTTGAAAATAAATTATCGGAAATTTATATATAGTGAATTCACCTTCACGCTGTATCACGCACATGGCAGGGTAGACGGAGGAAACTTGTGTATGTAGGGCTACGATTACACTACAGAGATGGGATATAAAAATATATTAACATTATAATAAGATGTTTAATTTTCGCAATTATTATGTATACATTTTAAATGAAACAAATATACGCGATTAATCCGGTTAAATTTGTTTCATTTAAACTTCCCATTTATTTACTCTTCCCGTTCATTATACCTATAAACTTCCCTTTTATTTATTAAAGATAAACTTGTAAATTCAACAACTAATTTTAGTTTTCCCACATTCTTTTATTAAATTGAATTAGATTACAGAAGGTTAAAAAAACATGTTGTCGTTAATAGGTGTTTAGATTACATATCTATTCAACGTACTGCCTGTACGTTCTATCTACAGACTGTGCCTAAGTGAACTATCTTAATCACATGGCGCAGCGGCACAAACGAGTGACTGTAAACGACAGGTTGTGAGTTCGATCTCCACTCGAGGAAATGAAATATTTAATATTTGCAAATTTAATATTTAATGTTTTCATTTCTTCGCTCTGGTTACGAGGCAAAACGCGGCGCTAAGTTCCGACACTCACCACGCAATGCCTCAAATTCGGCGAAAAGTAGGGAACGGAGTGTCGCAACACTAGTTTCCCAAGTCCTCTCTCTCTCTCAAGTGAACTAACTTAATAATAATATATTTCATCAGTTATAATATAACAACTTCTTACGTTAGTTTCTTTTTCTCATTTCAACTTGACCCACAAACGTTTCATGGACTTTACAGAGATAGTTATATTAGGTATACAAATTTCTACTGTAGGTCATAAAAAACCTAGCAGAGTTCAGCATAGTAGAAATAAATGTGCCTATAGTTCCAATAGTAAAGAGTTCCTACTTGCTTCTAGAATCCTGGTACTTTATGTTTTGAGTTAAACGTGACCGAAAGATATTGATTGAATTCAACTACTTTCTTTACTTGCTTACTAACTAACTAACTATATGAACTCTGTATGTGTGAAAATAATATTTTGATAAGGTACACTGATTTGCTGGGGGCACATTCACCGTTCAGAATTTGATCTCGGGGGGCCATCAGTGATTTATCTCTTCGTAGAAGGCCTCTCTCTACGTGTAATTACTATGTGAACGTATCTCTCTGTCGATATTGACATGTCTACTTATTTGATTTCATGCCTACACACCCTACATGTGATCTGATCTGATATCCACATACGTGATCTTACATCCACAAATGTTCTGTCATTCCTATTTATAATCTAACATCTAATTCTCAATTCTTATCCATCCACAAATATGATCGAAATATGATTGTAAAAAAATATGCTTGTATAATGCTTAAGTTATATCTAGAATTTTATTTAGATTTCAATAGAAAGAGTCATTAAATGAATTAAAATAAAGGCAAGTAGATATATGTATGTGGTTGTTGTTGATCGTTGATATCTTTTCGACATAAAAATAGTTTCCTAGTCAAATTGTCTCAAATTAAAATATTCTTCATTTAAACAGGCTATTGTTAGCATTTTTAAATCCTCAAATGAACATGCCGCTGCCAACGGACGGCAGTTCAGCTGAGAAAAGCCGGCATGTAACTCAAGAGTTGCACTCTTCAATGTCAATGATAGAATTTAATATAAATTCAATCAAATCCTGTATCTTTAATAATTACTGGATAAAAATGTATGAAATAAATATCTATTAAGTAAATAGATATTAATAAAAATGTATGAACATTTTTATCCAGTAATTATTAAAGAGTTTAATAAGCTTTTCTTAAGTCTATTTTTTTAATTTAGAGCCAGCTCTAAATATAATATGAAATTCTCAGATTTACAAAAAAAATATTAACTTTTTGGAGGCAAATATGTTAGGTCACAGGCTTATCTTTATTTCTTGTTTCTATTGTATTTTTTTTATTATAACGTTCAATATTTTGACGGACAAACAAAATCTTATAGTATACATCTTTTACAAACATCTCTCAGAAGAGCTCAAGCTCTTAGTTCCGTAAAAACATGTATTTTTCTTGCGAAAACTAAGTGATTCTCGAGGTTTATTCGCTAACCTGTAGAAAAGGGTTAGAAAGGTACTTTCAAAGGACGGGAAATTATACAGAAAATACTACATGAATTATAGTGACGGACGAAATTGTACAAGGAGATGTATGTGGTAATCAAGTCTGGGCCGAGGCACTAAGGATCTAAATGTGTAAACCTTAAACAGAAATTACAACCGTCTACGTACTTTTAGTCGCAAATTGCCAGAGGAAGGTCCTAGCACATCGTTAAAATCGGCGAGAAGCTTGAGAGTTATCCGCTCTGTCCATGAGCTTCTGAGCTGACTCCGGTGCTAACGCTTCTATTTAGGCACTTTTGTTCATTCTGCGTAGTTCCAGATTCGTGGAAGAGCGTTCTTATCTACCCAATTCCGAAAAACGGCGATGATTCCGATCCAACTATCTACAGGCCTATTGCTATCACCTCCCTGCTCTCAGAAGTTATGGAGAGCATAATAAATCGTCAGCTCTTAGTTTATCTAGAGGATCACCGATTGATTAACGACCGCCGCTATAGAGAGAGAGAGAAAATTCTACTCCAAATACATTCCCGTGATTGCCGGCGTCCCCCAAGGCTGTGTGCTGTCCCCTACACTATTTCTTCTGCATATCAATGATATGTTGTAGGATTTTAACATTGTTATGCAACAAAATGTTAGATGTCTTAGTAAATCTTTGTAAACAAATAATTGCTCAGAAAACATGCTTAAAATATAAAATACTCTTGGAATTTTGCTGATAAAATTCAATAGCCTTCAGTTTTCCGGTGGTAATAAATATAAGATTAGATACTATTATACTCTTCTAGTTACAACTGCAACTATCGAAAACTGTTTTTTAAATATATAAATAATAGCATAGGACAGGAACGACTATCAGACTGCACTATTTTCTTTAGAATCAGAAATTTTAGAAAAAATCTAAATCTTCTTCAATTTTATTTGATTTGATGATATCAACTTGCCGAATAAAGTCATGAAAAATGTATATTAAATATGAATTGTTTGGCTTACTCAATTTCTAGGAGGAAGTGATAATTTATATTCATAAATATTATTGTTGTAGGTTTTTTTTTCTTTTTTTGTGTACGACACGCTACGCCACTTGATTTAATATTAATAGAGTAGAAGTTAGTGTGACGTTATAACAAGTAGGTACCTAAGTACAACAATACATTGGTGAGAAATTACAACCCTTCACTTTCCATTAAGAAAGTCCAAATATTTTTTTATGACAACGTAAACGAGCGTACGGGTCACCAGATTTGAGTGATCAACGTCGCCCACGCCGGCTATTGCCGGCCTTACTCTTTTATTTAATTATTCTGTTGATTCGAAGTTTGGTGATTTCTAATAACGTGGCTGCGATTTGGGAATGCGAATTGATCATATAGCATTCATAGAGTATGAATTTATATCACAGATCATATAGTATGAATCTCTTTATTTTGTGGCAAAAATTAAGTAATACCCTGATCTTCGTACATGTTACTGCATTATAATATTTTATTATATTTTTGTCTATCAAAGATATCCATAATAATTTATTTATTTTTAAATGTATTTATTTAAAATATTTTTTTTGTTAAAAACAAATTATTCTCGCCAAGCTTTTATGCTTAACGGCGAGACGCGCTCGTTATTACAACAAAAAAAGTGTTTTAACAACAGCAATAAAACATGCACTTCACATTAACATTATATTAGAAATATTACCTTTCTATATTACAGGTTTGTTTCTCGATTATGATTTTTTTTTCTTAAGAAACAAATCCTTGAGTATAGGGATTTCTTTCTTAACTTTAACAATTTTCTGCTTATTTCATTTTTTTACCAATTCTATTAAATAATTGACATGACAATTCTATTAAATAATTTTGGTACAATATATTGAAATGTTAGCAAAGAAAATGAATAAAATCAAATACATGGTATGGGGAACATTGGCGACTTGCATCTGAACACGCTTTCGAACCACTTTTGGATTTTAATAGACAAGTATCGTTATTTATAGGCATCCAGCTCTGGTGGCGGAGAGGCACAAGCGTGCGTCTGTAAACGTGACGGGGTGGGAATTCGATTCCTACTTGAAAAAATTAAATATTCAATATTTTCATTTATTCGCTCTGGTATCGAGTCACAAGTGCGGCGTTGAGTTCCGCCAATCAACGTAGAACCTCAAAATCGTATGCGTTAATGGGGACGGAGTTTCTCCAAATTTTTGCGACCTGGCTTTTGTTATGTTCAAAGTAAGTATATAACCGAAAAATCTCCTACCTTCTTTGAATGAAGTGATATTAAACGATGCCAAAAAACTGTCAGCTAAATACAGTAAAGACATTTCAGTAAATACTTATTTGTAAACAAATAATTGCTCCGAAAACATGCTCAATATATAAGGCCATAATCAAAGCCATACCATACCAATGAAATATTTAGTATTTTCATTCCCTAGCTCTGATATTAGCTCTGGTAACGAGACAAAGCGCGGGGTTAAGTTCTAATACCTCAAGAATCCGAAAAAGTGTGGAATAGCCTTAACACTGGGTTTCCGAGTTACCTCTGCCTACCCTGCTGCGTGCGCGATACGGCGAGAAACTCAAAAAATATATATTAGATATATCTCCATCTCTTTAAGTGAAATCTGACTTTTAATTATAAGATACATAATAAATTATAACTTATATAACGTTACAAGGATCACTCGTAATATCCGTATCCGTAAAATGTTATGATAAAGAAATCACATTATTTATTATTTAATTAAAATTTATATAATTTAATTAGTCGGTAGTGTACATGTGCGGAAAAATCATGTTAGTGTAATTTATTACTAACAAGCGACCCACTCTAAGCCGCTTCAATTACACTATTTTATTTATTAATTATAACTACTTTGTTGTGCTTATCGTTTTTATGAAGAGGTCTGTACATTGAGAACTAAGATTTCAGCTACATTAATAAAAAAATGTTGCCATGTTATCGAACTTAATATTATAAATTGTGTTTTTAACCGATTTAAATAAAACAAATACTAGTTGAAGCAAAGTTGCCAAAATATAATACTGAAAACTACATTTAAATCTGGTTAGCCCTTTCTGAGATTAACACGTAGAAACGCACAGACGGACAAACGTTTTAAGTCACTATTTTGGGGCCAATTATAATAAGCCCCAAAATAGTGATTTAAATAATAATAATAATAATATATACTTTATTGTACACCACATAGTAGAGAAGAAAAGAAACAAAATACAAATATAAAGTGTACAACAGGCGACCTTATCGCTATAAGCGATCTCTGCCAGGACACCTTAAGGTTAGGAGTTAAACAGTTTGTCTGTTTATAATTAAGAGTACCTACGTTTAGTAAGATTTTGTTTAACATATATCTTCCAGGTACAGACATTCAGCAGTTACAGATTTATTATAAGTAAAGATGTCCTCCCTCTTATTATCACGCTGTTAGTTTGTGCTGTTGTTGTATATCTTTATGATTTTTTCTCTCTTCTTTTATACTAGTATAGTTCACACTATATCTCGCACATAGCAGGATAGGGAGAGTGAACTTGGAAACCTAGCGTTAAGACACTCCGTTCCACTTCCGTTCCCCACTTTCCGCCGAGTTTGAGGCATTGCGTGTTCAATGGCAGAACTCAACGCCGCGCTTTGCCTTGTTACCAGAGCGATGAAATGAAAACATTAAATATATAATTTGAATATATTAAATATAATATAATCCTAGTATAGATCAGGTCAGTTATTTAATTATCGCGTTCCGAGTGTATGCAATTGAGCATAATATCACTTCACTAATATTAAAGATCACACGACATTTTTCTATTCTATATACAGTAAGGGGTATATTAAATCAGTTGACCACAAAAACACTTCACCGATGTCGCGTTAGATGGAATTACTTCTGTTCTACATGGAGAGAGGAGTATATTAATATATGATATCAGGTACCAATCCACCAAACAACCAATGTAAGATAATCTAGTAATGTTATTTCAACCATTCCTTGTCGCCAGATTTACGTTAACATTTGATCTCCTACTATAGTGATTAATATTTTAAGACTTGTAACGTGAATTTCTTTTGTTCCACGGTGTACCCCATGGTTCAACGCAGGCAGAGGGAAGCTAGTGTAAAAACACACCGGTTTCCAGGTACTACTCAATTTTAAGATATTGTTGCGACTAGAATTTAAATTCACGACCATTTAGTCTACTAATTTATTATTTAAATAATGAAGTCATATATATTCTACCTTTATTTAATTACGTTGGGGGGCTGGTAATATCGAGACCTGTCATGGCGAAGCGGCAAGACAAGGCGGTGACTGCAAACGACAGGTTGTGAATTCGATTCTCACTTGAAGTAGTGAAATATTTAATATTTTCATTTTTCGCTCTAGTAACAACGCAAGAACGCGGCGTCAAGTTACGCCACTCAACATAGTGTGTCAAATTCGGCGGAAAGTGGCAAATGGAACGAAGTGTATTAACACTAGGTTCCCAAGTTCCTTCTGCCTACCCTGACATGTACCCGGATGGTGTGAAAATGGAAAAAATATAGTATACCTATTACTTTTATCCACAAATATTTAAATGAATTACCAAGAGACAAGAAATTTAAAGTTATATATACTTGTGTTCAAAATAACTAATAATCATTACAAATAAGGGAAAACATAACATATAAAAATAAAACACCAATTAAATGTGTGATTTATTGGATGTAAATGACTGAATACAGTATACATATAGTTGAGGCTATATTCTAAGGCAATTTCACTCTCGTGTATATAACTATTGGCGTTTGTAGGTTGAGGCAGTGTTTTATTATTATCTAACAATCTCTATTATATCTATATAAAATTGCAAAATTTGTATTTTAAAACATTTAACGTTTGTGACATTTCAAAGTGAAAAATTGAAAAAGCTACATAATCTAGTGTAAATGTAAGTTTTCACATGCTCCAGTTACACTTTTATTGTTATGTTTCTCTACTAACATAAGATATTTGCCCACAACCGAAGATAAATGAAAAAGAAGTTTAAATATGCATTTATATAATATTTCGTCATTTAATGTATACAAGTACATGTCCTTAATGAAAGTAGATTAATAATGGCGTATAAAATGTTAACAAAAGCGAATTGAAGGATTCAGCGAGTTGCGTTTATGTGAATAACTAACGGAAATACCTATTTCAGAATATACAAGTACTGTAACAGTTTCAATTCACAAAAAACAAAACATATTAGAAACTTTAGAGAATAATCAATAGGACTTTATAGAACTTCTTATAAAGTAGATGTTATACGAAGCAACTGCTGAATTCTTTCTTAATTGTGATAGGAGAAGGAGTCTTAACGCTTGGTGACCTGCTGCCAGTCTTCGGGGTTGCGAGCTGGAAAGAAAAAAATAATACTTACTAAGCCATACATATTATATTTTAGAAGAATTCGGGAAATTTTCCTTTTAATGTTGCTCGATTATTTTATTCTAATTAATATTTAAAATAAATAAAATTTTATTGACTAGCAAGATCAGGATTGGCTTTATTTCCCAAAGAGGTTTTTTTTTCAGTTTCACGTTGTATACCGCACATCGCAGGGTAGGCACCTAGTGTTCATATACTTAATTCCTGTTAAGATAACTGACCACCTTCTAACCGCCGAATTTAAGTGCGAGTTGAGTGGCGGAACTCAACGCAGTTGATCTTTTTACCAGAGGAAAGAAATTAACTTATGAAATATTTCATTTCCTCGAGTGGGAATTGAACCCACAACACAACTCAACTGAATGAAATTAAATCAATATATATTACGTCCTTTGATTCCGACATCTAAATTTATTATAGACAAATAACAACCCGATTTCAATACACTATTTTATTTCTTTTTTTTAGATACCTTATTTGATAAACACTTACGTTTCTCCTCACGACGCGGTGGCGGACGACGCTCACGATCATCACGACGAGGCCCATCTCGGTCGTCACGGCGTGGTCCATCACGGTCATCACGTCGAGGTCCATCACGGTCATCACGTCGAGGTCCATCGCGGTCATCACGTCGAGGTCCATCGCGGTCATCACGTCGAGGTCCGTCTCGGTCGTCGCGACGCGGTCCATCACGGTCGTCACGACGCGGGCCATCGCGGTCGTCACGGCGAGGACCATCACGGTCGTCGCGACGTGGTCCGTCACGGTCATCGCGTCGGGGACCATCGCGATCGTCACGCCTTGGGCCGTCACTAGTAATTATTTATAAAGTTTTAATATACTGGAGATTTAAATAAAAAAATATACAAAATGTACAAAAGAAAAAAATATAAATAAATAGTATCATTAAGTCGCAAATAAACAAGCTCACGCTAATATTGTATCACTTCACATGTATATCTTTATGTTATAATGTCCGTCATTCCTCACCGGTCGTCGCGTCTCGGCGCATAGCGGTCGCGAGGCGGGAAGCGGTCGTCGCGGCGGTCGTCACGTCGGTCGTCCCGTCGGTCGTCACGTCGGTCGTCACGGCGGTCGTCGCGCGGGTCGTCGCGGCGCGCGTCACGCGTCCCGTCCTTGGAGCGCCAGGTCGAGAGACGTTCCTGGTGGTGCATAGATGTGTTATTAATATTAATACTTTAGAATACATTATGCCGTATGTAGGCCGTAATAGAAAAATGTTACAATTTAGGTTAAACAATTTGAGGCTTGTCGTGGGGCAGGGGCTAGTATCCTATAAACTGGACAGTTTGTGGATTCGATCTCCACTCTAAGAAATGGAATAATTAAATATTTTCAAATAAAATCTTATTTTTAATTTCTTTGCTCTGGTTACAAGGCGAAGCAAGGTGTTGAGTTCCAGCACTCAAGCAACGCCTGAAATTCGAGGGAAAAGACAGTTCCCAGTTTCCCTCTGCCTTTATCCGGGCATGTGCCATATATTTAGTAAGAATGACATGCAAGAAAGACGTACATGTACATTTTTTTAATCTGAATATAAGTTTATATCATAGCAACAAGACTTTTTTTTTGAACTGTTTGTTAGTACCGTTTATTTAAGAACGGTCACAAATATTCACATATATTAAATGTATTATTAGAACGTACAGTGGGTGCCGGTGGCGGCTCGGCGGGGCCGCGCCTCCAGCTGCCAGTGTCCGGTCCGCTGGAGCGTCCCATGTAACGTGGCCTGAAATTATACAAATAATTATCAATTATGTTCTATAAATTATATTTCTTTATATATAAGTTATACTTAAATGAAAACAATCATATAATAAAACGAAAAAAAGTGTCATACTCTGTTTATTCTACTTAATACTTCCTTTTTTTTTACGACATGCTGTACCTCACATATAACAAGATAGACTTAGAGAACCTAATGTTGACATCCTTCGTTCCTCATTTTCCACCACATTTTTATTATCCCTTATTTACTTATAATAAATCTGTAACTGATTGCTGTTTTTACTTTATTTACTATATATTTAAAAAAATCTTATAAGGGGGTAATCTCTTATAATTTTATATGATCTACATTTATTAACGTAATAGGGCCTGAAATAGTAGTAGTAGTAGTTTTATTTAAATGGGTTCAAAAAATTACACCAACTAAAAATATTAAATCAGCTACAAAACCACAACATTGCTAGAAAATTTAAAATAATTTAACTAAAATTAGATATTTTGTGGATCAAAAAGATAGATAGATATTGTCTCTTATAAGTGATAAAATCAATACAAAAAGAAAGTAGTTGAAACGAGTAAATAAAATAGTACGCATAAAGCCAGGCGAAGTACCTCTCCCGCTCGCGCTCGCGCTCGCGCTCGCGCTCGCGGTCGCGGTCGCGGTCGCGGTCCCTGTCGCGCTCGGGCTCGCGCGTGGCGGCGCGCCAGCCGCCGTCGTCGCGCGCGGGCGGCCGCTCCTCGCGTGCCGGCGTCGGTTCATCGCGTCTGTTAAACAATGTTATTACATATTTATTTCACTTTTGCACTTTTTATAATTGTTTTAGTAGGATTTTTTTTTTTTTCATTTTATTATGTATCCCACACAGCAGGGATCGCAAAGGGAACCTGGGAAGCTAGTGTTAAGACACTCTATTTACCACCCCGTCTTCTGAGTGTCTCAAGGGAAAGGAAGTAATTAAATATTTCATTCCCCAAATGATTGAACCCATAACTGTCGTGTTGTAATTAATACCCCAAATTGAGTATACACAGCTGTTTCAATATACCAAAAAAACTTCAAAATTTTATCAAACTGACAACAAATTCAAAAATACTAAACTTAAATTTAAAAAGAGTACAAAAATTTTAAACAAAGCAGGATTTGAACTCGCGCCTCTTGATAACCGTTGAAGCGCTCTGACCAACTAAGCCATTCGTTCTCACCAAGCTCCATCAAAATTCTTATACGCATATTCTTCTTCTTAGTCGTAACACTCTTGACAGAGCGGTCGTGGTCATCATGTAGTCGTGTTTCTGGGGGCTGATGTTGCTTGCCTCACGACTTCTCGCCATTTCTCTCTGTTGGTGGCGATTCTGGTACACTCGTGTATAGGGCCACCCACAGCTGTTTTAACTTGATCGGCCCATCGCATGGGTGATCTTCCGCGTGGTCTAGTTCCCTCCACTCTACCCTGCACCACCAGTCTTTCAATGGAGTCACTTTTCCGTCTGGAGACATGTCCAAAGAAATTGAGTATCCGAGTGTGTACTAATGCTGATAGACGATGTGTGATGCCGAGTTCTCGGAGGATGGAGGCGTTTGTGCGAAACTCTGTCCACGAAACTCCAAGCATTCTTCTCCAGCACCACATCTCTAATGCGTCTATCTTTTTCTTTTCCACCTCTCGTAATGTCCATGTTTCTGACGCGTAAAGAAATACTGGAAGCACTAACGTGCGTATCAGCCGGGTTTTAGTGGCTTTGGTGATATTTTTGTTCCTCCATATCTTCTTTAACTTGTCCATTGCAGTCCTTGTTATTGCCATTCGACGCTTGATCTCATCCATGCAACCTCCCTTGTTGGAAATTAATGTTCCAAGGTATATGTACGTCTGAACTACAGCACAGTTCATACGCATATTACAACTTATTTATGTTGTATAAGCATCTCTGTAGGGAGATTTTTGCAAATTTTCACCACCCAAAGACAACTCGTAAGAATTATCGTTTGGCAAGAAAGAATACTATTTATTTAATTTATTTACCATTTTTTTAAGTGTTATTCCACACATACGACAGAAAATACTAAACTTAAATTTATTTATTTTTAATTTTTAAATTTAAGTTTATTATTTTCTGTCGTAAGTGTGGAATAACACTTTAAAAAATAGTAAAAAAAAATCAAGAATATTCGTATGGACACTTACACTTGTGCATTGTTTAGATAGGGACGCCTCATTACACTAATGTACAGTAGAGCGCGAAGCTGACTGTCATTTACTATGCCAGTTTATTTATGACACAAAATGACGACGGAATCTACATATTAAGTATTATGCACACGACAATACATATACAAGTTTAGAATCGCCTGTCTTTACACCACTTATATAACTTCTTTTTGGGCTATACAAATATTAATTTAAATATATTATAACACCATCGAGATTTTTCAAATGTATTATTTATTCTTAATTTATATCTAAAATTAAGAGTAATATTCTACAAATGATTTTGATATTACCTTTCGTCCCTTGCAGGTGGAGCGCGACCAGGTGAACGAGGACGTTCATCTCGTGAAGGTTCACGTGCACGATCTGTATGCAAATAATTTAAATTTCACAATATATTTACAGAAAATTTACATGTATTTTTCTTACTATTTATAATATAAATCTTAAAATAAAATGCCAATTGTTATAATTATCTATCTTTTTTATTATTACTTACTTATTTATTAAAAATGATACCCTTTGCTAATTTAAGAGACATAGAGAGTGTTGAGCAGAGAAACTAAACCCCTAATTTTTTCTGTTACTATAGTTAAGAAATGAAAATAATTAATTCCCCCGAATGGGAATCGAACCCACATTTACAATCGAACGCTATTTATATTGACAAGTAAGTTGAACCAGAATCAGACTCACTCAGCCTCCAGGTGTCCTTCTTCTCGGGCTCAGGTTTGGGCGGCTCCTTGCCCTGGCGCCAGCTGCCGCTGGAGGGCGCCGCCTTGGTCTGCTCCTGCTTGCGAGCCAGCTCCGCACGCGCGAGCATTTCTTGATGTTCCCTATTAAAGAGAAAAATATTATTACATTTCTAATCACAAAATAAACTGCAAATAAAATATTTACATTTGATATATATCTTCTATATATTACTTATATATCTAGTAAATGCTTATAATTTTAGGACATTCAGTTCTTTACGCAAATCTCAACTATTGAGTTATTTGCATATGAAAAGACAGTGTGTAATTCAAGTAATTTAAAAATAAAAAACCAATTGTCCCAAACCACCACAATGTCTTCAGTACCTCATTTTTAACAAACAAAAGTAACACAAACTTTTCCTTCCTCTCCTTAAGTGCAGCCATCTCCTCTTGGTGTTTCCTCTCTTTCTCTTCCCGCTCAGTCCTTTCTTGTTCCTCTGCGATGCGACGCGCCTCTTCTGCCGCACGTTCTTCCGCAAGATGTTTTTCTGCTAACCACTGTGCAATAAATCAAACATATAGATATATATAAAGAAAGAAACTTTTAAATTTCTAACAAATCTGCCCAAAAAGGTCACCTCATAACAGCAAAGAGCTTTGCTACTAAGTACAATAGAACAGCTAAGAACCATCGCGATGTAAAAAAATAAATAAAAATGATAGTCAGAGCTACATTGCTATATAGAGATCGACAAGTTCACCTCCTGGCGGCGTTTCTCGACGCGCGCCAGACGGCGCTGCACGAGGCGCGCCTCGCGCTCGGCGGCCAGGCGGGCCTGGAAGGCGGCGAGGCGCTGCGTGTGCGCGGCGCCGCGCTCCGAGCGCAGGCGCGCCATGAACTGCTCCTTGTGCGTCGCCATGCGCGACAGGCGGCTGGCCGTCGCCACGTCGCGCGACCGGGCCTCTGTTGGGGGCGACTTATATTATAATTTCTTACACATTTTAGTTGTTATTAAATAGCTTCATATACTGATTGTTAGTCAACGAAAAATGGTGCTTTGGAGCGAAAGAAATATTTTATTACCAATAAATATAATAATAGCAATAAATGTTGTGTCACTTTACCAAATTTAATGTGATAAGAAATTCATTCAAGAATTTAATGTGACAAGAAATTCATTGTTCAAGTTCTCACTTTTCGCCAAATTCGTGAGGCGAAAGTAAAGTTTGTTTTTTTTTTATTTTATGTTTATATTCTATTTAATTTTTATCAACATTAACACAAAATAAATAATTTTAAAAGTAAATAAGTTGATGTCAAAGTTGACGTGTGATATCATATTAAATGATCATTACCAATAAGCTGTTGTATGCGCTCTTTCTCCTGTTGTTCCCAGAAAGCTTTGTCCTGGACCTGTTTTTCCTCCAAGCTCTTTTGTAACAGCGGAATCTCTTCCAATCGCTTCGCACGCTCGAAATAGTCCACCTTAAAATATACAACGAAAATCATTATCACAAATACATAAAGTGACTAAAAAATACCATCAACGAATAATTTATTTTATAATTCAACAAACTACAATAATAATACAATAAATAAAAAAATGTATAGCTAATATAAAAAAAGTAAACACATGTATCACCTTCTTCTCCTGAGATTTCAAGCGAGCCTGTAATTCGCGACGTTCCTTCATTAACTCCTCGGCTTCACGTTGAGCTATGGCTTCTGCATCCAGTTTCTTTAAATCCTAATAAAACAATCAAGCACATTAATATATTGTTGAGTTTACTCTGTTGTGAACTATGAGACATGCAGCCCTACCGCGGCTCTTCGGCCAGACTGGCAGGGTAGGCAGAGGGAGCTTTGAATCTAGTGTTAAGACAGTCCTTTCCGTTGCCCATTTTCCGCCGAATTTGAGGCATTACGTGTTGAATAATGCAACAAAACACCTCACCTTTTCAGAATTGACTTGTCATAATTGGAAATATCAAATATTATATTTTCTCTAATGGGGATCGCATCTGACCTATGGCGTTTACAGTCGCAAGTTATTACCCCTGAGCAACTAACTGATCGCAAAAGATTTTTCCACCTCTTCTGCCCTTTAATAAATTTGGCCAGAATAGATTTGCTCGCAATAAAACGAAACATTCCGCGTAAATCCTCTTCTCTCTCGCCTCTCTCTCTCTTGCCTCGAGAATTCCGATATTACAATTTTAAATCTTTTTAATGTAAATTAAAAAAAAACATAGTTACAATACAATTTAGAATCGAACCACGACGTACTACTAGTGGACGTACAGTTGATGGTTGTTATAAACATCTCTATGTCTTCCCTTCCCTATGTAGTTCTAAATAAATATTTTTTTATATAATATTTCATAAACCATACCTCCTCATCCAGTTTCTGCAATACTTTCTTTCCGTGCATTGTTTGTGAGATATGAGCGATACGCTCACGCAGGTGCCTCTCCTTCATAGCGGCCAGTTCTGACGCATAACGTTTCTTCTCCCTTTCCTCTCGCTCCTGTTCTTGACGTCGAGCTTCAGCTGCGGCGGCTGCGCGGAGTTGTTCTTCTTGACGACTGTATGATGGAAATTAAAAAACAAATATAATGTCTATACATATTATATTTATATATATTATTATTGGTCTATACCAATATTTATTTTAGAAATCGAATATAATGGGATTAGAAACCGCGCCTCTGGATGTTTGTCCATATACATATATCTACATTTTCGTATGGCATAGACGTAGGGGACGTTCAAATTTTTATGTTTTCTAAAATATAGTATCTTTTTTCCTAAGTGTGGATTACCAAATTAAAATAAGTAAAAACATGTATAGGCCTGTTAACAGTATGTCCATTACGTTCCATACTTTCCGTCGAATTTGAGTCACCCAGGGTAGAAATGATAATAATAATTATTGTATTTCCTTGCACGCAGTCACCGCACTTATAGTTATACGCTCGTCGGTTTCAAATAAAATAGTCTATTTTAATCAAAAAGCAAATAAATAATAATTTTTGTACAGGCATTAATTAACACAGACCGTGCTTTATGCTCAGTCTGTCGCGTCAAGCCAATGATTTACTTTTCCTCCAAGGCCTACCACTTCACAACCATGTGAAAGTTGGAAATGGGATTTTATTTGGAGGAATGAAAAATTCTATAAAAATAGTAACAATGATGTGCTATACGATAATCTTAGTATTTTAATTAAACCTAAATAAATTATGTAACAATTTACACATTCAATAATTTCTCCAATATATTATTATGAAAAATAAAATACAGAATCTAATAAGCCTACAAGTTACCAAGCTATCTTTACAAATATCAAACTGTTTTTATTTATTCTATATAACCTAAACTCAATACTAATGGACATGAGAAACACGAGCACGTACCGCAGCTCCTCCTCCTCGCGCACGGTGTTGAGCCTCTCGATGTACTCCTTGCGCTCCTCGATGATCTTGTGGCGCTGCAGCACGCGGTGGTGCTCGGCCTGCTTGTTCTCGTGGTAGTGCTGCACCATGGCCAGGCGCGCGCGCTCGCGCTCGCCGCGCCGCCGCGCCGGGCACAGCGCCGCCGCCGCGCGCGACAGCACCTCGGCCGCGCGCACCAGCTGCTCGCGGACCTCGCATCATACAAATACACATTGTTTCAAATTATAACACAGAACAACCCTGCATCATTTGCTTTTTACAATCAAATGTTTACATTTTATTATTTATAAGTGGTATTAAATTTGAAATAGGCTGGAACGAGCAATTCATTCTCAAGGTATGACATCACTTTTATTTAGAAAATTATTTTATCTTTTGAGTGGTTTTTCGAAATTTGTTATCAGAGTGAAAAAAGAAATTGAACTCACAACCATGAGATTTAGTCATACACTGGTCCACTGTGCCATAACGGCATCAACAATCACATTATAAAATAATACCTGTTCGGCAGGAGTAGCTTGCAGAATGGCTCCGCCACATGCTTCATCGGCTGCAGAGCACCATTCGCCACCGCCAGCCTCGACGCCGAAATGGACGCATCTAAACATGAATTTTAGGACAACATTAACAAAACAACCAAATTTTGATAATTTTTTAAAATCATTCATTGGTAGTAACAATAAAATGGATTGAAGATACAATTTGTATGTTTCTGTCCTGTAATAATAATTAGTGAGATGATAAGAAAATAAGTTTTTTTTTTTTCTTTTTTCCTTATCTGCAATCAGTCGCCAGACTTTAATCAAATATGTTGAGTGACATTGGGTGTTGTTGCAGAGCAGAAGGCCAGTGCCTCACTGTCCACTTAAAGTATGTGGTTTCTCTTTAGTCTGTCAACCACATGAACATTATTGATTAATCCTGATGCTAGTGGATTGGGATGGTGAGTGATGAAATGAGTTTAACATAATTTTTTTTATATAATAATTTACCAAATATAAACATTGTTCTTATTCTTTTTTAGAAAATATCATATTTTAGGAGCTTCACTTCGCTTTTTTAATCAGACGCCTATAACATAAGTAAATGCCTTCAATATTAAATAAAAAATTAAAACTCATAAGATAACAACATAGATACTAATAAAAAGCATATAAAAATTACGACATAGTTTGATGAGAACATGGAGCTGAATCATCAAAGTTCTGGGATTCACAGTCGGCCCGGATTCCAAGAGAATTTTATATAAGGTTTCAAAATAAGTAATTAAAACTCACTTCTTAGCATGATCCACACGTATCTGCATATCATTATGACGCACGCAGTCTACCAGTAGACGTTCAATATGAAACAGATCATCGGTAGCGGCAAGTTCTAGAAGTCTCGCGAACTCGATACAGGCGTAGCATTGGGCCACTTGACGGATCAGACGTACTAGAGCGACGTCGGTCAGAGCGGTCGTGTACTGAGTCAGATACGAGTCTGTGGACAATTTTGCGGAATGTTATATTAAAAAAATATATTTTTTTAAAACTAGTAATAATATTTTTTTTTTATAAACTGCATTTAGGCAGTATTTTGATAAGTAATAAAATAAAGACATTTTTCAAAATAGAATTCAATCACCCTCAAGTTACTCTTGTAATACAATTCTGAATAAAACAGGTATACAAATATAAAACCAAGTAATAAGAAAAGTTATAAGTAATTAATAAATCATTAATTTATAAGCTTACTAGACTCCTCCTGTAGTGACTTAATGACACTTTGCACATTCTGGCAGATAGAGAGTGGGTCAAACTCCACTTCGAGCCAGGAGTAGAGCTGCTGCAGTTGCGGGGACGCCAGCGCCACCACATTCAAACGAACAATATCTAAGAAAAATATTTAAAAAAAGATTTTTCTATTAGTACAGACACACTGTATTCCATACGTAGCTAAGGAGGCAAGAGGAATAAAAATGTAAAGAAATCAGTAAAAAATACGCTTCTTTTCCAAATTCCACTGAATTATTGAGGCTTAGTGTTGAATGGTGCATCATTACCAGAGCAAGGAAAGGAAAAGATTTTTTTTTTCGCCGAGCGAGAATCGACCCCATGGTTGTCACTTACAGTCACACGCCTGTATTATGTTCATCTTAAAAAACAAATTTGTACAGACATTAATTAACACAGACCATGCTTTATGCTCAATCTGTCGCGTCAAGTCAATGATATTTTTTTCCTCCAAGGCCTACCACTTCACAACCATGAGAAAGTTGGAAATGGGATTTATTTTGGAGGTATTTTATTTTCAAAAACAATTAACAAACAACTATTTAAATGTGAATTTAAATTAACCTTTATATGATATATTTCAATTAATAAAAAAACAAACATTAAATTTTATTATATTACCTTTAAGCAAGCTAGCTCTAGTAGGTGGTTGTGCCAAGCCAAGCAAGACGGCCAATCTCTGTGCCTTTTCAACTGGACTCTTATCGGTCTCCACAAAGCGATCAAATTCTGGGTGCAATGATGGTAATGGCACCGACAGTACTGCTACCAGAACACGACATGCCATCCTTAAAAGAAACACATAAGATAACAAATAATAAAATCAAATTTATATTTGAATATTTAATAAAGAAAATATTTCAACAAGAGTTTATATTGTTATTCATAAAACCAATAGTGTGTTACATACTAAAAAACATAAACATATATAGTAATAAGAAAGATATATATATATAAGAGTGAGCAAAGAGGTGTACACTTTATTCTCTACATTCTCCGGCTTCTAACTTTTTTATATTAATATATATATATTTTAGCAAGGCATAACAAATCACAGAGAAATTAATTTACAATAATTTCAATTCAAACAAGTGGCCTCAATTTTATATTTGAATATCAATAGCATACAACTTACTTTTGCAATTCTTCCTGAGTAATATTCTTCTTCATTTCTCTAGACAATTGGAAGTGTTTCAACAAAGCAGCAGCATGGAACAGGCAGTGGCCTGCCTTCCAGAAAACAAGGGCCAGCTTGCCATAATAATTGGCCATGGTTTTAGCTACTGGAGTCTTTTTAGACATGTTCATCAGGTTATGGATATCTTCTATGGCTTTGTATGCTTCCTGATTGAGTACAAGTATGAGTATGAGTAACAATATCTATATTATTTGCCTGTTGTGGTGCAACAGCACAAGCGTGTAACTGTAACCAACATGTTGTGGGTCATGCCTACGTGGTCGGCCCTACTTGAGGAAATGAAATATTTAATGTTTGTTCATGCAATAAGCATTTATGTAAAATTATTAATTAAATAAGTTCAATAGAGTTATATAATTCTGAAGACATCAAAATAACAAAAATTGTACAGGCATTAATTAACACAGACTGTGCTTTATGCTCAGTTTGTCGCGTCAAGCCAATGATATACTTTTCCTCCAAGGCCTACCACTTCAGAACCATGTTAAAGTTTGAAATGGGATTTATTTTGGAGGCAAAGACTGGAATGTATTTTAATTGTAGTTTTAAAAATTAATTACCTGCCACAACTCCATCTGAATGGCACTATCAAGTTGGAACAGTCTAGTTTCCAAATTAAGTTGTTGAGTCTCAGGCTTTGTCATACTCACACTTCCTGGTTGAGACTGAAAGAGAAAAAAAAAAAGAATATTTGTTGTAACTTATTCACTTCAGTTTGCATTTTAATTTTAGTTTTCTTTATTCTCTCACAGTAACTGATCTTTCTACTTAAAAATAATATAATAATTAATTTGCTTAAGGATATTTAAATATTTAAGGCCTGTCATAGTGCAGGGACATAATTGGCTGTAAACGCAGCAGGCAAGCATGCTATATATTATACATATGGGCAGGCAAAACCCAGTGTTGAACTCTGTCACTTAACATGGAATAACTCAAATACAGCAAGTGGGGAATGGAATAGTCTTAATACCAGGTTTCCAAGTTCCCCCTGCCTACCCTGCCATATGTGGAAAACAGTGTAAAGCTGATAAAAAAAAAGAAAAGATATACATACTTTACTTACATTTGACTTCCATATATCCTCAAGATGTTTCCTTAATTTGTCACATAGCTTTCTAAATTCAGTTTTACGTGAATATTTCAAGCAAAACTGGAATGCCATGCGAGCAATGTCATGATACAACGTTTCTACATGCGTATTCGTACGCAATAACTCCAAACATTGGCAATATGACTCCCATAAAAATTTAACCTAAATAAAAAGAAACATATGTCAATAAAATGAGAATATAATACACTAAAGTTTAGCAAAATTTAATTTTTATACAATGAGAAAGTGTTACATTTACTTTCATTATTGGTTTTCTTCTTATTAATAGTTATTTAAACTACTATTTTTTAATAATAACCTCCACATAATATAGATAGAATGTTAAAATATATATTACCCATGGTGTAAGAATAGTTCTGTCGGATCTATCCTGAGCATCTTCACCTGATACAGCACTGAGCAAAATACTCTCAGGTGTGGCAAGGTTGTCAAGATCATCAGTTTCAATTACAGCTTGAGTGGATTGCTGTCTAGCAGCTTCTGTACGCTCTTCAGCCATTCGTAAATAACCTCTGTGAAAAAAAAAGCTAGTTATAAGCAATTGTAGCAATTTACTGTTTACATTACACACTATATTTTGCATGTTCTAGGGTAAGCAGCAAGAACTTGTATCATGACACTCCAGTTGGAATGGTGAACAAATTCATTATTTTATATGTTGATATAAAAGTATAATAGCATAACTATTAAAGATAGACCTAAAATAGAGTTTGTGTTTTTGTCTTTTTCATTCATTCAGCTTCACACTGTATCCGGCACAAGGCAGGGTAGGCAGAGGGAACTTGGTAACCTAGTGTTAAGACACTCCGTTCCACTTCCCCACTTTCCGCCGAATTTAAGGCATTGCATGCTGAGTGGTGGAACTCAACACCGCGCTTTGCCTTATGAGAGCGAAGAAATGAAACATTAAATATTTAAATTGAAAATATTAAATATTTCATTTCCTTGACTGGGGATCAAACCCAGAACCTGTCGGTTACAGCCACACACTTGTGCCGCTGCGCCACGACAGGCCTTTTTGTCTTTTTATCAAATATATTAATTATTATTATACATTTAAATTGGCTTTTTAAATTATGCACAATGTTAAATAATTATTATTTAAGGTTTTCCTTAATATCATAAGAAGAAAAGATTTTTTTAAAGTGGATTCGATAAAAGTTTTCTGCAACTTTTATGTACCTATCAACCCACTATTTAAAATGCTGTTTTATTTTGATTTATTATTCCTTCCTTAGAGGTACTATAGGAAATACTATTTTTTACCTTATAACTTGCTCCAAAGACCCAACATTTACAGATTGAAACATGTTTCTGTATTGAAACAGACCCTCCTTCGCGATGTGGGACTTGCGCAAATCGACACATAATTCCAAATATTTGAACATAATGGGTTCCAGAACTGACTCTGACCAATTGTAAGCCCATTTTTTGTTTCTGAAGACTTCTTGTAGAGTATCTAATGCCCGAGCAGGCTTGTCCAAGTCCATGAACTCTGGTACACATATGGATCAAAATTAGGGTTATGTCATGTTATGCAATGAACTTCATTTAACAACATGCAATAAGTGTATACAGTAATTTATATATAATAAACGTTATTTTTTTATACATATAATAATATATAACAAAAGATTTTGGAATCCATATTACTAATGCAAGGTTGCATTCATTCGTGCAACGTGGTATGATATGTTAATTTATACACGTACCATTTGCCCGCTTAAGGGCATTTTCTGGCCTCTGACCATATCTTGCCATGATGTATGTTGGTCTATTCATTCATTTACAGTTTATGAGCCTAATACAGCTCCGGAATCATAAAATAAATTACTCTCAAATTATCCGCCGGCCTGTCAAGCGCCAGCAGATCAAAATGGCCACTACATTAAAGTGATCATAGATAAGAAAACATTTAGGTCGTAAAGCATAGAGCACATTTATCCTGTCGTAAAGTGCGTACGGCTATCATAATAAAGTTCGTGAAACGTGAATAAGTGCATGTCAAAATAGAAAAAACCTTACTATAAATAAAAAATGTGATTAAAATTATAATAATATAAATCACAAGAAAACATCATGAGAAAGTATATTTGTATCAATAAAGGAGACTTTCCAATTATTTACTAGAATTGATTAAAGTACCGTACAAAACGTATACAAACATTATCAGCGAACATATAAAGTGAAATATACTTATTAAAGTACCACTTTATACAGTTTATAGAGCGGTGGTTTATTTCTTTAGTACTGGAAGGAGGTATTGCATTTCATGAAGTATCATATTTAAGCAAAAAATAAGATCTACAAGGATGTTTGACTGTCAAGTGTAAATCTGTGTTAGTGTACAAGTACATAAACAGTTATTGTTTAGGGTAAGGTAAATGTGCTCTATGTTGTTTAGCTGTTTATTAAAACTTGTCAATGTCAAAGATAGGATTTTGTGATCGTTCCATTTAAATTATTCTAATAATCTAATCTAAATTACTCTAATGGAGGGTAAAAAAATATGGAATAAGAGGGAAATATTTAAATTTATAGCAAGATATAAATATTATCGTGAATTATGGGACACTACATCAATTCTCTATAGAAATAAATTAAAACGAACTAAGGCATTACATAGTTTAGCATCAGAATTTCAAACAAATGTTGGAGAAATAAATAAAAAAATTCGAGTATTAAGAAGTCAATTTTTTCAAATGTACAAAAAAATGTATGAAGATTGTGATGAGAATGGAATTGCAAGTGCTTTTGTAACTAAATGGGACTATTACAGACCTTTGCGATTTATTTTAGTTTCAAGAGAAAATCCGGAAATTAGTCCAGATGAAATGGTGATTATATTAGTTTTTTTGTGCTTATTATTAAAGAAAAAATATTCGAGCCAAAAAGTATGTTTATATTTTGTAGTGATATAAGTTATTTAGCCACATGCCTAAATTTATTTTAAAATAAAAATAATATATTTGCTTTAATGCAATACTATAACAATACAGCTTAAATAATTCTTTCTTTTAAATAAATTTTATAGGTAGTTAAAGCAAACTATTGATTCCTTTATATGAAGGAATTAACAATTACCTGTAATTAACAAGTATACATATTATACTTTTTTATATAAATAAATACTCATAATAATTATTTCAATAAAAGTCACTTAATTAAAAATCTAATATGACTCTTTATAATTTGTTTTCAGAACCCAGATCACCATATACAAAATAGAACTTATGATAACACTAAAAATGATAGTGATGAAGATAAAGCTGTATTATTAATAGTACAGAAGCAAGAAAGTTTAGATAAACCATATTTGTGGTGCGACAGTGCTAACATAAAATGTTTTGATTTGATGAACACAATCAAATACTAGAAAAAGATAAAATAAATAAATCACCTTGTAAAGAAATTGGTATATCAATTTAAGTGTGTGTGTTTTCTCTGTCTGTGTATATTAATTTGGAAAAAATGGAAAAACAAAATATGCAATTACATTATTTCTGATCAGCTTCTACTTTATTGAAGATCCAATCTATTTCTACCTTTTTTATACAATTTGTAATGGGTTGGAACTAGACCAGTGCTATTCAGAATTATCATTATATATCTTTAAGGAGGTTTAATTTAAGAATAATAGACAGATAAAAAAGAAGATATTATTTATAGAGCTTGCATGTGACAGATCTTTAAAAGATGTATCTCTGACACTATGCCCATGAAAGCTGGTAGGTAAGCCTGTCTTCCTGTAGTTAACTGACGATGGGAGATACCACTGAAAGCAAACAAGGCTCATCCTAATAGAATAAATCATTTTTACTATTTAAAAGTGCTATTCCACTTGAATGAAGCATGATTTGAACCAAAGAATGAATGGCTTAGTTGTTCAGAGCACTTGGACGGCTTTCAAGAGGTGCGGTTTCAAATCCTAATTGGTTAAAAATTTTATATGTTTCTAAATTTAGTAAAGTAAATCTTTATTTATTGGTATTATTTGTATACAAGTGATTGCTTTTGTTGTCTTCACACATTATCCATATAAAGGAGATGACAATGTGGATGAGGCTGGCAAAGTGGAATACATGCTGGAAAAATAATGCAAAAATGGCTGGTTGTCATCATAATTTTTTTACATAACAAGATCAAGGTTGCTGCTGTGAATTTTACCTTTCAATGCATAATGTGTCAGAAATTCTGGGCAAAGTGGGACTGGATGTATATTAACGAGAGTGTTTCCCATGTCATTCTCCATACACTTTGTTACGTGCAGAATGCAGAGTGAATTTAAATAAAGAGAAAAAAAGGCTAGAGTTAAATCTTGTCTCAAGACAGAAACATGTTCATTACGTAATAAATAATGATGTATTCTTGTGCATTTATAAAAATGTTATGACAAATATGTTTTATGTATACTTTTATAGTCAATAAGTAGTAATAGTAATATTAGCCAAATATACAGCTTTTAATATGTACACTCCTTATACAGTATTATAAAATTATATAGAAATATAAATATTGAAAAAGCCTATAATACAAAAATATATAACATAAAGAGGCTGCAAGTATATTTTATTTAACATTAGAAAATGGCTACAATCTATAATAGTTAATGACAAGGTATATACAGGGAAACATTTTTATATCATGATATACAATACTTCCGTTATTAAATTTAGCCTTTTTATCTGGGGATTTATTGTAAAATGAAAAGAAATTAATGTAAAATACGTTTAAATGTCGTTGCTTGGACTGTTGTAATTTTTGTACAAATAATATTGTTACTTTCTGTACAGCGAAGGTATAATTTAATATTAAATGGTGAATCGGTATGTCCAATTCCTCATGTTTTAAATTACACTATATTCATAAAAATCATTATATAAAAAGAAGAAAAGACGTGAATGAAGTGGAAAGACTAGCTATATGTAGTATAGTAAATAGTACATCGTAAAGAGAAACTGAAGGCGTATGTTTCAATTTTATAATGCTTGTAACAAACATTTTAAGGATATGTAGTATTATTAACACATTTTTCCTAAATATATGTACTTTTATAATTTGTGATTTATACAGCATATAAATGGTTACTTGGGGATCTTTAGGAGAAATATACTTATATCTGTCGCCGAGTTTTAATTAGAATTTTTGAAAGTTTTCGAAGTACGAAATGTAAATTCTCAAAGGCTCCGATTTATCAAAAAAAAAAAAAACAATGTTAGCTCCAATTACTTGTTAAATAGTCATAATATACCCTATAGCAAAAATAAAAAAAATGTTTTTTTTTTAAGATTAACCAAATAAAGACTACCATGTCTCCCTGTCGATGATACATCCTCCCTTAGCAACGCCAAGAACTCGTCTATCCGACCCTCCACAATGATTGCCGATGCCGATTGAGCACGATCCCAAGCATCCTGAGCAATCTCGGTGTTAGTTGTAAGTTTTCAACTTTTTTTACCTATGCCAGGAAGTCGGTCTGTATTGTTCCATTCAGCAACAACCACTTGATCTGAGACCTACGTTTCTCGGCTACTTTCTTCTTTGGAGTGACGGTAAAATCCATGACAAGAAGTCTATGTTGAGCCGTCAAGCTTTCGCCTGGATTGAGGTAACAGTTAGTTACCCTACCCATATGACACCGTCTGGTCAACAAGTAATCAATATGAGTTGTGTGGGATCCACTCTTATACGTGATAAGGTGCTGAGAATTCTTTTGGAATAACGTATTTACGACGGCCAAATCTCCCTCTGTATTACGAAGACCGTGTCCAAAACCACAGTGAAAACGTTTACACGTCTCCGCAGCGTTATCGACGTGGTCGTTTAAGTCCCCCCCAACTATGATTACTTCGTTAGACGGTGTAAATAGAACCTCTTCATACGGCTCCCAGAATGTGGCATTCTGGGAGCCGTATGAAGAGGTCTTTTCGGCCGCGCTACAGCCCACCTAGGAAGCATAGGCACTGATTAAGATTGTGGTAACGCCCTCAATCAGTACCTTTACCCACATCACGCGATCGCGGCAACGGTCATCTTCGAGGAGTCCATTCTGAAGCTGTTCAAAAAGCACTACCGTCACACCGATTTTACCAGAAGGTGACCCAGTGTATATAAGTCGGTAACCCTGTCCAATGTCACGGGACTTAATGTCCTTCCAGTGAGTTTCCTGGAAGAAAGCGCACTGGACCCGACTTCTCATAAATACATTTGCGAGTTCTCTGCATCGTCCGGTAAGAGAGCCAATATTCCACGTTGCAAAGCGTTTCTGTCTGGATACTCGCGTCTTTGGTCGTGCCCGTAATTGACGGGACTTGGCCCACTTGTCGCAGGTATAGGGCAATGTGCCATATCATTCTTTTTTTGTCATTAATGTGGCGGTAGGCGGTTTTTAAGAGGAGCGACTGCTATATGACCTCCAAAAAGCCTTTACAGGGAAAAATCGAAGGAAAAATGGATAGAATTGGTAGAAATGGGGGAAGGATATTTAGAAAGGAGGGACACCCCTTTTATAGACTTGACGGAGGTAAACAGTGGTGGCTCGAGGATCCGGTGTCCGATGTGTGGTAATATCGGACAGAGTTCGAATTACGCCATAATATTTTTAATTTGCTCCATTTGGCGTGCCCATTGATCCCACATGCTGTTTTTATCGAATTAACCTGTATTTTTATATTTTTTTATTAAATATGGAGTATAAAAAAAATCTTTCACTATATGTTGTATGTAACATATTTAAATCGATTTAAACGATCTATCGTTTTACATTTAAAGTCAGAATCGCTGCTAAAATACAACTTAAATCTAAAACCACACCTCTCCAACCCATTTTACAGTACATTAAATAGTTTAGAAGTTTCTTTTGGCTATTGATTTTATACAATTTTACGTTACAAAAATCAAATTTACAGATGACAAATGACCGATGATATTTAATTTTGACATTTGTTAGATCAGCGGATTGTGAAATGTCAATTTCAATTTGTACATGCCTAATGGTGAATTTATTATAATATGTAATGGATTAAGTTAATAAAATGCAATTAGTTACAAAAGTACGTCTTTATAGAAATCCTTACACAATCTGCTGCATAACTGAGGACCGTATTACTCTGCCTGACAATAATAGTTGCAAGTCAATTGGTGTTAAGTGCGATACTACCAATTTAAATATTGGGGATAGTATTGAAGTTAAATATGAACCAGTTTTAAACGAAGATAGAAAAATACTAAAGTTAAGCACTACTGCCTTGTTTCTACAGCCTTTTCTTAAAGAATGTGTTAATTCTAATGTTTATAGAAAGAATGTTATAGATTATTTAAATAAAGTAAGTGGTTATCCAAATAGTGGGACAGTATATTTTAAATTAATTCTAGTACCACCTGACAAGGAAGTTATTGATTATGCTTGGTGAGTATACTTATATCACAGTTTCATGTGAAAATTGTTCATTTGACATAAATGTTATTTCTTTGATTGAATGCATTACATATTTTATCTATTATATGTCTATATTTTCTTTAAGTTTATTTTATTTTTAATTTGCTTATATGTACTAAAATTTATGTATTTTTTTAGGAACACAAGAATGCTACATTTAGTATGGACTAGAGTAGAAATAGAGAATGCATTTTCTTGGCTTTCCACACTTGGTGGAGCTTACTCTGCTTTAGGTGACTATTTTGAGCATTGTGTGAGTATTTGTTATCTAATGTCTAAATAAGCTATAACATGCTGCAAAGAAGCATAATAATTAATTTACTTTTTGATGTTTTGTTGACTTGTCTGTATAAAAATATTAATTAAGTTATACTCTGTAATATTTCTTACTACAGAGTGTTTATTAAATGTGGGCATGTTGTGTGTAATTTATGTATATTGCTATAGACCATAATGAAATTTGAAATAAAACCATACCATATGTATTAAGATATTTTCATAGGGACTGACCCTGAGTGGTTTCTTATGAGTAAATATCTACTAAATGCATTCAGCAACATTTTCTGCTTTATTTCCTTTTATTTAAAGTTACTAAAGAAATAATCTGTCATATGTTTATTTTCAGGCTGAAGAAGCAGGACGAATATCAATGAGACAGTACAAACTATCTTTATTGTTAGGAGATGAAAGCTTAGCTGCCAGAAGTAGATTATATTCAGCAATAGCCTATGCCCAAAAGGGTCATCTTAAGCTATCTAGGCATATAGTTAGACATATAGCTGCATTTGCAAGACAAACTCGTGATGTTCGTCTGAACAGAATGTGTCAGGGTGTTTGGGTCAAATTAAAATATTTACAAAGTGAAAGAAATTTATACTTAGACAATTGTAAGCTAAAAGTGAATACAAAGTGAAAGTGTTTTTTAATACTTTGTTGTATTTTTTTATTGTTGCAATAAATCTTGAAACACAATGTTGTTTTTTATATTTAAAAATAAGTGATTACTGTTTATTTAGTTATTTATATGTTTTAGCTTTTACTGCATTCCGCATTCATGCTAAGGCAGTCCACTCAAATTGCATACATTGTGTGTTGAGTGGCAGAAATGAATATTGTGTTTTTTACTGTTATCATTAAAATAACCCGTTTCATAAAGTAGAAATTGCAATAACGATTTAAACAATCTGCCTTTGTGACAAATGCCATAACAGCCTAAATAAGTACAACACATAATCATTTGTTTAAAATGTTGGATAAATCTCTTTTTTTTGTATTGATTTGTCAATTCATCTTAATTGTATAATTAACATGTATTTATGGTTTGCTTGTTTATACTTTTGTTTGCTTTAAGTATCAAATGAATATTTTATGATTTTAATTATTTGAGTTTTAATATGAACCAGCGACTTGCCTGAAATACTCACATTTTTTTACCAATCTAAATTATTTTTGTGTTTCAATAACATTATTACATACTTTACAGTAGAATACAAATATTTTACCAATTTATATTTTAGTAAAATAGTTTATTTAATTCAAATTGAAATTCTTGTTTTAAAATTAAAAGGTACAAAATAAAGGTATAAATTAAGATTTTTGTTATAGGTGGGCAGGGAAATACATTTCTTAAAAGACATACTATAAAAGGCGACCTTATCACTAAAAAACGATTTATTCCAGGCAACCTACAGCAATTGTTGCAATAAAAAACATACGGTAGGGTGTGATCAATTCTAAATAAATAAGTAATAAATAAACTTTTATTTATTATAAAATTCTAAATAAACAAGTAAAAAATAAGAAAATATTATAGCAAAGCTCAACCTGCACTCCTAAAAACTGTCCAAGTAGTTGTTTGGAGCTAATATAAAATGTTTAAATAACGTATAAATAATCAACCAGATTAATTAAATAAATTCAGTTGTTACTTACAATAAAACACTGTAAGGCAAAGCGCGGCGTTGAGTTCCGCCACTCAACACGTAATGCCTCATACTCGGCGGAAAGTGGGGAACTGAATGTTTTAAACTAGGTTTCCGGGTTCCCCTCTGCCTCGTGCGGGATACAACGTGAAGTTGAGAGAAAAAAAATAGATACTGTGTGTTGCGATAAAATGTTAATTAAAAAATAAAACTCATATATATTGTGAAACACTTTATTGTCTTAGTAAAATAGCACATGGTGGTAACTAGATCTGAACACAAGCTGTTTGTTATTAAATATGTAATCTTATCTAACAGAAAGCAATTACAATATTAGTGTGAAGAAAATAATCAAAAATGACAATTTCAACCTAAATAGTAAGTACTAAATAAAAAAAATCTGTGTTTTTTAGACAAGATCTACAACTTATACACTTTTGACTAATTTTTTTTGAGAAATTAATTCCATCATCAATTTGTCATATTTTGTAATAATTATCAATTTAAAGAAAACTATTTCATAACATTTGTACACATACATGATTATTTAATGGCAGTTATTACGGTCTATTAGCACCACACTGTAAAATATAAAATAACATGATTTTAAAAATGGTCCTTTACCTATATTAGTAACATTCACTATGGACAGTTTAGGGGCCATCTATAAAATACGTCACGTCACGATTTTTTTTTTTTTCATTTATTGACCCCTTCTTAGTCACAGCTGACATTTTATATTTTACCTATAGTACTGCTTAAGAGTTGTGGTCGTAGAATTTATGAAATTTGGGCATTATTTATTTAGGACGAAACTTATAAAAAAAATAGTAACAAAAATACTAAAACTGAATTTCTTAGCTTGGAGAACGGCCACAACTGTAGTAACTATTAAATTAAAGCAGTCGTTTAAAAAATCATGTGTGTAATTATGTATTTTATTTTTAAATGAGGGGAATTTAGGACCTCTGATGACCCCCTGTGACATAACTTACATATGGCACCATAACTGTTTAACATTAAATTTAACTGTATCAGTTGCAAGAAAAGTTTACAGCGTTTTTACATTGCCAACTTTCTATATGCAAGATATTACTATAGATATTATATTTTTTATATATGCAAATATACATGATTTAGTTTTCATATTAGAACCATTCTCTATCACACTGTGTGTTTTTCTAGCAAATCTACATAAAAAGTGTTAATGGCGTTTTTTTTTATATCATATCATTTTGTTATTACTCAGACGTAATAAGCAGCTTTCATATAATTACAAAGAAAAAAAATATGATTTTTATGAAAGAAAAATTAAGATTTACAAACTAAATACAAATTATTATGGAAGCAAATATATTCGCGCACACAAATTATTCCTTATCACATACGGGGCAAGCGAGAGTACCCATGGGGTCCCAAGCTGGCAACAGCGTGGGTTTTTGCTTGAAAACGCTAAGCACTTCTTCTGACACATGCTTTTTGTCTACAACCACCTGGAATTATATAATGACTGTTAAAAAATTGTAGGTAAACTTAAATTAGTTTTTTTTTTTAGATGTTGCTCAAATTCATGACATTCAAGCTGGGGCATATCCAGAGATATAATCCACGTGGACTGTGATTTATTTGCTTAAAAAATATATTATTTAGTCTTCAAAGTTTATCAGTTATACCCAATTGGGGTGGGTAGAGACAGGATTCCCTATTCTTGCAGTTTTGAAAAGATTGTGGTTTAGGCAGAAGGGCAGTTTCTTCTTAGCTTCACGCGGTATACTGCACATAGCAGGGCAAGCAGAGGGAACTTGGGAACCTAGTGTTAAGACACTTCAGTCAACTTCCGTTCCCTACTTTTCGCCAAATTTGAGGCATTGCGGTTTGAGTGGAGGAACTTAACGCCGCTTTGCCATGTTACCAGAGCGAAAACTTGAAAACATTAAATATTTAATATGTCATAGGTTTTTTAACAGTTTACTTCATTTTATTTTTAAATTTTTATCAGTTGCATGGCATAAATCAGTAGGAAATTTTCTATAAAGATGCTCCATTTTCCATGCATCATTAAAAGCTTTTGCTCAGTCAATGTGCACCACACCTTATGTTGTCTTACCTCATAAACAAACTCCCTGAACCAAGGCTCAGTGAGTAAAATATATCCTTTGTCATACTCCTTGTCTCCATGGGAATTTTCTACACGGAACTTGACAGGGTTACCATGTTCCTTTAAGAAATAAGAATAAAATAGATAACAATTAAAAATATCAATTACTTACATAATTCAAGATATTAAAAGCATTAGTTTTTTTACAATTTAACAAAAATAAACAGTTAATGAAAGAGCTATTTTTTTCTATTCAACAAGATTTTAGAAATATGTTTAAATAAATTGCTATCAAGGCTAACATTTATATAAGTAAACACTCACATCAGTCCCCAGGCCAGTGAAGACCATAGCATGTGTCATGCAGGAGTCTCCATACAACAGACGATCTGCCTTGTTCAATCCAATTTGCACTTCATTATTGAACAACAGTTTGAAATCATGCCTGTTGATCAAATTATATACATTATAAGCAGAAACTAAATAATGATTTTTTCTAATTTATCTATTTCAAACATAAATATAACTTTAAAAAAAAATAAAGATGGCAGCAGCTGTGCATATGTTTTTGTTATACTTACGCATCTAAATCTTCTAATCCATATTTCCTTTCCAAACGTTTAGAAGACTCGCAACCAAACCACACGGCTTCTCCTGATTGAATGCTATCTTTTACAGCTCTGAAATAATAATTTCTCAGCTTCACAGTTGTATCCTGCACATGTCAAGGTATGAAAGGGAACTTGGGAACCTAGTGTTAACATAATTCGTTTTATTCCCAACTTTCAGCCGTATTTGAGGCATGAGAGACATGAGTGGCGGATTTTGAGCCTTTTCTTACCAGATCCAAGAAATAAAAATATTAAACATTTAATTTCATCGAGTGATGACCTAACTCATAGACTACATTCACACACTCACAAATTAAATTGTTAAAGTAAAAAAAAAAGTCTTTCTAAAGAGAGAACTTAGTGTCAATACTCTCTGCCCTTGTTTTTATATTTAAAATAGCGTATTGAATTTTTCAGTACCAGATGTTAAAATATAACTTTATTTTACTTGAATGAAGTGAGTGATGATGAGTGATTTTTACTTGATTGAAGTGAGTGAGAGGTATAAAGAAATTAATTTAAATATGAATTTAAACTATTCATTTCAATTACTTAGTAGGATCGATTTTCAGTTTGAGTAATGTATTTTATTTAATTTTTGCGATACGAGACAATGCTCTGCGCACAATATCTCAACAAATGAGTGGAAAGTGGGGAATAAAATGATATAATGTACCCTTTGCTTCTCTTTTTTATGCGAGATAGATGATGTCAAGGTGCCACACTATAGTGTAAGTCGCTGTTAAATATTTTTATATGAAAAACAAAGTGAGCATTCATACTATAACTCCAGTCCAATTACGCATATTATAAGAATATTAATTATTTTACATACTGTAGTGTGAATTCTATCTAAGTCCTCTGCGCCATGACACACATATTAAATAAATAATATGAGAATTTAAAGCGTTATATCAACATTTGAGGAAAGAAAATTTTCAAGAAAAACTCCAAAAGGCTTAAAATTTTTATACGTTTTCTAAATAAGAATATTTTTTTTAAAAAACGTATTCCATAAAAAAAGCAAAGTGTTGCTTACTTTATAAGAACCTCTATAGGTTGGTTATTGTATAACGTCTCTCTAGCGCCCACAACGTTGCCGAGGCACTGCAGCGTGTAGAGACGACCGAACGGGTTCGATTCCCGCGGGTCGCTCACTAGACATACCTGTGGAATTTATTATAACTAAAGAACCAACTGTGGCGTACAATACGCGTTGCCATGACAACGTATACATCATTTTATATGAAAGTATAACTATTTTTTATTAATTTAATGTATTTTATATCCATTTTGATATTTAAAAAGCATTATCATTGTGCACTCCTTCTCTATTAAAATTATAACTGTGTTAAATTACATACTTCTATTTTTGCATTATTTTTATAAAAATGGGCGCAAAACTTATGGTATATTATTCTATAGATATTATTATTTACACTATGATAAAAGTTTTTAAAGTATTAATATAAACAAATCTTACTAATATAGATAAAATGTTAAGAAATATATTAAATTATACATAATTATGGAAATATTTTGTATATGTGCTATACTCAACTACTTTTTAAAAAATTACAAATATTGAAATTACTGTTATAAAAAATATATATTTACCTTGTCATTGACATCAAAAAGTGGTCTGACATGTTTATTGTAAAACTCCTGTGGAGTGAGGGCTCCGAAAGTATTATATTCCTTTTCCTTATTATAAAACTCATATGTAAACTTTTCTGGAGGAATTCCTGTAAAATATATATTTATATTAAACATTTATAATAACATACTCCTACTTTGAATGAAAGGAACTATTTAACTGCCTGTAAAAACAATGGTTGTGGGTTCGATCTTCATTCGAGGTAATGATTGTATTTAAATTATTCTTGTTACACGGCTTTTGTACGCAAAGTGCAGCGTTGAGTTCCGCAACTTAACACGTAATGTCGGGAGAATTCGGTGGAAACTAGGGACTGTTGTGTAATGATACTAAGTCACCGCTGTTTACCCTCATATGTCTTCTATTTAATACATATTAAAAGCGTGAAGTTGATATAAAAATAACAATGTTTTTTATTATCTTCACACTATATCTAGATTATAGCCAGATACGAAGAGGGTACCTAGTGTTAAGACACTATATTCTGTCCAGCAATTATTTCTCCAAAATAATTATTACAATGTCACAAACAAGCCCCTGTATTTGATTATTGATAGTTTCTATTTTAGAAATAAAAAAAATCTTTAAAATATTTTAAAGATACATATAATATTACATGCATTACTTTTTATATAACAAAGTATGAATAAAAAATAACATTATTAAAAGGTCAGATGGCAACAACTGCGCATATAATTAAAATCATGTCACTTTTTTTTTACACAATGGTATGTAACTTCCCTTTTTGTATATAAAAAATTATAACACATTTAGACGGTGAGTTAACCTATTCAAAGATATAATTTAAATTCAACATTTGAGTGCATACAAATTTTATATATAGCAGGGCTTGGACTTGCAACTGCATTATCAACTCTTTGTTTTTGTTTGTGTCAAGTGATACCAAAAATAATTTTCCAATTTTATCAAATTTTCCGAACAACAGCTTTGAATAACTAATCCATTATGGCATACAATCTTCTCATTTATCGAACCTTTTACTATTGTGTGAATACCACTACCACTATGCTCATACGGAATCATGTTTATATTTCTTTGCTTCAAAACAAAACATTCTATATTAATAAATTCAATATTAATATGCATTTGTTTTTATTTATTTCAATGCAAACTGTGGGAGCATTTTATTTTTATTCTTATAAGTAGTTTTATTATAAGAATAAAAATAAAAAGAAACCTAAATTTTCCCACAGTTATTAAATAAGAAATAAAAAAATGTTCTGTTACAGAAGTAGTAACTTATAGGCAAAATATATGAAAAAGTTATTCAAATACTTATTTACATACATATATAAGTACAATGTAAACTGTTTGTAACATTATCCTTTATAAAGACAAACTCCCTATAAATTACAAGTGAGCATAACTTGGTTGGCTTGGGATAAACCCATTGACGCTGTTAAAACTATAAACTATAATAGTAATATCATTACACCATTTATTGATAACTCTCTATAACAAAAAAATGTCAAAATCAGTTCCTTGAGTTATAAAGAGTTTACACTGTATTATATAAAACATATATTTTATATGTTTAAAGCTGTGTCTGTCCATGTCATTGTAAATCCTCAAAGTAGCGATTTGAGTGTGGTTTTTAAATAAAAAGCCATGTTTTATCAGTGGTTTCTAACTTTTTTTATGGTAATACAATTAACAGCTTAAGAGCTAAAAGCACTCATATAGGGACTCACCTAAGCAAGTAGATACAATATTGTAAATGACGGCAATTTGTCTGTCTATCGCGTCTTGTATATCTTCGTCAGAGGCACCGCTGGCAATTAGGGCTCTTAGTTCTTTAGCATATTCCCGCAACTGAAATATTCTTTATAGTAAATTCATATATATATATATATATATATATATATATATATATATATATATACATACATATCTATATGTGTGGATTTATACTAATTTTTAATAATATAGACAAGACTTAGACACGAAAATAGCACATAGGCCACAATTTATGTAAAAATTATGAATAATTTGGTTATAATATAATAAATTAAGCTCAAATCTGAAAATAATTAGCTTATCTCATGCGTGTGTAATGTGTGTGTGTGTGTTAATTACATTCCTTCTTCTCCATAGCTGACTGACTTGAACAAATTTAAATTATAATTTATTCAAATAAATATATATTTTTTATTATGCAAAAAATTAATACTTATCATATATTAAATATGCTATTATGTCACCACCTTTATATATTACAAGGCACAAGTATTATTAGCAACATATTTTATTACCTTAGTTTTAATTAAAGCATTCATATGCAAGCTACGTCTTGAGCTGAACGTTTCTGGGAAACATTTCTTGGGCATTAAGCCATGTTTGTTCACTAGGTTCACTATGAGATCCCATTGTCCACCATCATTGATGGGGTCCTTAAAAATAATCATAAAAGCTTAAAAAAAGATAAAAGACTTAGTGTTAAGATACTCATACTAATACAGATTTTTTTTATGGAAAAGACAAGGCAAACAAGCATACGGATCACCAGATGATGAGTGATCACCGTCGTCCACGGCCCTGTGTAACACCAGGGGAGCTACAGATTTCATTCATAGTACAAAATATTTATTATTGTATAGTTATATACTAAAAAATCACATACATAATATAATTATTTTAGGTTTCACAGCAAATTTGTAACACAACAAATGTAAACAATATATAATATTTAATATACAAGATAAAATTAAATTATATTTAATATTTGAATAGTATTGGGCTAAGAAATAATATTTGACTGTAATTGTGGTGGTTGTGGGTTCGATCCTCCCTAAGATAAACAAAATTTATGTATTTTCCTGCTTTAACCAGACAAAGAGTGCAAATAATCTTTCAAATATAAATTACCTTAAGTAAGAAATTTACTAAGCGGCCATCGAGATCTTCGCCTTGCTTCGCTGTCTGGACAATATTGTTTAACCAATAGTGGGATCTCTCAATTTTATCCCAGAAAAATAGATAGCTGCAAAGAACACAACAGTTATTATAATTATATTATTACTTTAAGATCATCAACATTTAAAATTCAAAACATATAAAAACTAATTATTTTTCTTCTCTTAACAACTGATAAAAAATATAATATGACCATAAAAAATATATATCCTATAATTAACAAAAGCAATAAATAAAACAGTTGATTATCACAAATAAAAAATATCATATAGTTAACATATCTATAATATGTGTATGTATGTATACCTATATCTTTAAAAGTGCAACACTTTTAAAAAAATATATTTTCATTATAAACAAATAGAATGTAATGTGCTAATTTCAAATACAAAGCAAATATTGGAGCGAGTGTCTTTGATAAGAAGTAGTCTTATATCAATACACTTTATGATATTCATATAATTAATGTATAAAATATTATTTATGTAAAACATTCCATCAAATTTTTATTTTTTCCTTCCTTTTAATAGAAATATTGTTATGTTGTTTTTGTAATATTTTAAACAACTGGCAAAACAAAAATAGTAATGTGAGAATTAGTTTGAAGCAAGTTATTTATACCTTTGAGAAAATTCAAATTCTTCAATTCCATATTTTTTCATAAAAGGCAGTCTCATAACATTTAAAATTGCAAACAGCCAACATCTACCTGTGTACTCCTGATTTGTAACTGGTTTACCTTCTGACTCAATCTGATAAAATGGAGATAGCACTTAATTACTATAATAATAAATTGCATTATTGTTAATTTGTATAGTGACAGTCATATAATGACATCATGGCCTATTTGAGAAACAAAAGTTCCAACATTTATATTATACAATAAATATGTTCTTTATATTAATTCATCCCCACTTGAATGATTATATTTAATTGAGACCAACCCTGGGTCTGGTCACAAGCATCGGACTCTAAATGAGACGGGTTGTGGGCTGGATTTCCACTCAAAGAATAAGATATTTAATATTTTGATCCATTCTTTGCTTTGGATTACTAGTTGGTAACAGTCGGTACAGTTCAGCGCTGAGTTCGGACACTCAACTCACAATGCCTTATTTGGAGGAAAGAGAAGAGGAAAATTGTCTTAAAAGGTACAGGATGTAGCTTAACACTAGATCATCAGATTCCCTCAGCCTACCATGCCATGTGTGGAATATAGCATGATGCAAAAAAACAATCTCGTTGTCTAGGAACTAGAGCGTAGGATAGAATTTTTTTGCAAGTGTCTACTTAGGGTTTTGGTAAAGACTATAGCTTTGACTGTGACCAATGGTATATTCTATTATAACTTCACATTGTATTGTATTGATTGTAAAAATTGAGTGTGAAGGAAGTAATATTTGGTTACCTCTGCTCTAAAATTCAATTACTTTGTAACTAAATTTGCTTGGACATGTCTTCAATTTGTCTATTTTAATTTACATCTCTTAAAATAGATAAAAAAGTAAATAAGCTATCATAAAAAACTGGGAACAAGTCTTACCTTAACATTAAAAACATGTAGTTGTCTTTCAGTCTTCCTCTTACTTATGGCTACTTCGAATGGATCAAACCTTGAACACACATTCTGAGCAAGTTCATTCTTAGGATCAGCATAAAAATTGTTTCTTAGTTTTTCTAATTTTTCAATACTTAAAGGTTCTGCAACAGTTTTATTTTAACATTATATGAATTTGATCTACTAGTAAATCAAACTATTCAAGATAAATCATTATAATTCAAGACAAATTGATTGAACTGTAAACACAAAATCTTTGTCTCAATTTCCACTCAGTGGATTAGAAAAGTGTGAATTCAATGGTAAGGAAATGTTTAAATGGGAACAGACTTTCCTTATACTAGTTTCCAGGTTCCTTATTCTGCATGGGATTGAAAAACAAACTTAAAACTAAAACTAGCCGACATTTTTACAATCTGAGTCTATTTATTTTATATAACAATATCAATACCAAACGCCCACTTATAAAATAAATAGAAGTGTATAGTAACTTCATATAATCGCTCTAAATGTGTTAGTAATTGTATCACTTTAACATGTTATAACTCAAGATTTTTCAAGAAAACTACTCTTAACTAAACATTTTTATTATTGTTAAATAATAAAAATGTTTAGTAACCTTTAAAGCAATATAATCTTAAATAAAAATTTGAAATAACTTCTTTGATATTATTGTCATGTCCGTTATTATTTTTCTGAATTTAAGTCTGTGTATGGAACACAGACTGAAATTCAATAATAAATTTCACGTTATAATTACAATAAAACAATTCTTTTGTTAGGAAATTATAGTTTTTAGATACTGTTATATTATTGCCTTGCAATAAGGATAAATTGGAACAAAGGAAATGTCAAAATTGTTATATGTTTTGATTTATCAGATTACGTTAAAAGAGGTGACCACAAAATCTATTAAAAATATTTATATTATAAAACAATGAAATTAATATATTATTTAATTTTAATAGACATATAAATATGTTAAATTTTTTACTTACTCGAAGACATACTTGCGGACAGTATTCTAGCTCTGAAAAATGTGCTTGACTTGAACAGAGCGAATTGCAAGGAGCTTATATTCATTAAAGAAAACAGATATTTATTAACGTGCCGGCGGGCTCAATGGTTGGATATTTTTACTGCCTCGCTGGTAAATGCAGCATATAGCTATTATTTACACAAGCGAGATAGTAAATGATGATATGTAAAATTGAGATCCAATAACCAATTATAGCAGGGCGCAGCTGATAGTTATCATTTGTATGACAGTTGTGACAGTTAGTTCAACATTCAATTTATATTATAATAATTTAGTACAAATTGATGAAGTATTATTCGACGTTTTATTTTAATATTAAAAAGTACATAAATTAAAATTTGTTCATATTAAAATTTTGTAAGCATTAAAATATGAAAACGTTTTGAATTTTGTTTATGGCAATAATAAGCAAATAATACGGCGGAAAGAACATCTAATAAAAAAGTAACTAATTATGTATTGTGAAATACAATAATTACTGATTTATTTTGAATAATAAAATATATCATTTATACATGCCTTTAAAACGCGTGCTAGTTAAACGTAAAGAGAATAACTGTAAAGCGAAAATCAATACTTGCTCTAAAATAATAGGTAACACTGAAGAGTTAATAGGGGTGGCTGAGTGTATTATATAAAATCTTTCATCTCAAAAGTTAACTTAGAAATGCTCTCAAATTAAATAATAATAATATTATATATATATGTGTTGGAGTCAAACAATAAAATGGCAGTAAAAGCTTATGAAGACGCATGTATGAGGGCTGAACTCTTTGGCCAGCCTAAACCTGACAGAGATGATTTTTTATCAAAACATAAACACTTAGATGTTGTAGAATTTGAAGAAGTTGATATAAAGACAACAGAGGTAAGTGCAATATAGATAAAAATCTACATACATATATGTTGATTACATGGCACTACTATTTCCAATTTTTAATAAGGTGTGTAATTAGGCCAAGGCCGTAAGATTTATACAATACTTTATACAATATACAGGTAATATTACTAATTTAGTATCAAAGTTTTTCTTAAATATTTAATATAAAAATATATACTCTAATAAATAAGTGACATTAATAATAACATATTAACTTTAAGTTAATATTTGCCTTTTCAGAATACCGCAATGCTTGGTAACGATTTAAATGTTGCAAGCGGAGGGCTAACTGAATTAAATACTATTCTTGATTCTACTCAAACCAAGTTAAATCGTCTAAAAGTAAGCTCTTTGATTATTCATAACTTTATTATTTATATTTTAGTATATTTAGTTTGTGGGGAATTGAAAATAATTTTGAATGTACATCGAGTAGGCATCGAACCCACAACGCATTTGCAGTTAGTCGCCGCTGTCTTAAAATTGCCTCGCTTATTGATACAAAAAGCTACTTAAAAAAATTTATTACTGTTGCTTATTTGCAACAGTAATAATTTTTTTAAGTAGCTTCTAACGTTTATGCGTTTATGCGTGCTATACCTATATAGAATTATGCAAAAATTACATGATTATTTTCAGGGTGTATGCGGGAGCGTAACAAATTTTTTCCGCTTAAAACTTTCCGCAAAAGATAATTTATCATATTCTAGCGAACCTAGTTATATAGGGCAGACGAATTATGACAAAGATTATATACCACCAAAAAATACAGAAATTGGATTTATAAATACTGGTCTTGGTCCAAATGACAATGAGATGACACCTCGCCCGGGAAAATTAAAGCAAAATGGGGCCGATATTAATTCTGCGTTAGCAGATTTGGAAGCTATGGAAATTGTTGAAAATACTTCGTTATTGCACAAACCTGCGATCGTAGATCACCGTAAGCAAGTATCATCCCAAGTGAGTAAGTTAGATAGCTTGATATTACAGGCAGAGAGGGCGGAAGAGTCTTTGAAGAGTCAAAACAAACAAATGAGAGCTTTTCTCCGATGAAACCATTGTTTTATAATGATATCTCAAAGGGAATGCCAACATTTTTATTTAAGCTGCGTTAATATAATTATACATGCTTAGTATAAACATTTTAAAAATAAAAGAGTTATATTTTTGAACCCAAAGTGATATAATTGAAATTGAAAGTGATTTAATTGCTTTCGTTATTTTGCTGACGTATTTTCTAGTAATAGTGTTAAATTAATAGATTATATTTATTTTAATACATAGGTACATTTTAAACGAACGTTTTGTCTCTTATCATACGAAGTGGTTATGAAAGTTATTCCTCAATTTTAAAATTAATTATCGGTTGTAAAAAAGACTTTACTGGTAATATTAAATCTTCATTAAATTTCTATATATGTATAAACCAATTTCAAATATATTATTTAATTTAAATCCAAGTTGTATTTTAATTTTTATAATTGGTAGAAAATGAAATAATTTATTAGTAATCTCCCCTTTTATAAAAATGGCTAATCACTTCTGATGATAATCTTACGAATAGCTTTGTGATGCAATGCTGGTGCTTTTGATAAGACATAGTCCCTAATATATTATGCAAAGTGACAATACTACGAAAATATATAATATGCTTAAATATTTCCCATATTATGAAATTTTATAACTTGTAATGACAAAACTTGTAATCCGTATAATCTTATAGGTAGATGTTTGGTTGGTTGGGTTAAATGCACCTAAATAGACTAAAGTTGAAATTAAAAAAAAAAGAATATATTTATTATATTTATTTTAAAAATAAGGTTTTAAATGTATATATTATGTAAAAAACATATTTATTTTATAAACAACATTTTATGAATTACGTGTTATTGAATAAAATTGGTTATACTATGTACATATGTAGCTTGGTGCAACATTATTGTGATATTATCCTTCTTTACTTCTAGATATTAATAAAATCTCTAAAATTCAATGGTTTTTGACGTTACTTATTATTTTTATCATCCTATATTAAATAGATACAATTCAGAAAAAAATATAAATTATGTTTTAGGCTTGTATTAAAAAGCTTATACATTCTAAATAGGTTCACCGAAATAAGCGTATATGATTTGTTTTGATATTCTTAAAGATGTTTTCATATCTGTTTGCAATATTTATGAAAAATACAAATAAATAGTCGTAGTTAAACGAATATTTTTTTAACGAATAATATTCAACAAAAAATAAATATATTCAGCGCAAAAATAATAAAAAGTACTGCAAAGTATTATATTTTTTATAAAATTAACATATCTCATATTTAAACAAAGACAAATAAAAATGTTTTTAGAATTTCCTTCAGGCATCAATTATTACGTTCGAAATCCCATTTATTTCTGAAGAGATTCAATAAACAAGGAAATTTTACTCAATGTTCCACCACTGATCAAAGAGTGATTATTATTCGACATTGGCTCGTCACACTGAACAAGGGCAAACAAAAACGGGACTACACCAACCATGAAATCTTTAGTTATATAAATGATTACTCTACCATGACATACCAAATTCGTTCTGTTTAGCCGCCGACATGCTACTTTTATTCCTTGTCTCGCAATTAATAGTCGTTGTTGTAGCAAATCCATTTCATAAATATCCGTACGTGTTTTTGCTGGACGTTGGAAATGAAGAATTAAAGTCATTCAACACTGAACAAATAAGGCTTAGCATCCCCGGTGGCTCTCTGGCAGTCAAATACCCTGCTTATGGTGAAGGAGATACAATAGGACACGTGAGAGTAAGTGGAGTAGACTTCGGCACGGATCTCAAAGCAAGCATAGTCCAAGGCGGTCCAGGATATAAGTACGTTGTGTTGGTATTCATAGGTAATCCAGGGGTGTCCTACGATGCTGTTGTGACAATAGAAACTGTACAAAACGTAGATGATTCATCTAATATGAATTCGGATACAGAAAATCAAATTTCAGAAGACTCGAATGATAATGAAAGTGCCAATATCCCTGATGATAACACCGAACAAAAAAGTGTTTATTCCGAGAACTCATTAATAACGCAATCTAGTTCTAATGTTTATAAATATATAAGTAGTGAACAATCCGAGGCAGATCATGGCGATGATGAAGATGAAGTACAAAATGCCGATGAAAAGGATGTTAATAAAGAAAATATTGAAAATCAAAATGATAGCGACTATAGTATGGAGGAAAGTCAAAGTAACACTTACTTAAAAGAAGCTTATTCAGAGAATATGAATGAGAATGTTCCATTAAATAGCAGGAGTAGTAGCCGGTATGGTAAATATGAAGCTTTTAAACCACTTATTATTGGCGGTGTAAGATTCTATCCTCAGTCTGCTATTTACTCTGAAGATGAATACACTAAGCCCATTTATGATCAAGAAAATCATTTAAAAAGTGATGATGATGAACAAATAAATGATATTAAATATAAAGACAGTAATAATAATATGGATCCTGACTACGGATCACCCGTCGAGTATTAAAAACGGTACCGATTGAAATTGTAGTATTTTAGCTAATTGAGCATTATATTTTTTGTATATAAAAAGTAACTTGATTTATATTGATATTTAATTTGTAAAATATGAAATATATTATAGGTGAAAGTTGCTCCATATTAAAGAAAGGGCAAATAAAAGAGAATTTTGTGTTTTTTTTATTTAAAATTAAAAGCTTCTTAACGTGTGTAGTTTTTAATATAAAATTAAATCGAGAACTCAATTTTTGTCAGTATTTTATTTATATATTAAAGTAAGTATTAGGCTATTCCTTAGGAAACAGGCAGGCCATTAACTGTTTAATGGCCTGCCTGTTTCCTGTGTTAAAGGTGGGCAACGTACCTGTAGCTTCTCTGGTTAAAGACATGCATTTATCATCAACGTACGGGTTTTTAAAAGAATGGTTTTGTGATAAAAGACAAAACAATGTCTTTTACCACAAAACTATTCTAAAATGCAATTGAAATGTAAATATTTTTTCATTTTTCATGCCGTTTTTTTTTAAATATAAATAGGTAGGTATATAGAAACAGAATTTGTCTGATTTAATATGTCAAGAAAAGTTTGAAAAAGTGTACTTATGTGCGTGTTACGATTTAACTGCACAATCAACTGATCGAGCAATCAGTGTGATTGCAGATTTTGTATGGAGACCACTTTGTAGACCGCTTAAAACATTTATGAGTTAGTTGGTCGATTAGAGATTTAGCGATGTCCAAAAATATATACTAATTTATCATATTAGGTGATTACTTTTTCACATGTTATATATTTAATTAACTTTTTTTTTCAGTTTCACGCTGTATCCCGCACGAGGCAAGATAGGCTGAGGAAAACCGGGAACCTAGTGTTAAGACTCTCCGTTCCACTTCCATTCTCCACTTTCCGCTGAATTTGAGGCATTGCGTGTTGAGTGGCGAACTCAACGCCGCGCTTCGCCTTATTACCAGAGCGAAGAAATGAAACATTAAATATTTAAAGTGAAAATATTAAATATTTCTTTGCTTTGGTACAAGGCAAAACACGGAGTTGAGTTTCGCCACTCAACACGCAAGGCCTCTGAACGAAGTGTCTGAACACTAGGATCCCAAGCTTCCTCTGCATACCCTGCCGTGTGAGGGATACAGTGTGAAGCTGAGAGCTTAATTTTAAATAAACATTAGAAAGGATTTGAGAAATAATCGACAGTTTAATTCGAGTCTCATGGTTGAACCAATTCGAAATTACATCCTTTTAAAATTTATCGAGGAGTTTGTATACAGGTGTCAAAAACATTTTTGCCACACAAAAAATATTATATTATTTATTATTATTGGCCTCCAAATGAATTCTTCATGAAATTACATAAAAGTTGTTCTTAGAAAAGACACATTAAAACTGATCGTCTAATATCCATTTGAGGCATAATTTGTTCTTTTACTAAGGTAAAAGGTTTTAAAATTGTATTATTACTTTATATTATTATTATTATTTTGTTCTTAAGTAAGATAGGCATAGGCAGGGGGCACTTCGATCGACCTTTGAGACAAGTCTATGATTGAGGACAGTCGCATATAAAGCATGAGGACTCCTCATAGGGTATGTATAAATAAGAAACAGGATGACAGTGGACGAGATGAAGATGACCCTTTTCTCCAGGCCGCTATGGGTTAAACGATAAACATAAAAAATATATAATAATAATTTAATATTCGTTCGTGTCTCTAACTAAAAGGCGTAGGCGTACACGTGTGGGATGACTCAGACTCGGTCTCCAAATGGGTTTAGCTTCCACGTGAATAATATAATTTTTACCGTCTCAAGGCAAAGACTTCTTTTGATAATGAGAAGATGAATTAGATCGATTAAGGCCTTCAACTCTGCATGGGGGCTGCAATATTTGAAACGAATTTACAACTATTTAAATAATTAGATATGTGATCTCATTTCTGTTTTGATACACCTAATTGCATTATAGAATATATTGTGGGCAGGATCAGTATTTTATTTATTTGATTTTGTCTATCAATTTTAATCATTTTTACCTGGATACATATAAAATAAATATAACTTTTATAACAATAAGAATGTTATGTAATGATAACACAAATTTCACATATTTTCTTTTATTTTAATACAACATGCTCTGAATATTTAAAATTTTTACAAAGTCATATTCAATAGTTTATTATTTTTATTATACACAATGAAGGCCATTTTCTCTGCATCTGCAGTCGTCTTTATGTAATAGATGTCTTCTCGTATTTTTTGTCCTCCGTTTCTGCCGAAATGCATTCGTAAAGAGCGTTATTATAATGTAACGAATCTACTCGAAGTGACACATTTACAATTCTAGTATGAGAGGTTGCAGTGGTTTTTGTTCTGTTTTCTTGTAGGAAAATTTATAATATATTAAAATTCAATTTGTTATTACAAATTATTTGACGTCGTCGTGGGCTAAGATGTAAATGAAAGTACTCATAATTTTACTTTATTAGCGACGGGAACATACGTCAATGTACCTAATTTATTAAGTTTTAAACGTAGAGGATATAAATTAAGACGTATTTTACTTTATATATACGTAAATAGGAAAATTTAATACCTTTAGTCATCTTCATAATTCTATGGCAGTATTTGAACTAGAAAGTATATATCATAACTTATTTCTCAATATTCTAACTCTGCATCGGTCTATCGGACCGATTGTGTAAACATTTGACCAGATTGGAAAAATTAAAATAACAATATTATAATATTAAATAAATATAAGTATTCTCCATAGTGAGATATAAGCATGAATTCATCAAGACAACTGCGACGTGATGATTATAAATATTAGTTATATTGTGTTATTTTATTTCTTAAATTATATTATTACTTTTTTGTAATAATCTAATCCAATGCAGCAATCACTGGTTATCGCTGCAAACCTCAATGTTAGAACGATTTTCTTTAAAAAAATACATATGTCATATTTTTTAAACGTCTATAATGTATACTTTATTGGTTTTAAAATAAAAAAATAAATATACTGGCACTTCATATAGATTACATGAGAAATGGTTCCAAGCTGTGCTGTCCAAAGAGATATAGTTAATATAATAAATCAGTTATACTATCCAGCATTACGCACGTTTTATTTAACACGTTTTAAATACTCATTATAGTTGCAGTAAATTTCTGCTAGTACAGAAACAAAAAAAAATACATTTAATACTTATTAGATAAATTAGATTGTGTTTACAATAATTCGTTAGTTAGGTAACCAACGCTATCGTCGCCTTTGCGACTCAAACTTCCCCGGTTCCCAAGCATCTACCCAGTCGAACAGAAGAATGTGAGTACAATATAAGATAAAACACTATCTCCTCACCTATACAGCAGAACATGTAAAATGTATTTTGGACGTCGACGGTTAACGGTCAATAGAATTTCAGATTCGGCATTTCGAGGCAAACATGTCGCCGCTCTATAATTCTAATTTTGAAGGCCCGTGAAATATCAACTTGAGATGCGGTTGAAGCGTCCTGCCCTGGTTGCATTTTATGTATGTTATGGGGATTCAGACGTGGCATATGTGAGACTTCAATTTTATTTTGTAACGCTTTGTCATGGTTGGTAGTAAAATAATGCCTTGACATAAAATAAATATGAACAATATTCAAAAAAAGCGTAGGTAGTATGGTGTCAATAGACAATAAATATATTTAAAAATTATTTTTAATTTTGGGTTAAATAAATAGTTATTTTTTAACCACAGCGTTTTGTGTTATTAGTTTTTTAAGTACATCCATTTGTTCATATTGCTGCATCTTTAATAAATACTTATGCAAAGTTTCAAATTAATCTGACGATTTAATGTCGGTCATATTCACGTTCAAAAATAGGTACCTATTAGGAACATACCAAGCTAAGAAAAGCGTTTTAATAAAAAATAAGATTGTATGACCCTTAGGATGTATTTGAATAAATTAAAACATGCAAGAAATCATTTCGTGAATCGACAACCATTGTAGAAACTAATACTAATGTCTAATGTTTTTTCAAATTGACCATTGTTTATACTGATGTTTTGTCATGACCTTCTTGCAAGTAAATCACATAATATATATTTTTTTATACATATCATTTCAAGCTTCAATATTTTTAAAATACATTTATACAAAAAATAAACATACTGTTTACCATCTTCTACATAAACAACCGCTGGGCACTGCATATTTAGCACAAAAACGGTCAACGATTGAAATTCAGATACCATGTCGAAAATAGAACGATCGCGCAGAGACCGCTACCGAATAAGTAGTTCACGTATAACCGTTACATTTAAATGTGATATTCACAAGGATTTAGAACTTAAACAGAAAAAAAATATAAAAACATAGAAATTATTGTCGTGGCACTAATATGCCACTTTTATACACGTACTAGAGCTGAGGGCTAGGAGTATAAAAATAATACGTGCTACTCACAATAACGAATTCTCTTCACGTGAGTCAATAAAAATATTAATAAACCTTTCTTGTGGTAAATAATAATAAACAATTAAGATAATTTTGTAGGTTCATGCCTTATATAAATAATACACAGAGTGCTAAGTTAGCTACCATACAAAGTTAATATTCCATGACAGTACCTATACAGTATTGTTACATAACGAAGGTCAAAGAAAGTTGGTTTTTAAGATTTTTCTTTAATTACTCAGCTTCACGCTGTATCCCGCACAAGGCAGGGTAGGGAGAGGGAACTTGGGAACCTAGTGTTAAGACACTCCGTTCCACTTCCGTTCCCCATTTTCCGCCGAGTTTGAGGCATTACGTGTTAAGTGGCGAAACTCAACGCCGCGTTTTGCCTTGTACCAGAGCAAAGAAATAAAAACATAAAATATTTGAATTGAAAATATTAAATATTTCATTTCCTCGAGTCTGGATCGAACCCACAACCTGTCGGTTACGGTCACACGCTTGTGCCGCTGCGCCACGACAGGTCTCAATTATTTTTTATAATAAGATAAAATGTTTAAATACATATAAGAAATAGCTAACTTAATATATTATTCTACAAATAACAGATAAATAACAGCAACCTTAGTTTGTAATAAAAAAAAACTATTAATTAATATTAATTATTATTTAGAAAACGTATAAAAAACCGACGACGGACTCTAAGCAGCGCGGGTTCAATTCCCGCTGCGTTAAAATTTTTATATGTTTTCTAAAATAGTATTAATAATTGAAATAAGATACAAAATCAAATTCTAGTGTTAATAGTCATAAAGCGGTTACACATCATGCTTACGAAAAAACACAAGAGACTAAGATAATTTCAAAATCTACGATTGACCTTATGGAAAATGCCGTAACTGAATAACTGTTAAGTGACATTTAAATACTTGGTCAAATGATTTCACGTGCTGAAACTTGTGACATAATAAATTATTCATTAAATTTTCTATATCTGAGTATTGGAAACTACGTGAGTAGGTGGTGGGATACTACAGTTTATTGTTGATACTAAATTTAAAAGAATTAGAAATAAATACTAAGCCGAAATATTATTATTATTTTTCCAAGCCCCGAAAGTTCATGGAAAGTTATCTTTCTGTAGGTGACAACGTAGCTCCCAAACGGATGAAACTATATTAATTTAGTTTTATTTGAAGGGTGACTTAATATTATGCGATGCGATAGTGATCTTAGCCATGATTCTAGATTTACTTTGGAATTCAAGAAGATGTATTCAAAGGTTTAGAGAATATCAACACTTTCTAGTTTTTGCTTTTTCTCTTTTGCCCGACTGCCCTTGGCAATGTTAGGCAGGGCAGGGTTATATGGTTTTCGCGTGTATGCATTATATCTCCAGAATCGCTAAAAGTTTTGCAACGGTAAAGGATTAAACTAAAATAAAGAAGACGAAGAAGGAAGACTAGAAACAACAACGCAAATGTACGTATATGTTGTTGCCCTTCGCTGAATTTGAACTGAGCTCCTTATATACTATGCACGAAATGAATTTTAATGATATTTTTACCATTATTTCCACTATTTATAAAACAGTGGAAACCCAGGACTGTTTACTTGTAAGGTATAATAATAATGTATACAATAATATATAATAATAATATACATAGTACTAACAATACAGGTGAATATGTCCTAATAGGTACTTCAAGAAGCTATTTGTATTTTAAACTAAGTAATTTATCACTTAACGACACCATGTTATTTTAAGTAACAGATTTCCTGAAATTTATGACTAATATTTTCTTATTTCATTAGTCAGCCCTTATTGCGAAATTCGAAGTAATCGAAGTTATATAATATAGTTATCAAGGCCTAAGTATGGTGTAACAAAAAAATGCCACAAACCGACTGCACGACACAAAAAAAAGGAACCAAACAATTAAGATTAACAATCGGGACCTATTATTTAACCAATTAAATCAACCTGTTAGAGTTATTTGTGTTGGGAGTTTTTGACCGTCAATATATATATATATATATATATATATATATATATATATATATATATATATATATATATATATATATATATATATATATATATATAATATATATATATATATATATATATATATATATATATATATATATATATATTTATATATATATATGTTTTATGGAAAAGACGGCAAACGAGCGTACGGGTCACCTGGTGGTAAGTGATCACCGTCGCCCACGGCCCCGAGTAACTCCAGAGGAGCTACAGGAGCGTTGCCGTCCTTTAAATTGGAAGGGCACCGGGGCGAAACGCAGTGGCCAAAGCCACTACTAAACGCCGGTCTTAATTGCCGGGGGTGGTAATAATCCGGTTGAATCTGCCCATGCGAGTTGCCATTACTGGCAACGTGACTCTACCACACGCACTTTAGTCACCTCTTACGACACTATCAGTACCAGGGTGATCCTATTCTAAGCTGGAATCACACGGCTAAATAGTCAATATTTAAATGCATGAAATTAGAATTATAAATAGGACGTTTAAGAATGAAATCATTTGTCCTTTCAAAATTTCTGCAAGGAGGTTGGCTAATACAAAGGTCCTGAAAAGTCTTGATACACCGTTATAATGCTGTGTTTTATTTTTTGGTCTGAGTTCAATAACTCCATATCGCTGTTTTGAAGGAGAATAAAAAACAAACAAACAGTTATCCTGTTCTACTTTTGTGAATGAAACATTGTCACAGTTTGACCAAAACAAATGTGAAATCGTGTATTATAAATCTCTTCATGGAATCTTATAAAAAATTAGGATAATAATATGTACATATTTTTGTTATGATTGTTGAAATTTGTTTATTCTCTCTATTTCTTACTTCTTGATAGAAAATGTCAAGTGTAAAATATCATTTTGTATTGTAGTCAAATTAAATTATTGTTTTAATATCAGGAGTGGAACTTTCCTTCCAAGGGTGTACTCTACATATCTACAAATTAGGAGAATAATTTGTTTTGAACTTATAAATATATAAAACACCTAAATATTCTTAAACTTAAACATAGAATGTCAATATACTAATTAAAAGCTGTATTATTTTGAAACTTGTAAACATTTCATGATTTGTGCTATAACAATGCGAAAGTAGCATATTCAGTTCCTTTATAAATTCTGACTCACTCCAGCTTGTGTACTATACAGACGGGAGCAAAACAATTAGGTGCATACTTCACCTTGATTAATATATCCTATATTTAGAGTTTAAAATATTTTAACTCGTAAACTTCTCCTTTCAGTGGATCTCGTTGCCTATATATATTTATATGTGTAAATATTCTCTGTCTACATTTAAACACAATTGAATTTGTGTTATATTAGCTTTAATCTGCGGTTTCGCCTCCGTAAAAACGTAAATAACTAAAAATGTTTTATGTCAAGTCCAATTTAACTTATGAAACTTTCATCGCAGGTACCACCTACCACCTGATGATTTCTGCTGTAGAAATATTTTTTTGTGTAGTCTCTGAAAAAAATAATGATTATTTATAACTGAAAATTAGACATTTCTTTATATACTATTACACATATACAAGTATATAGGTTGAAATATTTTAAAAAATGTTTAATTCAACCTCACAACAACAACATGATATGATTGAAATTGCAAATCAATTAATACAAAAACAAATATTGTAAAAATAATTTATAGTTCCAAATATTTATTTCCGGAATTAACATGCTTTATGGGATAAAGTTAATAATTACGAAGTTTATATAATTATTAGTTAGTATACATTATTTATTACATTATCCTTAATAAAAAGAAACAAAACATAACCAACAAAAAGTAAAACTTCTCAGAGGTTGACTTGAGTAATGATGCACTTTGGAAATATCCTCATTAAATATACTGCCCCAGATGTGATAAACATAAAAAGGGATGGAAGATATCAAGTATAGTACACTTACTTATTATTGCTAAGGATTGATGTATAATGCACATTACATGCTCTAAAAGTAAAGCAAAGGAGAATATTAAAAACTGGGAACTCTTATACTTGCATGTGGCAAGTTGATGTCGAAGGACTTTCAACCCATTAAGCTTTATCGTTCACTCTGCTCCATATTTTGTATGACGTTTAATTGTAACCCATATAAAGTTTAAAGCACTATTTAAAATAAGTCTCTGTTTATGGGTTAAATTATGTTTGTGTAGGTTTTGCATATTTAAAATAATATATATTTTTTATTTTAAACCTTTGAACACTGGTATAGTTTTAAATGCATTTCATGTATCATTATTATTTCATTGGATTTAATTTAATTTAATTTAATAACAAATATCTTTTGTTTATAGATTGTTTAGGTTTTTATATCATAAATTATTTTCAATTTTCTCCTAAGCATCCATTACGGCTAAGACACTGTCTGCAATACAGATATATATTTTATTACTTAATATTTTTTAAAATTACCTACTCTCCAATCCGTGAAAAGGTCAATTATATATGTTACACGGTAAATCTGTAAGAAATGTGCAATTTAAATTTCACCGCGAACTTATAATAAATTGCATCAGGGAGATTTTAGTAGGGGTCATTGTAGAAAGATTGCTTGACGCACTCCATATAGTGACGTCGCAAACCAAAATAATATGCCTACTGTCCTTGTCCTAAAATATGTGCACTGGTTTAATGACCCTTAGTCAGGAAAGGGTTACATGAGGAAAGAGCTGTATTTAAAAATGTCTCAGATATTCTATTTATAATTTCTATAGATATAACTTTTATACAATTAAATAGTTATAAATATTTTGAACAATTTAAATTAAATATAAAAGTTTATAAATATGTATAAATAATTTAAGATTTTTATACTCTAGCTTCACACTAGGGAAAGAGAAACTTATATTGAAAACCTTATATGAAGTACCCAATACGTTATCATTAAGTCACCTCTAAACCACACTTTACTTTTTTTTTGCTGCAGTAGGAATTGAACCAACAATCAAGTAAGTGCTAATAACTGTAAGCGCAATTGATTGTGCCCCTGCTACATGACAAGCTTTTTCATCTCTATTATGCTATTATGCTACATGACAAGCTTTTTCATCTCTATTATCTATATGTCTTATCATAAGGATCCGGCGAATTTGAGACATTTCGTGTTGAGTAATGAAAATCAAAGTAAAAACGAAATAATTGTGGTAATATGTAGTATTTTTAACGGAATTGTAGATACTATTATAACGGAAAAAGTAAGTATATGGTTTAATATAACTTTTCGAGTTATCAAGTAACCAATAAGATTTTAACATTACGATGTTTGATCAACTAAAATAATATAATATTTCGTTATATTTACCGGAAAATAAACATATACATATAATAACATAATAAATGACAAAAAGCAGAACACCAAATGTGTCTGTTTATGTGTTGTAATGTGAGTCAATGACCATCGAGTGAGGACTGTCAAAATTACAGGAAACAATTAAAAAGCTTCAAGATTATTACTGAAACAGCAGTATGAGTTATTTTAAATGAAAGGTTCATCTTTAAGGTTTCTATTATCGTTGTATCCGAGTTATAAATTGATAAAAAAAACAACTTTTTTGTCAGGCTTTTGGACTTAACGTATAAAATTTATAACTTAGAATTTGAATCCGTGCCTCTTGGAATCTAAATAATGAACGATATTATTATATCGTGATTATATTATTATTACACATGATTATATCTTATTATATTCATAATATTTGGATAAAAGAATGTTGTTTTAACAAATGAAAATAAGGTTAAAAGAATGTTACAGTCTATTAAAATACATATTTTTAATTATGTAAAACTAAGTGTACACTTATATTTAAATAAGAAACTAAAATAGAATAAATTGAGTATATTTACGTAAGTATTGTTTAAGACGTCCCTTATAAATTTGTAATAGTTACGCCTTGATTCACCCCCGTTATACCGTGTAATGCAATCACTGTCTTGCGAGGGTATTTCTTAGCTACGTAAATACTGTATTTGACAGATAATGACGTAATAGCCTTTCGATTTGAAATGTCTTAAAATATGAAGTTATCTATAAAATCGATGGGATCTATTTTGAATGGTTTGATTTGTTACACCTCTAGGATTATTATGAGTGATAGGTTCATCTAGTTAGTAAAAATTATTTAATAAATTATCTGAACAATGTCTATTTGAAAAACGTTTTTATTTAATTTTCCGGTGACCACTTTTACATTTTAAAGAAATAAAGAATATTCTAGAACAAATGCTTGCCATTTGCCTTTAGAGCTTTTAACAATATAAAGATAACAAATATATAATATTAATACAACTCTGATGAAAAGGCAAATATTTTTTTAAATTTAAGTCAATTATAAAATTATTTTCTTTTTATTTTAAATAATTAATATTTAAAGCCTTTACATTTCAACTCAATCAAAATTTAAGTGTACGACTACTGAGAAAACTTAAAATTTCCATTATTTTATGTTAGTACAATTTAAAAGCAATTTAAACAATATTAATTTACCAAAAAAAAATTTTGTAACTGAAAATTTATTATATTATATTTAAGTATATATTTTAAAAAATATGTATGAAAGGAGAAAATTCTATTACCGTAATTTCTGGTTTCCAAATCCTTTATATATACTAGACCAAAATCACTCGCGTGGTGAACATTGTTGTAAAACACACTTTACCAAATATAAAACAAATTAAAATGTGTTAAAGTTAATTATTTTGAATTGAAATTTTCGCATTTTTATAAATTATTTTATATATATTAGTGCTTATAAAATATAATACATATTATTACCTAAATTGTAGAAGATACCGAGATTTATCATATCTCAGAAGAGTTCTGCTTTTTTTGTTGATGAGCATATAAATGAAAAAAAAAATCAATGCATCGTGATCGATCACATAATCGACGCGCTTACAATTGACTACTGTACCACTGCGCAATGACTATTCCAATTTAACTCGTGCAAAAATTTCAAATTTATTTACTTATACTATAAAATAAAAGAGGTCTTCCAGCTGTATTATTTTCTATCACAAAATAACTGAAGGTAATCTTTAAACAATATGAAATTTAATTAGCTTAAAACATCAAGCTGTTTCATCAATCGTCGATTGCTTGTTATTGCGCATATGAAATAATACAGTTCGGTAAACAGAATTGGGAACCGGGAAGTGAGGTCACTTGGTAAATATTATCCAGAAAAAGAGACTGAAAATTGATGAGTGTTATAATTTTGTTTGTTCGGGGCAATCCGTTTTGTAAAAGAAAAAATATTAGTTACTTATATACGACATACACCATTACTTCGTCATTTATTTTAATAAGGTTCCAAACATGAATTATACCTTAAGGTTTTTCCCACAAATATATTATATATATTACAGTTATTTTAAGTCCTTCTTGATATTGTAAAAAAAACTTATTTCTTAGTTATATTTACATTTTAAGGTTCAACGTAGCATAACTTTTAGGGATTTGTATTACAAAACAAAGACCTATAAATTATTTAATAGTATGTGTACTCGTAAAGACTGTAGTCTACGTGAAAAATGTTGACATACTCGTACGTCATTTTTTATATATAATATAAGTAAAGTAAAGAAGTAAACACTTGTAGTTGTCAGTAGGTTAGTACCTACTGACAACTACAAGTCTTTAAAAGAACCGATATAAAAATAGAAATTTCTTTTTTAATTGAACTCATTAATACACAACATTAATAAAAAAAGCTACATTTGACAGAGACTGTATTTTAATCTATTTATAGAGATGACTAATTTCAAGGTCTGATATTTTTTTAAATTATTTTTATATTGTTATTCCACACTCAGAAAGAAAGAAAAACTGATAACTTTACCGATTATCATTTTCATTTATATTATAAGTTTATCATTATAGTTGTAACAGGCGTATAAGAATTTTGACATAGCTTGATAAGAACGTATGGCTTAGTTGGTCAAAGACGCTTGGACGGTTTCCAAGAGGCGTGGGTTCAAATCCTGCTACGTTCAAAAATTTTTATACGCTGAGTTCATTTTTCAGCGTTCAAGCAGTTACTTGAAGTGAATTGTATTTCCCAAAAAGGACAACGCTTTATCCACGATTTTTTCTGTTATTACTGCTTTAAAATCAGACCCGTGGCTTGTACATGAAGAACATACATGTCACTGGAATATATTTTTATATTATATTTGTATAATATACATTATGATTGGTAAAAATAATAAAGTTTAATTTAGGTATGATTAAATATCCTAGAATACTCTGGAAAAGAATTTTCATATATCAGTATGTAATAATGTCTTTGATTTTCGCGATTGTTACACATTTTAAATGAAACACCTTTAACTGTATTAATCGCGTATATCCCGTGACCACGGACTACTGTAAAGTGTTCGAAACGTCGGGTTTCCAAAAAACATGTTTAACAAACAATATACGCAATTAATCCGGTTAAAAAAAAGTGTTTCATTTAAAATGAATATTAACGCTATAATAAAAAGTAGGTTATTACAAGCGAAGAACTAATAAAACGAAGAAATTTAAACTTCAATTCAATATGTCCATAAAATTACTATAAATATGAAATATGAATGATAAATCACAGCAATATAGAGTATTTCCTGTTGTAAAAAGACTGTAAAAGATACAAAATTATAACTTTATTATAAGATGGAATACAAATCAGTATTGACATTTATATGTTTGTAGTGGAACTTCTAGTATATTATTTGTAAAATACAATAAATACTTCCGTTTGCTAGTTATAAAGTGTGCAACAGAACGGAAAGGTGTATGAGCACTGTAAAAGTATTGAATGGTCGAAGTTGAAGATCGATGAAAAGATGTAAATACGTTGCCAAATCAAAGAGTTTATTATTATTTTTATATGGAGGTGCTAAGATTAATATCCACATACGTTACATTTTAAAATATTTATGCTTTTATATTTTTGTAAGACGTTTTATATTTCATACATTTTAAGATCTCAACTGATTCTCATATTTATAATTGTTAAAAAGGAAGAACGTAATAAAGCGACACCTTAAAGCTTGAAGAGCGGCAGTAGCGGAAATAAGTAGTTTGCGAAGTTTACTTAATATTAGTTCTATGAAACTTCTTACATACTTATGATAACCTAGTCATCAATGTTTTCAATAAAATGTGATGTTAGCTTGTTGTTAAAACCCAATAACATTTTTTTTGAAGTCTTGATAATCATTGACATTACAATATTCTGTAGTGGAAATTAACTCCGCGCTCTGTCTTGCCCAACAAACAAATAAAAACGATCATACATTCTGTATGAGTGGTGATCGAACCTACAACGATCATATTTAAAGTCTAATTTTAACGTTAAGTTTAATAGGGTAGGCATTTCCGGGCGTATTTTTGTGCAACCGTAATTTTTTTTGACTAACGACGACGTTGTATTTGGAAAGACTCGGATATTCGCTTCAGTAGGTTAGTTGCCTCGGTTTTAAATATAATTTGCACTTGACTTCTAAATGTAAGGACGTCTACTTTGGCTTAGTGTGATATATACACTACACAAAATTGAAACAGTTTCACCTCTGCGATGAAACAGTAACTGACATAGAGAGTTTTAGATACTGTGTTTGGTTTCAGTCTTCTTCTTTTATAACATAGACTATATATATACAGAATTTATAAGGTTTACGTAAATTAAGATAGATAATTTTGTACGTTTTTTGCACCTCTTGACTATACAGCAATAATTCCTTCACCTACAATTAATTTTATTCAAAAACTTTGTGAAATTCATGTTGTTCGATCTATAAAATATCAGGTTCATTGTGCAATTTGAAGTGTATACGAATTTACAGTTATTGCATTTAAAAAATTAAAAGACATAGGTTACAAACTGTCGAGAGACAATAAAAAGATATTAAAAATTGAAAATAACAAAAAAAAATAAAAAGGCGATGAAGTGCAAGTCAGACTCGACTTTCCATTCCAATTTTAGGCTTGTATGTCAACGGGAAGTACAACTGTTAAAGATTGACAAACTTAACATTGTTTGAACCATTTTTGTGTGAAATTAAGTACAATTATAAATTTGTAATTGTACTTTATTTAATATGAAATTAGCTATGAAAGTCTTTATTTGGAAATGCAAGTTTCTCACTTTTCTACAACCATAAAATTAGAACGTAAAATTATCTATAGATTTTGATTATGCGGCAAATAAAGGTGACAATTTCGATATGTTGGCATATCCATTCATTTTATATGAAATAAATTACAATAATAAGTTTGTAACGATTTTTATTATATATAATTCTTACTTTTGTCACCTTTATTTATGATGTCTTTTTTTAACTGCAGATCCACGGAAAGTAGGTTAATATTATAGCAAATTTCATGCGAAATGCAGCAAAACCGATGGATAATATTGTTATTAAGCAAAGCTGGTATTTTTTGATTGTTTTGAGTGAGAAGATTGATTTTTTCTGTGCTCCAAAGTCAGACTCACATATTTGATATTAACTTTGGCTTAGTACCGTACACGGACAGGTCTTGATATACGGACACTTCGACAACAAGGTGATACTATAAAGACTCCATTTTTAACCTTTTGAAATATTTTGGGGTATTTATATATATATCCTCACATCTGGAGAATATCCATAGAGGAAATGAAATCTTTAATATTTTTATTGCCTCAAATTCGGTAGAAACAGCGTGAAAGTGAAAAGAAAGAAATATAAAATTTACGAGGGCTTTATTTTAATTACCTAGATTTTATAATTTTCCAGTTTTTTACTCTAGTTTTAAAGTTTCCATTTGTGATCCAAAGATCAATATATTTTCGAAAAATCTCTTATTTATTTAATTATTATTTATTTAATAGCACTTTTTAAATATTGTCTTACTTAATTGTATTTATTAATTAATTATCAATCATCAAATCGTAGTTGGATTGGAACTTTTAGATTGGACTTCGGCCGGCAGGTCACGTTTAACCCAAAACATGGCTTACTAGGCCTACAGAAGCACAAAGAAGATACCATACAAAGTTGCAATATATGTATCTCCTTTTGATACAAGGAAAATTTAACTCAACAATTTTCAACCTCTGTAAAACATACTTGACTCGCTTCCACACGTTAAATGAATATGAGAAAATGCAATCACTATATTTTTGCAAGTTTATGCTTTTATCGTTTGAACAAGACAAAAGAGAAAACTTCTACGTGGACAGTGTGAATTTGTGTATGTTTGTACGTATATTGTAAATATTTTATTTATAGGCTTCATCATCATCATCATCAGTCTATGACGGTCCACTGCTGGACGTAGGCCTCCCATAGAGCGCGCCACATTGTTTGGTCCACTGCTTTCCACATCTACTGTCTACCGGCGATCTTGCGAATATCGTAAGACCAGCGGGTCGGAGGTCGTCTCACGCTACGCTTGCTGAGACTCGGTCTCCACTCTAGGACTCGCCTGCTCCAGCGGCTATCGGTCTTGCGACAGATGTCCTGCCCATTGCCACTTCAACATTCTTATTCTACGAGCTATGTCCGTTACTTTGGATCTCTCACGGATAATCTCATTTCAAATTTTATCCGCGAGAGAGACACCTAACATAGCTCGTTCCATTGCACGCTTAAATTTATGGACTAGCCCTACCGTCAGTGTCCATGTCTCGGCACCGTACGTCAACATAGGTAGGACGCAATGCTCGAAGAATTTCGTCTTCAAACATTGTAAAATTGCCGACGTAAAGACCCGGCGCAGCCGAATCCTACTATCAGCTTCTCTATCAAAGTTGTACCGGCTTAGTTGGATAGTCTGGCCAAGGTAGACGTAATCCTGCACAACCTCGAGAGGGATACCATCGATAGAAATCGGTCCCGGCACGACATGTTCATTGAAAATTACCTTGGTTTTATCCAAGTTCATACCGAGACCGATCCGCCGAGAGGACTGATCTAGGTCGTTCAGCATTCCGCTAAGCTCCTCCAGCGTCTCTGCAAAGATGACTATATCGTCTGCAAAACGAAGATGTGAGGTTGACATTGACGCTTCGTGCAGTCCAGTCCAGTCTTGAAGATGTCCTCCATCGCGTTGGTGAATAGTTTTGGATATATCACATTTCCCTGTCTCGCGTTGGTGTATAGTTTTGGATATGTCACATCTCCCCGCGACACAGTTGAATCGGTGAAATTGACGACGAGAAGGCTTTCTCGTCGTCCACAAACGCCATACACAGCGGCTGATTGTACTCCTCGGTCTTCTGTACAATCTGCCGAACAGTATGGATATGGTGCTGTAGCCTTTACGAAACCCTGCTTGCTCTGGTGGCTGGAACTCATCAAGTCTATTGGCAAGGCAGTTCATGATGACCCTCGAGAACATCTTATAGACGTGGCTCAGAAGAGATATTGGCCTGTAGTTCCCCAATAAAATCGTATCACCCTATAACAAGTAAGTAAGCATGGGGAAGTTTCAGCGATGTCGAAGAGGAAGCCATCCATGCTGACGACGATTAGCTTTTAACAAAGTGTCCAGAGACTTCTACTGTTACTGCTCTACTTTTACTGCATAGGAACCGCGTAAAGACATTATGAACTTTACTTAATATTGCATGTTAGAGATTGAGGTAACGGGGCAAAGTGCAGCGTTAAGTTTCATTATTTAAACAAGCAATGCCCTGAAAATCGGTGGGGACCGGAGTGACTTAACTAAGTTCCTTCGGTCAGCGTTTCCTACTAAAAGTGGGAATAGCTCGAAGCTGAAAATACAAAATTAATTACCATTCTGACCTTTATTTATTTATTTAAACTTAACTAACTAGTAAATTGTAGCGAGTGACTAAGGAAGGAGAGAGACCACCGTTTTAAAGGTAACGTTTAACCCAGAAATGCATAGAAGGTAAAAGGGAAGTGTACTATCCTACTATCATATTATTTTTAGGCTGCACCGTTGTATTCATTAACGTCATTTGTATGTATTATTTTAAAAATGATATACATGCTATCTGGTCGAAACACCAAATATAATAGAACATTAGCTACAAACGCACAGATAAACAGACAAAAATTTTAAAAGGTACTATTTTGGGTCCTATTACATTAATAAACGTCACCCATAAGATTTTTTAGTATATCGTCCATGTGCAAATACTGATTTATTATAAGTATAGATAATATACATAAAAATAGGAATAGGATAAGGTTTAATACCCTTGTCCTTTTTATATGTATATTGTGTATTAAATAATTGACTTACAAGTTCTTTTTCATGCAAGCTTTTTCTGAAAATTTGTTGTCATATTGAACAAATTAAAAACGGCCTGTGCGGCGCAGGAGCACAAACGCACGGCTGTATAAACGTGACAATTTGTGGATTCGATCCCGATCGTTTTAAATTCGATCGTTCGTTTTAAAAAAATGAATTAGTTAATATTTTCATTTTGTTTGAGCTCTAAAGAAGGCAAAGAACGATATTGAGTTCTTCCACTTAACTTACAATGCGTCAAATTCGATGGAAAGTGCGGAATGGGTGCCAGGTTTGAGATATGAGAATCTTAACTGAAACCTTCCAAGCAGGTGGCTGTGGTAGCTTTACATTTATTCGTCGATTAAAAAGCTTGTAAAACTGTAACTCTTTAATTAAGATAGAAAAGATATTTTAAGTTTTGCCTACGAGTAAAATGATCAATCAAACAAAAACCTGGAAGCAGCCACATAGCTTACAGAGCAAGTCACGTTTAAACCAAAACGTAAGGTACCAAGGAGCCAGACATCGATAAGCGGTTACTAGACGTATCCTCTAGAGGACTCGTGCAGCTGCAACCCTCCCAAATTTGAACTATATCAATATTTATTTAATATACAAAAGTTTAAAAAGATAAAGCTATAGATGGTGAACAAGATATGAATCTGAATCTGAATGCATCTTCCAGATGCAAAATTTTTGAAGTGAACAAACAAAACGTGACTGCCAAAATATATTTATTTAGTAAAAAATATGTTTGAGGGCTGTCGTAGCATAAGCCTTCTAGGGTGCGAATATAAGCGTGACAAAAAGTGGATTTCTATTCGAAGTAAGAAACCTGACTTACACAAATACTAACATACTCGTATATTAAACAAATTTTAATGAAGTAAGCCTTTTAATAGCGTAACGCCTTTTAATAAGTAGTATCTGTTTTAATTAATCCACAATTATATGTATTTTTACAAGGGAGGGATATTTAAAATGAATGTTTTTTTGTCATAGACTTAATCCCGGTAAAACCTGGTTGGTAATCTCTTATCAATGTCTGCCACCTTGGTACCTTATGTTTTGGTTTAAACGTGACTTGCGCTGTAAGCTATGTTGCTGCTTCAAGGTTTTTGTTTGATCATTTTACTTGTAGTAAAACAAAATGTTTTAACTATAACTTTTGTATTTTTACTAGAAAGTTATACTTTTGCTAGCTTTTCAATTGATGAATGAACATAAAGCTACCACAGCTACCTGCGCGGAAGGTTTCTGTTTAGAAGACCCCGCAAAAAGCTCACCAGTTGGTATTTACAATATAAAAAAAGAATATAATTTAATTATATTTAATCCAATGATTTTAATTTCGTAAATCTTGTTGCAGATATTCTTCCTAAATGCTTTAATTATTATTATTAATTGTCTTTAACTTAAATTAATGTAGTAAGAAAATTGCAAATGCATTGTATAATTTTATTAATGACACGTATTTTTTTTTTAGACGATAAGACTATAAGATAGAATAACGATTTTGAAGACGATAACTTGACCTTATACAATATTGCCTTTCTTTCTGGTACTTATCGTGTCTATCACAATGTTAGTAAACTTTTGTGATAATATTGCATGTGGCGCATTATTTTATATCCAGCTTCACGATATATCCCGAACCTGGCATTCATTCCTCACTTTCCACCTAATTTGCCGCATTGTGAGTTGTGTAATTTGATTTGATTTGATTTGATTTAAATAAAAGTTGTAAAAAATTTGTTGTTCAGCAAAATGGCTACAACATTTTATTAATTTGACTGAAATTCTGTCATTAGAACACGAAAGTTAGAAAATAAAATAGCGTGATTCAAGCGGGCAAAGCAGAGGGCGGGTCGTTAAGTAATGTAAATATTTTTCAAAATAAAAATTCGCCATAAAAGTCTAAACAAATATGTATAAGTAATACATATAAATAGGCCTATAAATAAAATATTTATAATATACGTACAAACATATACGATTTAACACCGTCTACCTAGATATTTCCTCTTTCGCCTTGTTCAAACAACAAAAGCATAAATCTGCAAAAGTATAGTGAGTGCATTTTTTCATATTAGTATCGTTTAACGAGTGGAAGCGAGTCAAGTATATTTTACAAGGGTTGAAAACTGCAGGGTTAAATTTTCCCTGTATCAAAAAGAGATAGGTATACTGCAATTTTGTATGCTATCTTCTTTGTACTTCTGTAGGCCTAGTAAGCCATGTTTTGGGTTAAACGTGACCTGCCGGTCGTAGCCTTTTTCATTAATGGGGAGGCGATACTTGTTGATAACAATTAAGTAAGTAAGATATTGCTTAAAAAGTTCACTCACTCACTCAGCTTTAGGCTGTATTCCGCACGTGGCAGGGTAGGCAGAGGCAACTTGGGAACCTAGTGTTAAGACACTTCATTCTACTTCGGCTCCCCATTTTCCGCCGAATTTAAGGTATTGCGTGTTGATTGGCGGAATTCAACGCCGCGTTTTTTGCCTTGGACCAGAGCGAAGAAATGAAAACATTGAATATTTAAATTATTTTTTTTTTATTTTCTCGAGTGGGGTCGAACCCATAACCTGTCGGTTACAGTCACACGATTGTGCCGCTGCGCCATCCATCCACATGGAATCTTTAAAACTTGAGTAGACTAGAAAACTGGAAAATTTGGATTCTTGGGTAATTAAAATAAAGCACTCGTATTTCTTGTAATTTTCATTGCAATTATGTTTTTTCTCACTTTCACGCTGTATCCCGCATATGGTAGAGTAGGCAGAGAAAATCTGGGAACCAGGTGAGAAGACACTCGGTTCCGTTTCCTACTTTCCGCCGAATTTGAGCCATTGCACACATTCTTACCAGAGTGAAGAAATGAAAATATTAAATATTTCATTTCCTCCAGTGGTGATCAAACCCATATCCTACCGCGTGTACAATCACAACTGCGCCACGACAGGTCTCAATATGTGTTATTATTCATACATTTGAACCCCAGGTTATACAGTGTTTGATTGATTTATCGTTTGATGTTTTATTGGTGTTTCAACCAGATAGCAGCAGTAGCAGCTATATAATTTTTAAAATAATACATACAAATGACGTTAATAAATTAATACAACGGTGCAGCCTAAAAATAATATGATAGTAGGATAGTACACTTTCCTTTTACTTTCTATGCATTTCTGAGAACCTAGTACTGAATGTTCTGGGTTTAAACGTGACCTTTAAGACGGTGGTCTCTCCTTATTCACTCGCTATAATTTACTAGTTAATTAGTTTAAATAAATAAAGATCAGAATGGTAATTAAAATTGTATTTTTCAGCTTCAAGCTATTCCCACTTTTAGCAGAAAACGGTGAGGGAAGGAACTTAGTTAAGTCACTCCGGTCCCCACCGATTTTCAAGGTATTGCTTGTTTAAATAACGAAACTTAAGGCTGCACTTTGCCCCGTTACCTAAATATCTAACATGCAATATCAAGTAGAGTTTATAATTTCTTTGCGCGGTTACTATGCAGTAAAAGTAAAGGAAAAAATAACAGGGTAGAAGTCTCTCGATACTTTGCTAAAAGCTCATCGTCGTCAGCATAGATGGCTTCCTAGGATTCGGACATCGTTGAAACTTTCTCATGCTCATTTACTTATATAATAATATAATCTCCTCAAATTGTTCACCTGCTATACCAAATATTATTCCAATTCTTTCCCTATGAAATTTGCGTTTTTTTTTAAAATGAAGTCCTAAAGACATTTTTAAATATCGTCTTAAAGAGTACCTTATTAATTTAGTTGACTACTTTATTATTTATATGTTTTGAATACATTTATGTTAATATAAATTGTATGTAAGTATATGTATGTTTATTATATAAACACTAAATAAAATTAAAAAAAAATAAAAAAGCGGTCTGATGAACACTGACCAATTGATGTGTAGAAGATATTCGTGCGCTGGTGGAATAATTTTGAATTTGTCTGAGGTAAAGAAAGTGAAGTGTTTGACGTACACACACCTCCTGCCTTTACACGACGACCCGGTGGTACCTGCACGGTGGATCATGGAACGCTAGGTAGTTTCTTTTCTCATTGAACAGGTGCATCGAATCTTCACTACAGTACTCTGTATTGATTTGATTGTTATTTATATGATATTCAAATGAAACTGAACAATCACTATTCAGTACTTTCTCTTGTATGGTGTTTGTTGCCTATTATGTTTTTGATGTTCATATAATAAATATTTTGAGAAATAAAATGTTATGATAAAAATACTAGTTTGTTATATGTCTTGCTTATTTATTTAATAATTAAAATAGTAATTACTTACTTAGCTTCACGCTATATCCCTAGCGGGGTAGGCAGAGAGAACGGAGCGCCAAACGCTACGGTCTCGGCATACCTCTTTCGCCTCGTCCACTGTCATCAACCTCTTCATACATGCCCTCCGGGGGGTCCTCATGCTTTTTACGTGACCTTCCTCCAGTATCGTCGATACTGTGTTTTCGAAGGTCAACCGAGGTCTCCCCCTCCCTCTCTTACCACTCACTTTTCCTTCATAACTCTTTTTACCATTCTTTCTTCACTCATTCGCTCGACGTGCCCAAACCACCTGAGCACGTTCTTCTTCATTCTCACTGTAACATCCACGCTAGTACCTGCCATTCTGTGTATTTCTTAATTGGACATGCGATCAGATAAACTGACTCCGCATATCCGACGAAGAGATCGCATCTCTACAGCAATCATCTTTCTTACATTCTTCTTCTGTAATACCCACATTTCGCTGCCGTATAACAGTGTCGATACCAACACTGCATTGTGTACGGCCAAATGCGCAGCTATGCTGACGTTTCGCCGTCTCAACAATGCAGCTAAGGCACCGTTAACTCTGTTACCGGCAGCAATACGCCTTTCCACATCCATTTCGTACATTAATTAAAATAGTAGTTCTGTTTTATTAGTTGCTTTTTATGGTGAAAAATGTTTTGAAAGAAGAGACATTTATTGTCTATGTATGCATATTAAAAGCGACATTAATACTATTTTGTTAGTAATATACATGTGTATGTATGTTTATATGACGACTTTTAATTTTTTAAATATATTTTTAATATTTTTTTCCATTCGTTAATTAACTGTATAATGATGTAGTCTGGATAATGTTTTTCTTTCTAAAATCTAAAACTAAAGTAAAAACTAAAGTACCAGAATAAATTTAAAACTAAAGAACCAGGTCACTCAAAACTATAAATCATCATATCTCACAAAACGCATGCACCTAAATTTTACATAAATATACGGTTTATTTAACAAAAAAAAATGTAACCGCTATACTGGATATACTCAGGATATTAAACACTAATATAAATGAATAATTATTTAATTATGTATCTAATATTTTAAAAAAATATATAGTCGTAGTATACTTTTTTTAAGTATACAATATAACAATATTTGGGCCCTCAATTATTTTAAATTTAGGCGTAAATTTTGTTTATTATATCGTTTACTTTAAAGTGTCACCCGCGAAGACCGTTATGTACGAAATCAATGCGTTGATAATTCTTACTCATACAACATTAGGGCGGTGGAGGCGTATTCGTTTTAGAGTTTCTAGGCATCACAGGTGGTTTTTTGTATAATCTTAATAATTAATATTGTATAAGGTTATCAATATACACATACAATACAGCGTTGAATTCCGCTAATGTAGGGAACGGTATGTTAATTATCAAGTTTCCCCTGCTTACCCTGCTATGTACGGGAACAAGCTTGAAGTTGTAACCCACTCTTAAAGTTAAATTTATAAATAACATGGACATGTTATTTATAAATTTAACTTTAAGAGTGGGGTGGTGGTGTTTCATATCTATTTTATAAGTCAGTTTTTGTGATAATTATAATTTCGTGTACGTCCTGCTTTATTGAACCTTTCGAAAAAAAAAAAATAGTTAAGCCACTATCCTCTGTAGAGCAGTCAAATCGATAGGTATCTTTGCAAATATCTGTCTTACATTAAGATTGCTCGGAGGATATTATACTGATGTGAGGATAAGTTGCCCAGAATTTTTTTAAGGGCACGTTTTCCAAAAGGTAAAAATGGAGTCTTTATAGGATCACCTTGTTGTCCATCTGTCCACGTGACAGATTACATACATACATATCTGTAATAACTGACGATATGACAAAATTGATATATTTGTAATTATTATGAATATGTATGCTTCTCAGACTCTATTCTCTAAACAAAAGTACTATTAACACATAAAATATCTACATAATAAGGAAATAATTGTAGTACTTGTTTCAAACCTTTTATATATTTTTAATTGCATTTTAAATATAATTTTATATAATATTAAAAAACCCGCGCATCTGCATCCCTCATAAACTTAAACTATATAATATAAGCTTACTGAGTGTTGGTAATCTCTTATCAATGTCTGACACCTTGGTACCTTATATTTTGGTTTAAACGTGACTTGCGCTGTAAGCTATGCGGCTGCTTCCAGGTTTTTGTTTTCTCATTTTACTGGCAGGGAACATAAAATATTTTTTCTACTTTTACTAGAGATTTAGACTTTTGCTGGCTTTTAAATCAACGAATAAACTTAAAGCTACCATAGTCAGCTCGACAGGTTTCTAATCTACAGAGCCCGCAAGAAGCTCATCAGTTGGTACTTATAACATAAAAAAATGAAATATTTACATTTAATCTAATGATCTCAATGTTACACATCTTGCTGTAGATATTCCTAAATACTTAAATTATTATAACAGTTACTTTAAATTCATGTTGTAGCAAATTTAAAATGTATTGTGGAATTTTATTGAAGCCAGGAAATAAATATGTTTATTTCCCTTTTGGAGATGATAAAGTAGTGAACTTACAAAACTTACAAAGTGGGGAACATTACATATGTAAGACAAACAAATATTAATAATATAAATATTTTTAATGTTTTAAAGTATTATTCCACACCTAGGACAGAAAATACTTAACTTAAATTTAAAAAGCGTATAAAAATTTTGAACGAAGCAGGATTTGAACCCGCGCCTCTGGAAAACCGTTCCAGCGCTCTGACTAACTAAGCCATTCGTTCTCACCAAGCTCCGTCGAAATTCTTATACGCTTGTTACATCTTTTTTATGTTGTTAGCATCTCTGACATATTTATGTTGTTAGCATCTCTTTTTTAAATTTAAGTTTAGTATTTTCTGTCCTAAGTGTGGAATAACATTTTAAAACATAGTAAAAATATTACAATAAATATAATATACGTACAAACATAAACAACTTAACTCTGTCTACGTAGATATTTTCTCTTTCGCCTTATTCAAACGCTAAAGGTATACACTTTCAAAAATATAGTGAGTGCATTTTCTCGTATAACTTTCATTTAACGTGTAGAAGCGAGTCAAGTATATTTTACAGGGGCGGAAAACTGCAGTGTTAAATTTTCCCTGTATGAAAAAGAGATAGGTATACTGCAATTTTGTATGTTATCTTCTTTGTGCTTCTGTAGGCCTAGTGAGCCATGTTTTGGGTTAAACGTGACCTGCCGGCCGTAGTCTCTTTCTGAAAGGGGGAGGGGACACTACTTAATACAGTAACGTAATGAATAATAATAACTTTATTTTTCATGAAATTTGAACCCCAGCTTATATTGTATTTGTTTATCAATATACAATAGGCAAAGAATGATACAGAAAAATGATGTCGTAAAATACAACGGCGCTACAAATGTTCATATTTAAAAAAAATCGTTTCTATTTCCTAGTTTTACGATTAACTTCTTTTAATGTGAATCTTTTAATCGTGAAATAATTTTCAATTCGGCTCAGTTAAAGAAAGTAAGCGTCAAGACACTTGTTTGAAGTCCACACACATCCTGCCTTCACGCGATGCCCCGGCACCCGCATGGTGAATCAATGGAACGATAAGTAGTTTATTTTCTCGTTGCACAGGTGCACCGATCTTCACCATCTTCAGTATATCTCGATTTTTCTAAATATATTTTTTATATATTTTCAGTTCAGTTGTTTAGTTGTGGAACATTTTTTTTTTCATTCGTTGTCATTCATTTTGCATCTGGATAATTATTTCTTTCACGTCACGTTTAATTTAAAACTAAAGTACCAGGGTACTAAACCCGGAAGGAGACGGTGCTAGTATCACTATTAGCATTCAATGTTGTTTGCATTGGTGATCTCGTTTCTATGCACATTGCGTAGCTCAGTCTCTTTCATTTCAACAATATTATCTTATTACGTACGAAGTATTTGCGAACACTCGAATATAATAATAATACCTATAAATAAGTTTTTTTGCAGCTCTTTTTTTATTTTCCAGTTAAACGATAAGTAAGTATATAAAATTGTTTAATATATTTATATTTATATATTCATTCGTGAAAGAGGAAACTATTTGTATTGAGTGTATTACGGTTAAAACCGGCAGCCTGCTTTGGAGGGAGATGTACGTTTACAACAATAGAGTACTGCGTAGTGCATATTAAAATAAACATCGAAATATGAATGATATCTTCAATCGATGCTAACATGGCAGCGGGGTAGGCATAGAGATCGGAACGCCAAACGCTACGGTCTCGGCATACTTCCTTCGCCTCGTCCACTGTCATCTTCAACTTGCAATTTACCCCAGGTTAAAAGTGTAGTGGAGGGACGTAGCTACAAATAAGTTCAATTGATGATAAATTTTATTTTAAAGTTGGGGTCAATTGCAAAAAATACATAAAATAATGTGTAGATTGTGTGTTAAGGGTCTGTCGTGGTGCAGAAGGCCTGTCATGGCGCAGCGGCACAAGTGAGTGACTGTAACCGACATGTTGTGGGCTCGATTCCCAGTCGAGGAAATGAAAAATTTAATATTTTCAATTTAAATATTTAATGTTTTCATTTCTTCGCTTTGGATAAGGCTAAACGCGGCGTTGAGTTCCGCCACTCAACACGCAACGCCTCAAATTCGGCGGTAAGTGGGGAACGGAAGTGGAATGGAGTATCATAGTAGTTAACACTAGGTTCCCAAGTTTCCTCTGCCTACCCTACCATGTGCGGAATAATGCGTAAAGCTGAAGAATGTATGTGCAAAAGAAATGTGAAAAGATGAGCGCGTGAATAAAAAAGCTTCCATCCACCAAGTTACGTTTAAACAAAAACATTGTCTACTAGGTAATCATCAATAGTCAGGCGGTAATTAGTTAGTTGTAAATAATATATGAATGAGATTTTGAGCATTTTAAGATAAATCGCGCAGCGCAAAACTGTAAGCGTGATGTGATTGGCTGACTACAACGAGATACAACTCCTAGCGGTCACGTTTTATCCAAAACATTGGTGACCAGGATACCATAAGTTTCATAGAGCCACTATTAAATAAACTCTGCGTTAACTACTTATGTCCGCTACCGCTGCGCTTCAAGCTTTCTAGTGTAGCGCTTTTTCACGCTCCATAAAAAGTCTCTATTCTTTCTTCTTAACAATTATAAATACGTGTATAGCTTGAAAATATTTATTAATGAAACCTTAAAATATATGAGTTTAATTGATTTTCAGTAGAATACGGACTTGTATATACTTAAATTGCTTGTGAAAATTTACAATAACAAATAATTTGATGAACTGGTTTGAATTACTCTCTGAATTACTATGCGTTATATCGAGGTGCTATAATTAATTCCTACTAACGTTTTATTTACTGCATTGAAGGGCATGATAATTACATTAGTTATTATTATTGGCAATTGACGAAACTTAATGTAACTGTGCTACGTACGCACTTTTGAAACCCTTATTTAATAGGCGAGAAGAATGTTTTGGCTAAGTGTGATGTGCTGGTCTGTATTTAAGGAAAAAATATTTTTTTAGGAATCATTAACAGTATCGATAAGTATATCTTATGTAGTGTACTAAATAATCTTACTGGCACACCGTGGGAACGCAAAGCGGAGTGTGCTAATATTTGCATGAAAAAGAAACGTTGAGGCCAATTGTGAGGCAATGTGTGACTGTAAGTGCGATAGGATATGGCTTTAATTACCACTTGCTCTGGTAACGAAGCAAAGAACGATGTTAGATTTCGCCACTCTAGACAAAATGCCTCCATAATTGCCAGTGGGGAGGGAAAAAAACTTAATGAAAAGCAATAGAAAGTACTAACAGTTTATTTTTTCAATTCAGTGGTTATTTTAATTTATTATAACGTTTTAATAAATTTAAGAAATAAAAAAAATAAAGTCTGAGTTACTACTCAGTTTGAGTTACTACTATATATGTTATATACACATGTCGAGACGGGTGAATCAGAAATAGGTAAAGATACTAAACTTAAATTTAAAAAGCGTATAAAAATTTTGAACGAAGCAGGAATTGAACCCGCGCCTCAGGAAAACCGTTCCAGCGCTCTGACCAACTAAGCCATTCGTTCTCACCAAGCTCCGTCGAAATTCTTATACGCTTGTTACAACTTATTTATGTTGTTAGCATCCCTGTAGGGAGATTTTTACAAATTTCCGCTACCCAAAGACAACTCGTAAGAATTATCGTTTGGCAAGAGTGAATACTATTTATTTTAATATTTTTACTATGTTTTTAAAGTGTTATTCCACACTTAGGACAGAAAATACTAAACTTAAATTTAAAAAGCGTATAAAAATTTTGAACGAAGCAGGATTTGAACCCACGCCTCTGGAAAATACTAAACTTAAATTTCTCTTGCCAAACGATAATTCTTACGAGTTGTAATCTCTTATCAATGTCTGACACCTTGGTACCTTATGTTTTGGTTCAAACGTGACTTGCGCTGTAAGCTATGTGCCGCTTTCATGTTTCTTTTTTTGATCATTTTACTCGTAAGTAAAACATAAAATATCTTATCTATTTTTACTACAGTGTTAGACTTTTGCAAGTTTTTAAATTGGCAAATCGATGATGACAATAAAGTAAATCGATGAATATAATGCAACCCCAGCACAGCCAGCTCAATAGGCTTCTGATCGATAGAGTCTGCTAGAAGCTCACCAGTTAGTTTTCATCATATAAAAAATAATATAATTATTTACATTTATTTAATCCAATGATCGAAGTTTACACATCTTGCTGCACTTACTTACTTATTTACTTAGCTTCAAGCTATATCCCTAGTGGGGTTGGCAGAGAGAACTGAGCGCCAAACGCTACGGTCTCTGTGTATATCTTCATTGGATATGCGATCAGCTAAACTGTTTCCGCATATCCGATGAAGAGATCGCATCTCTACATTATTCATTTTTCTTAATTTTTTTTCTGTAATACCCTCGTTTCGCTGCCGTATAACAGTGTCGGTACCAACACCGCATTGTGTACGGCCAAACGCGCAGCCATGCTGACGTTTCAAAGTCTCAACAATGCAGCTAACGTCCCGTTAACTCTGTTACCGGCAGCAATACGCCTTTCCACGTCCATTTCGTTTCTTACGTCTCTATTAAATATACTTCCCAGATATATTACCACATTCATTTACACTGATCTTACATTCTGTTCTTTGTTCATTTCTTTCAAATATCAGAACCTTCATCTCATTCTCATTCAGGCTTAGACCATTATTCGCACATCTTCTTTCAGAGTGGTAACCAATGCCTGTAACTAGCTTTCTGATGATGCAGTAAGCACTGCGTCATCTGCCTAAAGCAGGCAATTTATTTACTTTCACTCTTATGTCACTTTGACAAACTCCATGAGGACACTTGCTGAAGATATTCCTAAATACTTTAATTATTATAATTGTATTTACAGTTACTTTAAATTCATGTAGTAGCAAATACGTTGTAGAATTTTATGAAAGACACGTATTTATTTACGTTTAGGAGACAAGCTGGTGAACTTCAACGGTAAGGTTTCAATCTTCTCTTTATTTCTAATGAATTTCCTATCGTGTATTTTTGTAAAAATATTACATATGGCGAAGGACCAACCAATATAAATAATATAAATAATACCAAGAATTAATTTTCATTACATCTTTAATTATTTTAAATCGTAAAACATTCTAACTAAAAAAAAACTACACAATAATTCTAGTATTATTTAATATGTCATATATACCCACTAAATTTCTTCTGAAATACAATTTTCAAATATAACAAATAATTTTCTAAGAAAATGTTTACATAAAATAAGCTTGTATTCAGTACTTCTATCTAATTCCTATGAAATTTAACACACATACATTTCAAAATAAAAATCCGCTATAAAAATCTAAAATAATGATATGATACGTACAAACATACACAACTTAACACTGTCTATAAACATATTTTCTCTTTCACCATGTTCAAACGACAAAAGCATAAACTTGCAAAAGGATAGTGAGTGCATTTTCTCGTATAAGCTTTATTTAACGTGTGGAAGCGAGTCAAGTGTGTTTTACAGGGGTTGAAAACATTTGCAAACGGTTGCTGAGTTAAATTTTCCCTGTATCAAAAAGAGATAGGTATACTGCAGTTTTATATGCTATCTACTTTGTGCTTCTGTGGGCCTAGTAAGCGATGTTTTGGGTTAAGCGTGACATGCCGGCTGTAGTGTCTTGCTTTAGGGGGGAGAGAGGAAGGAACTTGATACACTTATGTAACATATCGCCTAAAAAGCTATTAAACTACACTAAAATCCTAGAAAATTCTTGGGTAATTAATAAATAGCGCCCTCATATATTTTATAATTTTCATTACAATTATGCTTTTTTTTCACGCTGTACCCTATACATTGCATAGTAGGCAGAGGAAACTTGGAAACCTAATGTGAGGATACTCGGTTCCGTTCCCCATTTTCTTTTAAAATGGAAGGCTTTGCATGTTGAGTGATGGAAATCAACGTCACGTTTTGCCTTTATTTAATTTCCTTCGGTGGGGATGGAAGCCACACCGAATGAAACCAAATCCGAATGGGTAATAAATAGTATTTTTCAGCTTTAAGTTATTTCCATTTATAAATAGTATTGCTGGTTGCTGGTCGTTCGTTCAACACTTCGTTCAACTTGCGCCGAAGCATGTGAATGCCGCCGGGGCCTTTGGCAGGCTTCTGCCGCTGCGCCACGACAGGCCTATTTTATTATCGATGTCTTAAAATATGACTTATTAATAAATTGAGCTTAAATTAAAACTAATTTTGAATTCTTTATCATGAAAATATGTTTACTTAATATTATTATTATTTGGGTTCACGCTGTACAGCGCATATAGTAGTGTAACTAACTAAAGGGGCATGGAGGGATCTAGACAGGTCAGCACGCCCAGTTTTTAAAACATCACTTGTTGAAAATGGCGGAGCTCATCAAATTGTTTATTATTGTTAATGTCGATTTTGTATTGTTTTTTTACTTTGCTTGCGCATTGAATTCTGAGTGTTCAAATGAATGATCCTCTTTTCATCAATACCAAAATTAAATGACCTAATTGATCGGGTCACCTACCTATGTTTGTGTATGTAAATATATAATAATAATTCCTTTCGTTACGTCACGTTTCATTTAAGACCAAAGTACCAGGGTATCAAAAGCAGACAGGAGAATGACACGTTTTTATTATCAATGTCCTGTTTGCACTGTAGACTTCGCTCCTATGACTACAAGTGAATCGACTGCATTACGCAGAGTGCATACTCTGCGTAATGCATTCGATTCACTTCCATCAGAATATCGTAATCATTTCTCAACCAATGGTGGACATTAATAAATAAACGTTATTTTTTATGACATGTTTTTATATGACATGTTTCATGTTTTCTGCCGTGTGATCCCGGCTTAGAATAGCTGAGCAGCACCCTGGTACTGATGGTGTCGTAAGAGGCGACCAAAGTGCGTGTGGTAGAATCACGTTGCCAGCAATGGCAACACGCATGGGCAGATTCGACCGGATTGTTACCACCCCCGGCATTTAAGACCGGCGTTAAGTAGTGGCATTGGCCACTGCGTTTCGCAATAGATAATGCCGGGCCCCGGTGCCCTTCCACCTTAAAAGACGGCAACGCTCCTGTAGCTCCTCTGGAGTTACACGGGGTCGTGGGCGACGGTGATCACTTACCATCGGGTGACCCGTACGCTTGTTTGCCGTCTCTTCCATAAAAAAAAAAATACTTTATTTTATTAAAATAAAGATATAGTTTGTTTAAAAAGTGTGTAATGGCTTGATCTATACTGAAATATAAATTGTAAAGGCATAAAAATATGTAACACATTTTAATAATATATACTTATTTTTATAGTTATTATAATAAGCTCTTTAACTTTTTAGGAATTATACATTTGTATAATATTGCATATATACTATTAATTTTACAAATGTAAAATGAAATTTCAAATCAAATTTTTAAGATTCTATCTGTTTGCAAGTTTCATGTCAAATAAGTAACAATTAGTTGTTATCTGCCACGGATTTATTTTTTTACTATCATCTAATGGTAATATTTTAACTGGATTTTTAATGGAACATGTATTCTCCTATTGTTTTTTTTATCATACAACCTCCTCGTGTGTTCTCCATTCAATGCACATTGGCTAAGTGGTCTACAGGCATGCTCAAAACGCCATAATTGAAGAACTGAACTGGACTGTGTAATTAATATTTTTATAATTTAAAATATACTCGTAATAAATACAAAAAAATAAACATCGAAACTGAATGGTATCTTCAATTGATGCTTAGCTTCACGCTGTATCCCTAGCGGGGTAGGCAGAGAGAACGGAGCGTTAAACACTACAGTCTCGGCATATCTCTTTCGCCTCGGCCACCGGTCGGTCATGTCATCTGCAACTTGCAATTGACTATAAGTTAAAAATAAAATTCATGAATTGACATTTGTAGTACATTTGTAGGACGGAGCTACAAATAACTTCAATTAATGATGAATTTTATTTTAAATTTGGTGTCAATTGCAAAAAACATAAATTAATGTGTAATGAGTTGAATGTGCAAAAGATAAAAGGCATCACGTTTAAACAAAACATCGCCTACTTGGTGATCATCAATAGTTAATAGTTGAGCTTTTGAAGATAAACCGCCCAGCGTAAGACTGTAAACGTGATGTGATCGATTGGCTGAATACAACGAGATTAAGCCCTAGCGGTCACGTTTTATCTAAAACATTGGTGACCAGGATACCAGAAGTTTCATAGAGCCACTATTAAATAAATTCTGCGTTTACTACTTATGTCCACTACCGCTGTGCTTTAAGCTTCCTAGTGTAGCGATTTTTTACGCTCTATAAAATATTTCTATTCTTTCTTCTTAACAATTATAAAAACGAGAATAGCTTGAAAATAGTTATAGTGAAGCCTTAAAATATATGAGTTAATCTGCTTCTTAGAAAAAGTGGAAACATTTGAACGCTGCGGGATTTGTATCGGCGCCTATTGTAAACCGTCCAAACGAACTGACTAGTATATATAATAATGTCTTTGATTTTCGCGATTGTTACACATTTTAAATGAAATGTATATTGTTTGTGTTTTTTTGGGAAACCCTACGTTTCGAACACTTTACAGTAGTCCGTGGTCACGGGTAGACAGCAGACAGAGTCTGCCCGTGACCACGGACTACTGTAAAGTGTTCGAAACGTCGGGTTTCCAAAAAAACATGTTTAAAAAATAATATACGCGATTAATCCGGTTAAAATTTTTACATTTAAAACGATTAGTATATACTTATTTTATTTACGTTTTACTTTCTGTATTGAAGAGTACAATAATTATCTTTAGTTATTATTATTGCTATTTGACGAAACGTAATGAAACTGTCCTACGCACTTTTAAAAGCCTTATTTAAGAGACGAGAAGAATGTTTTGGCTAAGTATGATGTGCTGGAAAACTGTACTTAAGGAGAAAATATTTTTTAGGCAACATTACCAATATCCATAAGATAAACTCGTATGTATATAGTGTAGTAATTATTTTTTTTATTTTTTTTTTATGGAAAAGACGAGAAACAAGCGTACGGGTCACCTGATGGTTAGTGATCACCGTAGCCCACGGGCCCGTGTAACTCCAGAGGAGCTACTGGAGCGTTTCCGACCTTAAAGGTGATTAGGCACCGGGGTCCGGCATTACCCAATGCGGCCAAAGCCATTACTTAACGCCGGTTTTAAATGCGGGGGTGGTAATAATCCGGTCGAGTCTACCCATGCGTGTTGCCATTGCTGACATTTCCATTTGGAGTAAGGAACCTGAAACATAAATACTGACATAGATTTGTTTAATTTTAGTGGTAGTATGCAATCGGATTGTATCTGTTTAAATTAATCCACCGTTATGTCTATTTTAAAAGGAGGGAGGCTAAGTCGTACTTCACACGTTAGACCAAACCCCGTTCAATCCTGGATGTTGGTAATCTCTTACTAATATCTGACACCTTGGTACCTTATGTTTTGGTTTAAACGTGACTTGCGCTGCAAGCTATGTGGCTGCTTCCAGGATTTTGTTTAATCATTTTTCTTGTAAGTGTAAAACATAAAAAAATCTTTTCTATTTTTACTACAGACTTAGACTTTTACAAGCTTTTAAATCGACAAATAGACATAACGCAACCCCAGCACAGCCAGCTCGACAGGCATCTTCTGGTGGAAAGAGTCAGTTAGAACCTCACCAGTTAGTATTTATAATATAAAAAATAATACAATTATTTACGCCAATGATAGTTGTTTACATATCTTGCTGCAAATATTTCTAAATATGTACTTAAATTATTAGAATTGTCCTTACAGTTACTTTAATTTAATGTAGTAGCAAATACATTGTAGAATTTTATTAAAGACACATATTTATTCACTTTCTGGAGATAAAGAAAGTGGTGAACTTAAGGCAACGTTTACAGTCTTGTCTTTATTTCTAATGAATTTCCTGTCGTTGATTTTTGTAAAAAATATTGCATATGGCATAGGACCAACAAATGTTAATAATTTAATAATAATACCAAGCATTAATGTCTTTACATCTTTTGTTATTTAAAATCATAAAACATTTTTACTTGAAAAAAAAAAAACAATACTTTAATTACAATTACAGCATCATTTAATAGGTCAATATACTAAATAACTACTTCTACCCAATCCCTATCAATAAAAATTCGCTATAAAAATTTAAAATAATATGTACAAACAAACAAGCCTATAAATGAAATATTCATATTATACGTACAAACATATACAACTTAACACTGTCTACGTAGATATTTTCTCTTTCGCCATGTTCAAACGACAAAAGCATAAACTTGCAAAAGGATAGTGAGTGCATTTTCTCGTATGAGTTTTATTTAACGTGTGGAAGCGAGTCAAGTGTGTTTTACAGGGGTTGAAAACATTTGCAAACGGTTGCTGAGTTAAATTTTCCCTGTATCAAAAAGAGACAGGTATACTGCACTTTTGTATGCTATCTTCTTTGAGCTTCTGTGGGCCTAGTAAGCGATGTTTTGGGTTAAACGTGACTTGCCGGCTGTAGTCTCCTGCTTTAGGGGGGAGAGAGGAAGGAACTTGATACAATAAGGTAATTAATTTATTGCCTAAAAAGCTATTTATTTATTTAATAGCTTATTCGAAAATATATTGATACACCGATGAAAACTTTAACATTTGACTACACTAAAATCCTAGAAAATTCTTGGGTAATAAATAATAAATAAATAAGGCTCTCATATTTCTTATAATTTTCATTACAATTATGTTTTTCACGCTGTATCCTATACATTGCATAGTAGGCAGAGGAAACTTGGAAACCTAATGTGAGGATACTCGATTCCGTTCCCTACTTTCCTTTGAATTGGAAGGCTTTGCTCTTTGCGAGCAAAGAAATGAAAATGAAAAATATTAATTTCCATCGGTGGGGATCGAGCCCACACTCTATCGCGTTTACAGTTACAAGCTGGTACCTCTGCGCCACGACTGGTCTCAATTGTGTCATTTTTCATGATATTTGAACCTATATATTGTGTTTGATTGATTCATCAAATCATGTTTTATTGCTGTTTCAACCAGATAAGACGTATAAATTGGCAAAAATAAAAATAATACACATAAATGATGTTGATAAATTCATACAACTGCGCAGCCTACTTTGTTAGTAAGATAAAAAAAATATGTCAGTAGGGTACACTTGCCTTTTACCTTCTATGCATTTCTGAGAACCTAGTACTGAATGTTTTGGTTTAAACGTGACCTTTACAGTCTCCTTCACTACAAAAGGTTGTTTTTTTAGTAATAAAAATCCGAATTGTAATAAATTGTACTTTTCAGCTTTACGTCATTTATATTTATATGGCAAGGAAAACTGAGGGAGGGTTACCACTAAAGCCCTCCTATTTCATGGCCCGCGTAGAAGTTTCGCTCGTAGGCCTGCCTATTCTACGAATGTAGGGACAGGAGATGGAGGTACGGACTCAGATAAAATATCTGGGTCTAACTCTGCATAGTTGCTGGTCGTTCGTTCAACACTTCGTTCAATTTGCGCCGAAGCATGTGAATGCCGCCTGGGCCCTTGGCAGGCTTCTGCCGAATATCAGAGGACCAGATACTCCATGTCGACAACTTTATGTCGGCGTGTTGAGATCTATGGCTCTGTATGGTGCCCCTGTGTGGGCGGATTCTCTTACCGCTCTCAATAAGATTTAATTGCGGAAGGCTCAGCGGATCATAGCGATAATAGTGATTCGGGTTTACCGTACGGTGTCCTGGATGGCAGCAACTCTCTTGGCAAGCGATCCGCCCTGGGAGCTACAGGCGGAAGTGCTTGCCAGAGTACATGCGTTTTGCGTAAGCGAGCGGTCGCGAGGTGTGCATCCAACGTCGGAGGATATTGCTAGGATCAGGAGGAGAGCGGATGAAGCTCTGGTCCAGCGATGGGGGGAGGATCTGAGGAGTCCAGTGGCTGGCCTAGTGACGGTGGAGGCGATCGGTATCCTGACGTTCAGGCTGGAGCAGGTGCTGACAGGGCACGGGTATTTAGGCAAATATCTGCATCAAATTGTACGTCGGAAGAGGTCGCCGGTTTGCCATGAGTGTGATGCCTCCGTGGACTCGGCGCTGCACACTCTGGCTGTATGCCCCGCTTGGGCCCCACAACGCCACGCCTTGATGGCTATAGTGGGTAGCGACCTCTTATTTTATAGTGTGGTGGGAGTAATGCTAGACTGTGAGATGAACTGGTCTGCTATGGCCTCCTTCTGCGAATCAATCATCACGTTGAAGGAGACTGCGGAGCGGATACGTGAGAGCAGGAGGAGACGCTATGCGCATCTCCAACTCTTCCTACCTTTGATGAGCTACTGCAGGAGGTTTCTTGCCCTAAAAGTGGGGCACTCTGAAGGCGACGGTGGCCCGTGAAGGGGCCCTTCGCCGAGACACCGCAGTAGTTAGCGCGAACGGCGTCTCTCATAGGTGAAGTGGGTCCGCTGGGTTTTAGTGGGTAGGATCAAATCTCTGATGAGTCTCACAGTAACGCTTGTCCGTAAGGAACGTACTTGCGCTCCGCCTAAATGCATTTCCCAGTGAAAAAAAAAAGAAAAAAAGTTTTACCACCACTTAGTTAAGACACTCCGGTCCACAAGAATTTTCCGACTTTCGAGGCATTGCTTGTTAAATCCGCATGCTTATTATTTATATTATAAATCTCTCAGCTTCACGCTGTATCCCGCACTAGGCAGGGTAGGCAGAGGGAACGAAAGTGAAACCTAGTGTTATGACACTCCGTTCCACTTCCGTTCCCCACTTTCCGCCGAATTTGAGGCATTGCGTGTTGAGTGGCGGAACTCAACGCCGCGCTTTGCCTTATTACCAGAGCGAAAAAATGAAACATTAAATATTTTAAATTGAAAATATTAAATATTTCATTTCCTCGACTGGGGATCGAACCCAGAACCTGTCGATTACAGTCACACTCTTGTGCCGCTGCGCCACGACAGGCCTCAAGAGTACCAATTTAGATCAGTAGTTTATTATTTATATGTTTTGTATATACGTATGTCTGTATAAATTGTATGTAAGTGTATGTATGTATGTATGTTATATAAACACTAAATATATTATGTGTAAAGTTTTTAATATATGTATTTAAAATAATACATGTACAGGAAAATAAAATACTTTTCGAATTTTCAAAAACTTACAATTTTCAAGACTGTGTGTAAATAATGTGACACACAGAATAACTACACACTAACAAAATATTATAGGCAATAAAGCCATAAAAATATCGTTATATTTAACAATGATTTGTGCTTGATTCATCTAGTAAGAAATTTTATTGTTATTATTTATTGGCCTGGGAAACTTGTATAATTTATAAAATGACACAATCGTGTATATGTATATGTATATGTTTGGGGCACTTAGTTAACTATTTTTTAATCATTTACTTACTGATTACGTATTTTTTATTGGTTTATTATTTTTTAAATATCCCTATGGGGGTGGGTGGTGTGCAGCCTATTTCATTATCGATGTCTATACGATACTTTCATTATAAAATATAGAAAAGACTGCTTTTAAGAGCAAATTTGCATAATAATAATCACTTTTTCTTTCTTACATGCCGAAATTTTTCTTCGCCAATGATCACAAAAGAACGTAAGAGACATTTTTGTATTGTCTTTACTTTGTCCTGCGCATTGAACTTAAGTATTTAAATTAATGAACGACCTAATTGGTCGGGTCACCTACACCTACCTATGTGTGTGTTGTAAGTTAAATAGTAAGCATAATAAATAATAATTCTTTCGTCACATCACGTTTCGTTTAAGACCAAGTTACCAGGGTATCAAAAGCAGACAGGAGATGACACTTTTTTATTATGAATGTCAAGTTTGCGCTGTAGCCTTCGCTCCTGTATGCACTCTGTGTAATGCATTATTTTATATGACATGTACTTTATTTAATTAAAATAGGGAATATAGTTTGTTTAAAAGGTGTGAAAAAGTTTGATCTATGCTGAAACATTTATTTTAAAGGCAAAGTGATGATATGTGACGCATTATAATAATATATATACCTATTTTTATAATTTATTTGTATAATATTGCATATATAATATTAATTTTATAAACGTAGAATGAAATTTCTAATCAGATTTTTAAGATTCTTTTTTTATGTATGTTTCATGTCAAATAAGTAACAATTAGTTTTTATCCTCTGTCACTGACTTCGAATAAAATATAATTTTTTGTATAAATTTATTGTTTTGTTGTAGGTGATGGTAATATTTTAACGGAGGACGGATTTTAAACTTGGGGTCAATTGCAAAAGAAATATAATAAATAAATTAAATAGCAAAAGAAATTCGAATGTGCGTGCATAGAAAAGCTTCTACCAAGTCGCGTTTAAAATCAAAATATTTATCTAGTAGGTCATCATCTATAGTCAGGAGGTAATTAGTTTTTATAATATGTGATTTTGAGCTTTTTAACATTAATTGCCCAGCACGAGCAAGCAACTCGCGAATGCGAAACGTATGATGTGTTTGTTTGGCTGACGGATACTTACTATAACGAGATTAAAGCCTAGCGGTCACGTTTTGTCCAAAACATTGGTGACCAGGATACCAGAAGTTTCATAGAGCCACTATTAAATAAGCTGCTTCCTAGTGTAGCACTATTTCAACTAAAATCTAAAACTTTATTTATGGAAAAAAAACAATCAGGCCACATTACATATGGTATATACAAATATGTCTAGATGGGTGGATGGGGAATGGGTGAAGAACTTAATGCATGTATCGTTGTATAGATTGATTCTAGGGTTAGGGGTTGGGTGTTGGTAATCTCCTGTTAATTTCTGATATCTTAGTATCTCATGTTTTGGCTAAAACGTGACTTGCCCCAAGTTATTCGTTGCTTTCGAGGTTTTGACCGATTGATGATTGATTACACACATATATATATATCCGTAATTAAATAACAAATTTTCTGATGAATTGGTTTAAATTACTTCCTATGCGTTATATCGAAGTGCTATGACTTATCCACTTACGTTATATTGTCAGCATTGAAGAAGCACGATGATAAATAATCATTACTGATTATTATTGTTGTTGGTATTTGTCGAAATTGAATACAACTGTCTGAAGTGAGAATAAAGATCTTTAAACCGAACTGTCCTATATATTTTGAAAGCCTAGTTTTTATTTATAACCGAGTAGAACGTTTTGGCTAAGTGTGATATGCTGGGAAATTGTATTTAAGGAGTAAAAAATTGCTTAAGCCACATTACTAGCAGCGATATGCAGTGTAGTAGTAAATAATCCTACTGGTACAATGTGAGAATGTAAAGCGGAGTTTCCTGCCAATTTTAGCATGAAAAATCATTTGGTAATCTCTTATCAATGTCCGACACCTTGGTACCTTATGTTTTGGCTTAAACGTGACTTGCGCCGTAAGCTATGCGGCTGCTTCCAGGCTTTTGTTTGATCATTTTACTTGTAGCTAAAACATAAAATATCTTTTCTATTTTTACTAGAGTGTTTTGCAAGCTCTTTAATCAAGGAATGAACATACAGCTACCACAGCCAGCTAGACAGCTAGGCTTCTGATCGTCGGAACCCGCAAGACGCTCACCTGTTCATATTTATAATATAAAAAAAGAATATGAATATTTACATTTAATCTAATTGTAGTATTTTTTGAAGACGATAATAAGTTGGGGTTTAATCATATCTTTATTTTTAGTACTTATCGTGATTTTGTGTAAAAATATCGCATAACCATTAATTTTATTTACTTCTTTATTTATTTTTTTCAATTTTAAAAGATTTTTAATACTTAAATAAAATATTTATTTTATTTACAATACATTCCATAAAAAGCTTGCAAGCTCTTTTATACAAACTTGAATCTTGAATATTCAAGTTTGTATAATAAAAATAGTATTTATGTACTTCTTATTCAATTTCTATCATACCTAAATAACATTTCACAATCATTCTAAAAATCGAAAATTTGCATAAATAAGCCAAAATATTTGTAATATATGTACGAACATACACAACTTGACACTGTCTGCGTAGATATTTTCTTGCTGGATTTATTCAAACGATTAAAGCATAAACTTTCAAAAATACAGAGTAGGCAGAGAGGTCTGGGAAGCTAGTGGGAAGACACTTGGTTCCGTTCATCGCTTTCTGCCGAATTTGAGGCATTGTGTGATGGCGGAACTTAACGCAGCGCTTTGCATTGTTGCCAGACCGAAGAAATGAAAAAAATGAATATTTCATCGCCTCTAGAGGGGATCGAACCCACATCCTACCGCATTTACAGTCACAAGCTTGTACATCTGTGCAACGATTTGTGCACAGACACAGCTTGTTAAAGTAACGAAACTTTAACGTTGTGCTTTGCCCAGTTACCTCATTCTCTCACTTGTAATATCGAGAAGAGTAAATCATTTCTTTGCGAAAGCTCATCGTCGTCAGTTTAGATGCCGCCGAAACTTCCGCATGCTTACTTTCCTCTATTCTACAACTCTTTCTACCCTTCATAAAAAAAAGGTTCTATCTATTTCTTAGCTTCAGATTAACTTCTTCTATAATATACTATAATATACTATATATAATAATCTCCTTAAATTACCCACCTCCTCTACCCAATATTATGCGATATTTTGGAATTATTTTTTTACAAAATTTTGACATTTCAAATTACTGCACGTTTTAAATATCGTCCGTCTTAAAGATTTTTTTTTTAAATTTAGGTACCTTTCACGTCACGTTTAATTTATAACTAGATCACCAGGATATCAAAACCGGCTGGAGACGGTGCTAGCATGACTACATACATACATATATGCATTCAATGTTGTGTACATTGTTGATCTCGCTTTTATGCACATTGCGTAGCTCATTTTATTTCATTCCAACAATATCATCTTTTTCATGTAATTGTAAACACTCGAAATATATTAATTTAAATGAATGAGTGTACATACACTCAAATCTGTAAGCATTGCGATTGTGATATAACAGTAATTGGGCGTTCAATTATTATAAATTTAAGCGTAAATTTACTTTAAAATCACTTTCACCCAAACATTATTATATCGTATACCTAAAAAGTGTCACCCGTGTATAAGTTTACAAACTTATAATTGTATTCATTTCATACAAAATTAATACAAGCTTTCGTTGTTAAATTATTGTTAGATGTGATGTGCTATTTTCCGATGTCATACAATATTATTATGATGGTAGGGATGGACCGTTGGTGTGACTATATCATAAATTTTTAAGGATTTTTCAATTGATGGCGTAAATAGCATGTAATCATTTTTATTATGTTTTAAAGTGTTTATTCCACACTTAGGACAGAAAATACTAAACTTAAATTTAAAAAGCGTATATATTTTTTTTTTTTAACGAACCAGGATCCTGCTTCGGTTCGTCCGTACTGTTCCAACGTCGAAAAAGAAAGGATATTTTGCGTCACATTGTTACTGGCGATGAAAAGTGGATCCATAACGACAACCACAAGCGAAAGAAGTCGTATGGACCCGGGCCATGCCTCAACATGGATTTCAAAGCCGAATATCCGGGTATCGAAGTTGCTGATGTATTTGGTGGGATCAGATCGGTGTGATCTATTATGAGCTACTGAAACCGAATGAAACAGTGACAGGCGAGCTGTATTAATGGCGAACTAAATTGATGCTTGAAAAACGGCCGAAAAACGGCCCAAACAAGAGGAAAGGCATGACAAGATAATTTTTTTCCTAGGAATATATTTGTTTTTATGTCTGTTTGGCAAGACAGTGCGCGGATTTTATTTCCAATACAGAATATTGCAATGTCTTAAAATTATGTTAGAAATGAAGAATTGATAGATTATCTTGGCTGGATAAGAAAAATTCCTAACGAGTTGTATAATTAAGTGCGCTAGTAGTATGTGTGAACAGTACTTGTGTGTAAGGTAGATAGAATAGAACAGATGTGTGTTGGATGCTGTGAGCTAGCTACAACAAACTGAAATCACGTTTTATTCAAAATATTGGTTACCAGGTTACCATAAGTATGTAAGAGGTTTCATAGAATCAATATTAACTAATCTATTTGCTTACTACTGATATCCGCTACCGACGCGATTCAAGCGTCTTAAAAAAAGTGTCGCTCTTTTATGAACAATAAAATATTTATATTCTTCCTTTTTAACAATTATAAATACCTGAATCACTTGAAAATATTTTTAATAAAACGTAGCGAGATTTGAACCTGCGCCTGTTAGAAACCAATTAGGCGCACTGACTTTAGCTTCTACTGACTACTAGATATTTCTTTTGTTAAAATGTACAACAACAAATTTTCAGATGAACTATTATTATTGAATTACTGTCTGAATTACTATAATATGAGCAAATTTTATTACGATTTTATACAATTAAAACTAAAAATATATAAAATTAATATGTATGTAACTAATGGACGTTACGGAGACCACAGTAGATCCTTTCTTTTGTTTTATCAAAACTATAAAAATATAAACTCCTAAAATTATAGTATACTCTCTTCTCTCAGGTACCTATATGTGTTTTAATATGTGGAATCGAGTCAATGTTGTTTTAAGGGGGTTGAAAATGGTAGAGTAAATTTTCTCATTATCGAAGGGAGAGGGAGGGATATATTGTATAGTTCTGTCTGCTTATTTTCTTTCTGAATCTGTGAGCCTAGTAATTCATGTTTTGGCTAAACGTGACTGTCAGCCATAGTCTCTCTTTCTTATTATGTATGAATCGCATGATTCAACATACTATTGATTTAATAATAGTATTGAAAAGTTCAAAGAAAATGTTTTTAACATATATTTATTAAAATTAATTAATAAAAAGAGTGTAGAAATTTTGTCGATCTGAACATTTTAAACTTTTTATTTTTTAACCAATTTTAATTAAATAAACACTAAATGTTAAGTGGAACAACAGTGAAAACTGCAGTTAAATGTTTTAAATGATTGTTTTAATGTTTGTGTCTGTACGCGCTAATCTCAGAAGCGGCTAATTACATTTAAATCTTTTGGGTCCTATTTATTACATTAATATTTGTCCCCTTTAATATTTTTTTAAAAATATTGTCCATAAACAAACATAGACGAGTTACAGATTAATTATAAATATAGATTATATACATATCGACGAGAATAGTAATAATAATAGAGAATAGTACCTATATATAGTTTTGACGTCTATACAATCCTACAAAATATAGAAATTAATTTTAGAGAAAAAATGCTGTCTAGTCGCTTTTATTTTTTCTTAAAATAAATATGCTATTAATTACAAAACTACGCTAAATAAAAGCCAAGATATTTTCTAACGGCATTTTAGTGAATGGCTTGTTTTGAAATTGAGCTTAAATAAAATTATTTCTTGGAATTTTTATCATAATAAATGTGATAACTATTTATATTTTTGGGTTCAGGCTGTACAACATATATAGCAAGATAACCTACCAGAGGAGGGTAAACTTAGACACTAACCTCCTCACGCTCAGTTTCTGAAACATTACATGTTTAAAATGGCAGTACTCACCAAATTGTTTATTGTTATCATTTTCGATTTTGTATTGTCTTGACTCTTTCTGAAAATTGAGCTTAGGTGATTTAAGTTAATGGCTTATTTACTGAAATTAAATTGAGCTTTTTCGATCACATATGTTTTTTATGTACGAATGTATCAAATCTAAAAGTAGCCCAACGTGCTATACTTAAAGTGGCACTTCTCTACAGAAGTATTATACAACTCATGCGGATTACTGTCGGTGAGAAAGCTTTTTATCCTGCATGTAATACTAAACCAACACTTATCACTGCGATATCAACCCAAAAATCTCGTTAAAAAAAGACTAAATCACACAGGTTGTCGAAGTAAGTTCTTTAACACAAAATTTAGTATGAGATTTCCCTGCTTCCTCAGCTCATTTATTTATAATAAGTGTAATAAGAAACTAAATATATATCCCCTAAATAAGTATCGCTGCAAAAAAATAGTATATGAATGGCTATAAAAACTTAACTATGATGAGACTGAACGACTACTCCGCACAGATTTTTTAAATATGTACAAATTATTTATTTACATTAGATTCGCATAATATCACACACACGATCACATACATTTACACACACTCACACAAACACACATATATGTAAATCGTATTACAATTACTTCCTATTTTAATTGTAAAGGTGTTTTAAATTTTCTTTATGTTACGAGGGGGAATTACCTGGCGACCTGAAACACAGGGTATCCTAGTTCAGGCGCCAGTCTTTTCTTTTGAAAGCTATTGTCGCCATGTTAGAATATAACTCACATTTTTGTTATTGTACTGAAAAATTTTTGCTAAATAAATCATTATTAATTTTTATTAATTATTTATTAATTATTATGTAGTTTTACGTACGTCACGTTTCATTTAAGACCAAAGTACCAGGCCATCAAGAGCAGACAGGAGATAGAACATTTTTATTATCAATGTCCTGTTTGCACTGTAGACTTCGCTCCTTTGCATTTTGTTTAACGCAGTCGATTCACTCCCACTAGAACATCGTTATCTCCTCCAACCAATTATGAACAATACTAATAAACATTATTTCATATGATTCGTACTTTTAGTTTATTAAAATAAAAATATAGTTTGCTTAAAAAGTTTGTAAAGGCTTGAGCTACGCTAAAAAAAAGAAATTCATAGGCTTGTGTTTTTTTTTTTAGCTTCACGCTGTATCCCGCACGAGGCAGGGTAGGCAGAGGGAACCCGGGAACCCAGAGTTAAGACACTCCGTTCCACTTCTGTTCCCCATTTTCCGCCGAATTTGAGGCATTGCGTGTTGAGTGGCGGAACTCAACGCCTCGCTTTGTCTTATTAGAGCAAAAAAATTAAACATTAAATATTTAAATAAAAAAATATTAAATATTTAATTTCCTCGACTGGGGATCGAACCCAGAACCTGTCGGTTCTTCACACGCTTGTGCCGCTGCACCACGATAGGCCTTGTCTTGTAATATATTAATTAGGCTTGTTAATATATTCATTAACACGTTATAAAAATGTATGCTTATATTTATAGTTATGGTAACAAGTCCAAAAATCTCAACTAATTAATTATACATTTGTATAATATTGCATGTGTATTTATTTTATAAACGTAATATGAAATTTCAAATCAGATATTTAAGACTCTATCTTTGTACGCTTATATATATATATATATATATATATATATATATATATATATATATATATATATATATATATATATATATATATATATATATATATATATATATATATATATATATATATATATATATATATATATATATATATATATATATATATATATATATATATATAAATGTATGAATGAGCTGTGAGGTTCGTGTGTGGAGGATGCAGTGTGCATGTGTTTGTTTGGCTGTCTATACGGAATTAAAGCCTAGTAGCGGTCACGTTTTATCCAAAACATTGTTGACCAGGATGCTATAAGTTTCATAGAGCCAATATTAAATAAACTCTGCGCTTACTACTTATGTCCGCTACCGCTGCGCTTTAAGCTTTCTAGTGTAGCATTTTAAAGCTGTGGGATTTGAAGTTACATCTCTATTGGAAACCGTCTAAACGCACTGACTATACTTATTTTGTCTGTTAAAATTTACAACGACAAATTTTCTGATAAACTGGTCTCATTTACTGTATGAATTACTACGCATAAATTCTGTTATGATTGTATACTAATGGATAATATTAAAAACATACATTTCTTATAAAACATTTTGTCAAGTATGAACCAAACTTACACAATCTAATATTCATTTAAAAGATTACGTTGATCAGTTGTTCTTTATTTCACTTTGTTCAAACAATAAGAGCATAGACCTGTTAAACTATAGTGCATTCTCACATATAGGGGGGTTAAAACCGACGGCCTGCCTTGAAGGGACATGTACGTTTTCAACAATAGAGTGGTGCATAGTGTATACTTTCAACGCGTTACTGAAAGCCTAGTACTAAATGTTTTGGGTTAAACGTGACCTCTCTCGAATGATCGATGTTTATTTATTTATTTTATTCAGCATTTCAGAGCACGACGCATTTTTTAGACGGCATATTTCTGAATGGATATAAAATTAAGCTAAAAATAAAAATAATTTTTGAAAAGTTTATTTTGAAAATGCTTACTACTATTTATTATTTTTTGGGTGCAGGAAAGTAACCAGAAGGGGGAGCCTAGAGCCTAAGTTCCTCACGCCCATTTTTCCGTAGATTACTTGTTTAAAATGGCGGAACTCACTAAATTGTTTATTATTTATTATTATCGATTTGGTATTTAGTTGATTCTTTCTGCGAATTGTGAAAATTAAGAGCTTTAAGTGAATGGACTCTTTCTTCTAACTACAAATTACTGAACTTAATGGTCCTACTTGGTTGGTCACTTATGTATGTGTGTTTGTTTGTAGATAAATTATACTTTTCTTACGTTACGTCACGTTTCATTTAAGACCAAAGTACTAGGGTACCAAAATAGACAGGAGATGACATATTTTTGCTATCAATGTCCTATATGCACTGTGTAGACTTCGCTCATATGCACTTTGCGTAGCGCAGTTGATTCACTCCCATCAGAATATCGTAAACTCTTTTCACCCAAATATGGACACTAGAAATGAATAAATGAACATTATTTTATATCATACTTTTATTTATATTAAACGAAGTTAAAGTTAAAGATGAAGTTTACTTAAATCATCAATCATTTGTGTGTTTGTTATCTGCCATCGACTTTAAAATTCATATTAATTATATTTTGTATAAATTTATTGTCTTGTTGTTGGTGATGGTAACATTCCAACTGGATCATTTGAATATGATAATGTATTTTTTACCGTACGACCTCCTTCGTGTGTTCTGCATCCAATGCGATATTGGCGAAGTGATTTTGTGCTCAATTGGCATGCTCGAAGCGCCCTGCTTGACCTATGCCGAAAAAATAATTTTATAAGCATTTTCAATATAAATATATACCTATTTTTATAGCTTTTTTAGTAAATCCTAAAACTTATTATCGTTCGTTTGTTCTCCATTCAAAGCTGATGAGATGCCACGCTACCAAGGATGCATAATGTGTAAGTCACGTTTAATCCAAAACATCGTCTACTAGGTAATTATAAATAGTCAGGAGATACTAAACTTAAATTTTAAAATTTTAAAAAATTTGAGTTGTCTTTGGGTAGCGGAAATTTGTAAAAATCTCCCTACAGAGATGCTAACAACATAAATAAGTTGTAACAAGCGTATAAGAATTTCGACGGAGCTCGGTGAGAACGAATGGCTTAGTTGGTCAGAGCGCTGGAACGGTATTCCAGAGGCGCGGGTTCAAATCCTGCTTCGTCCAAAATTTTTATACGCTTTTTAAAAATTTTAAAATTTAAGTTTAGTATTTTCTGTCCTAAGTGTGGAATAACACTTTAAAACATAGTAAAAATATTAAAATAAATAGTATTCTCTCTTGCCAAACGATAATTCTTACGAGTTGTCTTTGGGTAGCGGAAATTTGTAAAAATCTCCCTACAGAGATGCTAACAACATAAATAAGTTGCAACAAGCGTATAAGAATTTCGACGGAGCTCGGTGAGAACGAATGGCTTAGTTGGTCAGAGCGCTGGAACGGTATTCCAGAGGCGCGGGTTCAAATCCTGCTTCGTTCAAAATTTTTATACGTTTTTTAAAATTTTAAAATTTAAGTTTAGTATTTTCTGTCCTAAGTGTGGAATAACACTTTAAAACATAGTAAAAATAGTCAGGAGATATTTAGTTGTATAATAAGACATTTTCAGCTTTTTAAGGTAAACAAGCATGCGGCTGTCACCGTGGTGGCTTGTGGATTCAATCCCCACTCGATGAGATTGAGAAATTATATAACAGGACATAAAATAATAAATTGACAATTTACTTCATTACATAATTATATATTATATAAAAATAGGCCCCCTGATTTTTATATTATATATATATATATATATATATATATATATATATATATATATATATATATATATATATATATATATATATATATATATATATATATATATATATATATATATATATATATATATATATATATATATATATATATATATATATATATATATATATATGTGTAATTGCAGGGGGCCTATTTAATAAATAAGCCCCCTGATTTTTATAAGCAAAATAGAACAAACAGTAGTTAGGAAATAGTAAGTAGGAAGGTAAAATAAAAATAAATAAGTTGCATTGTTGGTCACGTTTAACCCAAACCTTCTAGGGTCTCAGTAATGCGTTGAAAGTATACACTATGCACCACTTGATTGTCGAAAACGTACATCACCATTCAAAGCAGGCTTAGAAATAGGAAACAGAATTGTCTTGATGGGAACAGACTGTCTTAATATTAGGTTCCCAGGTTTCCTTTTCCTATCCGGCCTGATATGTATTAATGTAAAGCTATAAAACGTACATAGTAATTACTGGCCACGGTGGCTGACGGTTTGATACAATAAGTTTAATTCTTATACGGAAGAATTAATTGTTTCGATGTTATGACTAGAAAAAGCGCGAAGTTGAATTCCGTCATAAAATACGCACGTCTGTCACTATCGTCTTAAATTGTTTTAGTTTTTATACTAAAATTTAGAAATAAATAAAATTAATTGTGTAGTACGTCGGGCGCCATATACTGTATAATTCAGCTTCACGATTTATCCTGCACATGGCAAGGTAGGCAGAGAGAACTTGGGAATCTAGTGTTAAGGCACTCCGCACTTGCATTCCCCACTTTTCGCCGAATTTTAGGCATTGCGTGTTGAGTGGCGGAACTCAACTTGTTACTAGAGTGAAGAAATGAAAACATTATTAAATATTTTATTTCCTCGAGTGGGGATCACAACCTATCGTTTACGGTAACACACTTGTGCCACTGCGCTATATTTATATTATTAAACTTGAGGCTTGTCTTTTTATACTTTCTTCTACACCAATAAAAATATAAAATAATCAGAATGGTTAGTTAGAATCAGAGTCACGTTTAAACTAAACTATATAGTACTAGGCTATCATGATCAACAAGCAATACGCATCTTCGTCTATCGCTTTAGTTTCTAAAAGGCAGTAAAAAGTGAGCGAACACGATATACTTACTTCTTCAGTTCTTCAGTTTTATTAACATACTTCACCCTGACTTTCGTCGATGATAAAGAAAACTATCCTGCATGTTAACATTAAATAAACATAAAAAACACAAGTTTTTTATCCAATATAAATATTCTTTGTCTAAAGAGAGCTTTGCAATTAAATAAAGAAAAATTAAATCTGATATGATTGATAAAATTCATAAAAATATACAAACGACGAATTTATCTTGTGCAAATAATATTTATAATAAGTCCAGATGTTAGATCTAATACATATTTCAAATATGATATTTAATAAAATTTGATAAATAATTATAAGAAATATTCAATAAATACGAGGATTTTCCTCGTTGCAAGCAAAATAACACTTTAGTACGTGTCACATTTTATTCAAAACAGTGGCATAAAGACTACTGTAAGTATGTAAGAGTTGCATAGAAAAATTAATAACTGAACTTTTTGTTCACAAAACTTTTTTTTTCCAACATAAGAAACCCAGTGTGTTTAACCCAGTTATTAATCACAAAAAAAAATGTGTGCGAATGTAAATACGATATAATCAGCACAAGAGCAGTTTCAAACTTTAATAGAAAAAGATTAACTTTAATAATTATTAATTTATCTTTTATGATAAGATAAAAAACATCTTTTATGATTATGATTATTTTATGTAAATTTTACATAAACTTTTACAGACAACGGCAGATAGATATACGATTTTATCTGAAAGTTTAAAAAAACTCTGTCTGTCTCTCTCTCTCAGCTTTACGCTGTATCCCGCACATGGCGGTAGGAACTTGGGAACCTAGTGTTATGACACTCTGTTCCACTTTTTTTCTCCAATTTCCGCCGAATTCGAGGCATTGCGTGTTAAGTGGCGGAACTCAACGCCGCGTTTTGTCTTGACCAGAGCGAAATAATTAAAACATTAAATATTTACATTGAAAATATTAAATATTTCATTTAGGCACTGTGAAATACATTTGGTAGCCCACGTTGGGCGCCATATATTGTACATTAATTATTTTTTTTATAGTCTAATTTCGGAAGATTATTCTGGAATCAATTATATTTATTATCTTACTTATTAACTGGTCAAGAAATCACGTTTAAACCGCAATATTACTAAGCCATCATGAGCGACCAGAACATGAATCTTATACCTTATTCAGGGTTATAGGGATAAGAAAGATAGTGTGGAACAGGGTCTAGGTGAAAACGCGATGGTTGTAGATTCAATTCCCATGGCAAGAATTAATTATTGTATTTTTTTCGCTTTGGAGTGTAAAATTAGGCAAGGACTTAATAACATTCGGTTTTCTCTGCTGGCTGTTCTATAATAGTTAATATGCGGGAAACAAGTAACGTGAAGAAGCTATAAAAAACTACGTAATAATTAATTACGGCCGACGTCTACAGTCACGTTTCATGCGAAACGTAGGGTATCAGGATATCATAAACGCTTAGGAGTAAGTTCGGTAGTATCTTTTGTGGATGTATACAGCCTTACCACAAAATGTGAAATTCATATAGGTGTTTATGGACATTCTTTTAATTAAATGTTATTTGCGTAAACGTTTAATCAGGTGGATATTATGAAAGTAAAATTTGCTGTTTTTTTTTTTTTTTTAAAGCTTCGTGCTGTATCCCGCACACTTTGGTCCAAATTCTTAGGGGATTGCGTGTTGACAGGTAGAATTACACGCTTATTTTAAGCAAAAAATTGCATTAATATAATAATAAGTTTATCTTGTGTCTCATAGTGGCTGATAGTCCAATACTGCTACAGTGCGGTTATCATACCATTCTAACATCTTTAAACAAGTTAAAGCAAAATTGTAACAAAATGATATTATTTTGCTTAACTACTTGAAAGTAAAAATTTTGTCAATATAAGCTATTCTTACATTATGTAGGTTAAGCAAAGGGATGCTTTCAAAATATTTGTAGCAAATATAGTGCATTCATTCTTTCCACATTTAACTTCAGACGGTAAAGTGAGTAAAACGTATGAAAGGTTTGATAGAGATAGAGACAGACTTTTAGCCTGCGTTGGAGGGAGATAGAAAATTTTGGTTTTATTGCATTTCTGGGGATGAAAAGCTCCGACAGATCTCTGAGAACCTAGTATTAGATTTTCTGATAAAACGTGACTACCAAGTAGAAACACAAGAAGGTAAAATGTTTATTTTATTTTATTTATTTTTATTTATAATATTCATCTGTCTATTTGTTTGTGTGTCTGCTTAAAAAAACTTAAAAAGTTAAAGCTCGCCAATGTTATGGATGAAGAGGTCACGTTTTATTCAAAACATCAGTGACCAGGCTATCATAGGTACGTAAGAGAATCATTATTAACTGAATCTCCATTCCTCTCTCTTTTTAACTGCTAAAAGTATCAGTGTGTATTGATGTCACATTTTTAAAATTCAGATCAAACAACTTAAAACAAATATATAACATCTCAATCTACTCGTATGTAGAATGTTTTCTTGCTGCTACAATTGTAGATGCAGTATAATATAGTAGATACATTTTATACATATATTTGTAGATACTTTATATTCATTTAAATTTACGCCTAAGTTTAGCGTGGAATTTTACCTATCAACATTTAGTTCAGAATTTGGACCAAAGTATGCCAGATACAGCACGAAGCTGAAAAAATAAAAAAAACAGCAAATTTTACTTTCATAATGTCCACCTGATTAAAGGTTTGCGCAAATGACATAGGATTAAAATAAAGTGTATAAATACCGACATTAACTTTTCAATCAACTTCATCAATAAAATATACTGTTGACCTTACTCTGCAACGTTTATGAGGTCCTGATACCCTACGTTTTCCATGAAACGTGACTGTTGACGTGTTGGTCGCAATTACTTTAACTGTAGTTAGTTAGTTATTTATTTATAGCCTCACGTTGTTTGTTATCCGCATAAAATTAATACAGTGCAACAGAGGGATCCGAGTAATATTAAGACACTCTTTGCTATCCACCAAAGTGAAGAAATGAAAATAATTCATTATTGCTAGTGAAAATCACACTCTTTGAGTTTTTACCGAAACCAGATAGATATGTTATGGCCTAGATAAAGGATAAAGCAATTTTACACAATGTGCTTGAAAAGGAGAAGAACGATAAAGTTAAACTATGCAAACTTTAGTTAACATAAAATAAATAAACTATTTTTATATTAGGTTATATATAGCAAGATAATGTTCTCAACATATATAGTGGATTCGCTCATTCAACATGATGAAATTCAGATGGTAAAGTGAGTAGGCTGTATATACATACTTTTTGCTAGAGATAGACTGGCCAGCATTGGAGAAAGATAGAAAAAAAAGGGTGGTGTTACTGCAATCGACAGGTTGTGGGTTCTAAAAACGATGATCTATTTGATCATATAACATACTTTTAAAAGAGATATTATACTTACATAGTCTTTACTTTTTAAAGAGATCTTTATTTTTTTTCTCTAAGCCAAATGATTAGACATTAATTAATAAATAAATTGTAGTTTTTACTCATTCACTCACTCAGTCTGTTTCACACTTTCTATCGAATTCGAGATAAAATGTTAAAAAAGTAGTTTTAACCATTGGGGTTTGCGACCATTTACAAAAAAAAAAACATAAAAAGGAAATTATAATAATAGTATTCTGCTAACTAAAATTTGTATTTTTTATACGAACGATGTGGTGAATTAATTAACAAAATAAATAGAACAGAAAGCTCCACAAAGTCACGTTTAATTTGAAACATCGTCCACTAGGATATCATACATTGTAAGAAAATATTTGGTCGTAAGTAATATGAGCTTATAAATGAATGTGTCACTGTCCACTCGGAAGATTCAATGAAATCTTTTGTTCATATTGTGGCTGACAAAGCTCGGAGCTGAGTTCCGCTACACACGATGCTTTGAGTGCCAGTATTTTAGACACTGGCACTCGAGGCTACTAGATTAATTTTGCTTCCTAATGAAAGTTGCATAAAACTAAAAAAAAATTGGATAGGTAAACTTTTGTCCCACGTGGGGCGCCATATAATTAATTACCTATATTTTAAAATATCAAATTGTTAATCAAATTTAAGTTTGTAAAACGATTTTGGAATATAATAATATAATAATATAATATTATAGTAAGTAATTAATAATATCTATATAATAAATATTATTAACATCAAATACTTGACTGATGTGACCAGACCGATCAAGAATTAGAGTCACGTTAAAACCACACTGTAAAGTAATAGGCCAACATAAACAATAAGAATATGCATCTTCTACACTGTAAACAGACATTATAATTAGTTCATTTTTAACTATTAGTGAGAAGTGCAAAAACACATTATTTAGATCTATTTTAATATATAGACAATCTATATCTATTTTTGGTAATATTTCTTAGAGTGATATTGCGTCGATTATTTAATAATTTTGTACAATATAAAAAAAATCCAAGAGGCGTGGTTTAAATCCCGTTGCGTACAATCTTCTTCTCTCCTTTTTCTGAATAAGCATTGTTCGTTACTAAATGTGCATTAACACATACATAAAAATATTGTACAATATAACTTGCAGATTAATAAACAAGCGCTAAGCTTATAAAAAACTACGTTTAAAATAATTACGGCCATCGTCAACAGTCACGTTTTATCCAAAACATAGGGTATCAGGACGTTATAAATGTTGAAAAATTATTATATTATTATTATATCGTCATTAATGACATATTTCTTTATTTATTTAGTTTTCTTTGTTCAGCATCGCGCTGTATTTCGCACATGACAAAAGCAAGACAGAGGGAATTTGAGAACATAATGTTAGGACAATCCCTTCCTTTTCTTCTTGCAACATTTGAGACATTGCGTGTTGAGTGGAGAACTAGTAAATTAAAATTCATACAACATGTTAAATACATCACACAAAGAGCACTCAAAATCTCCAGGTGCATTTATAAATTCGTCCGCCCTCCCTTTATAATAAGTTTGAAATCCATAAAAGTAATTTACAACTATATCATTGAGCCCATAATTATTTATGCTGCTAGATTTTGGGCCGACGCAATCAAATGCAAAACTATCTGCAACGCCTTAAAATCTACACAAAGATAATTCATCTTATTAGATTTTATTTATATTAGAATCTAAAGAGGATTTTGTGTCTTTGCAACCACGGCGATCGCTCTCTCTTCACCTACCACTGCGTTTAAAAATAAAAGAAGTAAAAAATATAGAAACAGTAAAGAAAAACTTCAATTTATAATAACCACCTTCAAAATATTACACTTGAAAAATCTGTAGGTACTCACGACGCAATTATTACATCCAGCTGAAAGAAGTAAAATAGAAATAAATAAAGCAACTACAACAGAAGATATAGCTAAAATAAATCATAACATGTAAAGTAAAATTTACACAGAAACAAGTAAATTAAAAGATGATAGAGCTTGTGCAGCCTTCGTTGCAGCAGTACTGATGGCAACCATACTATCAATATTTAATAATTTGTAAAGATGCCAACTATGCCAACTTTGACAAATCAATTAAAATTAATAAAGAATACGTTGCTGCGGAATCCGGTTGTCATACGAGAGCCATACTGACTAATATTAAAATAACACAATCTCTTAATAATAAAATTAATTTGCTACCATTTATAACACAGTTCTATTTAACGCAGTATTTGACAGGCCACGGTTTCAATCTGAAATATTTAAATTATTTTGAAATAAAAAAAAAAATACTTATTTCCGTGTACGAATAATATTGAACACTTAGAAACATGTCGTCACAGATAAAGCTTACCTAGATTGGAATACACATTTATTTATAATATGAATACAATATCAACGCCATAGTCGCTATTTACTACAGTTATTTCGTCGTATTATTTAATTCACACCTGAAGATTTAAATAATTCAGTAAAATAAATAAAATATTCCACACTTAGGGAAAAAAATGTTAAATTTAAAAGCGTATAAAAATTTTGAACGTAGCAGGATTTGAACCCGCTCTTCTTGGAAACCGTCCAAGCACTGTGACCAACTGAGTCATACGTTCTTATCAAACTACGTCGAAACTCTTATACGCTTGTTACAACTTATTTACGTTGTTAGCAAATATGTAATTCAAAGTAATTCTGATAATTTAAATTTAAACCTCACCAATTTGAATAAAAAACGATCGAGGAGATTTATTTCCTTCACGATGATATGTGACATTATGGTGTCAGATTGTTTAATACTGCATTACAATATACTATTGTTGAAAACAAAACTTTTCATGTATAGTAGTTTGTATAACTAGTTGAATGTTAAACTACTAAAGTTTTAATAACATAATTTATTGTCATATTGGCACGTGGATCTCTCAAAATATTTGTAGCAGATGTGCAGTATATAGTGCATTCGTTCTTTCAGCACTGAAATTCAGACGCTAAAGTGAGTAGGCTGTATGCGCGTTTTGATAGAGATAAAAACAGTCTTTTCGCCTATGTTGGAAGAGATTGGATGTAGTGCATATGAGGATGAGAAACTCCTACAGGTTTCTGATGGCCTGCTATTAGATTTTGTGATGAAACGTGACAGCCAAATTGAGACATAATAAGTAAAAAGTGGTAGGTGTTGAAGAATGATTTTGATATGTAAGTTTACTAACAAAGCGTTTTTAAGATGTTTGTTTTTTTTTTTGTAGGTTTTAAGGGTTATGTACCTCAAGAGGGCTATAAACGGAACCCATAATTTTTATTTCTTTGTCAGACTATTTATGGTTTTATTAACTGACGAACTTACAATCAATGTATGGATTCGCGATAAACCTCGAGATCGTGTGAATACCCGATCTTGAGATGAAGGAAAATTATCCTAAAGGTCCTCGGAGCAAAAGTTTCGTTCGTTCGTCCATTTTGGTAGCAATCAAAAGATACGACATACATTGATATTCTTCTTGTCATCTTTTAGTACGAAATTCAACACGTAATAAAAACCAATGGGAAACCCAGCCATATAATTACAATTGTATAAGATATAATATTGATTTAGTGAACATAAATTATATTTAAAAAAAAAAAATTGATAACAGTTTAAATATGGTTTATTTTTAATGTAGACTACAAATGTGTGAATTAAATTTATTTTCTTCACTATGTGAAAAACAAATAGCTATTGTGCTTTGAGAATGATAATTAAAATATTAACTTTTCTCACTCGAAGTTCAAAATCACAAGTTCAAAAAAAAATATATAGACTTAATATTAACAGAGACAAACTAATGATTTATTTAGTTTTATGATATTATCATTTTTATACTGTGATTGTTAAGTAAACTATTTTTTTAATACATGTGAACCTTATTTTGTTGTATTAGATGATATTAAATCGATATATCTAGAAATATTAATAAAATATGATACCTATTAAAATGTTCAAATAACTTGTATACTTTCCCTTTTGTCTAACTTAGCTTGCAAATTGACTCAAATTAAGAAAGGAAAGAAGCGAACATAAATAATGAATGATACAAATGACATTTTATGTAGTGTTTGCGTTTTAGTTCTTACCCTCGATTTCCCTCATCGTGCTTTGGATGTCATATTTTATACTCATACTCTACGTATATCTATTAATAAATTATTCGGTGTGGTAAAAAGCAACGTCTTAAGATATCAATTTATTTTGTTTCTGTCTAAATTTCTATGTATTTTTTCCCACATTAATTTTCTGTCACTATGTAACTATATTTTTTTATTTTATAATTGCTCTGTTGGCGTCAATGCATCCCAATTAGGACGTGCCTCTCTTTAAACACGGCATGAACATACATTATTATACATACATTATTAGCTCATTATAAAAAGTTCCTAATTTATAGTCGTCGTTGAGGCCTGTCGTGGCGCAGCGGCACAAGAGTGTGACTGTAACCGACAGGTTCTGGGTTCGATCCCAGTCGAGGAAATGAAACAACCGAGGAAATGAAATAACCTAGTGTTGTCATCAATTAAAGTTCAATTAAAAAAAATACATAATGTTTTAATATTGATAGTCAACTGTTGAGCTGGATTGATTTAAATTATGGATTTCTCTATTTACTTACTTTCCAAGCGAACTATGCTTAAAAGTTAGGAAAACTAATATCAGGGCGGCCACGACTAGTCTAGTATCTAGTAGTTGTTTTTTAAATGAAGTCAAAATATTATAATTATGATAGTAAATATTTTTTGTAGAGGCCTGTCGTGGCGCAACGGCACAAGAGTATGACTGTAACCGACAGGTACTGGGTTCGATCCCAGTCGAGGAAATGAAACAATAATTGAAAATGAAATGAATTAATAATATTTTCAATTTAAATATTTAATGTTTCTTTCCTTCGCTCTGGTATTAAGGCAAAGCGCGGCGTTGATTTCTGCCACTCAACACGCAATGCCTCAAATTCGGCGGAAAGTGGGGAAAGGAAGTGGAACGGAGTGTTTTTACACTAGGTTTCCAGGTTCCCTCTGCCTACCCAGCCTCGTGCGGGATACAGCGTGAAGCTAAAATCTATTTAAGATTATTAAATGATAATATATACTTATATATAGAAGGCATAATTTTGATCGTGAAATGTGTAATATTAATTTCAGAATTTTTAAGATAGGCAGAGTGAGGGCCCCGAGTGACAAAATCTCTTTCCGCCTAAGTTTTGTCTATGTGGCGGAGCTCTACGTCTTAAGAAATTCAAAGCTTATGTAAAAAAAGGCTTTCTATCGTTACTAGAGCAAGAAAAAAAAAGTTTAGTTACTGTAAATATTTTTTTTAAATCTTGTGTTAGCCGTAAAATAAAGTTTTTGCCATAGGATTTACTTCTTTGAAAAATAAATAAAATGCTTACATGGTATTCAATCTTTTATAAATAACTCGCTCAATTAATAGTTAATATACTCCAGGTTATGTATGACGTTCATAATAAAAATCAAAATCAAAATCAAAATCAAAATATTCTTTATTCAATTAGGCCATTTAAGCACTTTTGAATCGTCAAGTTACATATAAGTGTCTGTGGTGTCAGTCCTTACAGGAAGCTACCACCGGCTCGGAAGGCGGGTCTGCTGAGAAGAGCCGGCAAGAAACTCAACAGTTGCTCTTTTCAAAATATCAATTAAAGTAAATATATAACATAGCTTCCTGAATGAGTACCAACAGCATTTAATCCCACGCACTCTTATCGTTGTAGTATTCTTGAATAGAATAATATGCTTTGCCTAACAATATATTTTTAACATTCATTTTAAATTTTTGAAGTGGCAAATTTAAAATTACTTGTGGAATTTTATTATGCATACGTGTACCATGTCCCATAAAAGATTTACTAACTTTTTGAAGACGAAAACTAGGAGTTATCAGCTTGTTTTTACTTCTTGTATTAATATCATGTCGGTCACTGTTTTTAATAAATTGTGGCTATTTTTCCGAACAAGTATTATATTATCATATATGTACTGTGATGCCACCGTAAGAATACCCGTTTCTTTAAAAAAATCTCTCAGGGATTCCCGAGCTCCCATGCCGTAAATGGCTCGGACTGCTCTTTTTTGAATTACGAATAAAGATTCGATATCTGCAGCATTGCCCCATAGTAATATTCCGTAGGACAATATGCTATGAAAATAGCTAAAGTAGACTAGGCGTGCAGTATCATCGTCCGTAAGCTGCCTCACTTTTCTAACAGCATATGCAGCGGAGCTCAGTCTGTCCGCAAGAGAAGACAGATGGGGGCCCCATTGTAGTTTCGAATCTAGGGTTACTCCCAGGAATACCGCGGTATCACAAAAATTGAGAATTTTGTTATCCACGCTTAAATTAAGCTTCTCTTTCCTAACATTCGGCATAGTAAATTCTATACATTTTGTTTTTTGTGCGTTTAATACTAAATTATTAGTATTAAACCAGTGAAGTATTTGCGACAGCGCACTATTCACTTCGTCATAGTTTTTTTTATATCGATCTACTTTAAAAATTAATGAAGTATCATCGGCAAATAATACCACATCGCATAAATTATTAATGCAAAAGGGGAGGTCATTTATATAAATTAAAAACAAAAGAGGCCCTAGAATCGATCCCTGTGGGACACCCATCCGCAGAACGCTACCGGAAGACTTAACATTATTTAAGGTAACGTGCTGAATCCTGTTTCTAAGGTACGAAGCAATGAGATCACGGGCACTGCCTTTGACTCCATAATGGCTAAGTTTGCGTAATAACGTATCGTGGTCTACGCAGTCAAAAGCCTTAGACAGATCACAAAACACTCCAACCGCATTTTGTGAGTTTTCCCAAGCTCTATATATGCAATTAAGGAGGGCAACTCCCGCATCTGTTGTAGATCTGCATCTAGTAAAACCATACTGTGCTTTATTTAAAATACTATTTCTATTAAAATACAAAGATAATTGATTAAAAATTATTTTTTCAATAATTTTATTCAACGATGGCAATACTGATACAGGTCTATAATTGCTAGGATCACTATTCTCTCCGTTCTTAAACAATGGTACTACTTTACTGTTTTTCATGAGGTCGGGAAAAATGCCTTTGTCAACACATTTATTAAATATCAATGATAAGTGAGGTGCAATGATTGGTATAATAGAGCTTAGTAATCTAACAGATATACCCCATAGATCACCAGTTTTTTTTACATTAAGACTTTTAAAAGATTTAATAATTTCCTCTGGTGTTACATGTACAAACGTAAAATTAGTGGTATATTTATTAGTGTTACTTTGCAATAATTTAACAGCACCTGATGGAGATGACTTTAAGGAAGAAGTTACTTTAGTCGGTATTTCTGCAAAATAATTCTCAAAAACATTTGCAACTTCAAGATCTGCATTAATTAATTTATTATCTACTTTTAACTCTACCGACTCATTATAATTTTTAGATCTACCAGTTGTTCTAGATATTATGTCCCAGGTAGTACCTATTTTATTTTCAGAGTTTATAATTTTATTTTTTATATATATAGATTTAGCTTGAATGCAGACCTTTTTAAATATCTTAGAGAAAACACTGATCCGCTTTAGTAAGCTTGGGTCGCGATTCAACTGCTTCATACTGTACAGTTCGTATAATTTATCTCTACTACGGTATATACCCACGGTTGCCCAGTCACTAAATTTTATTTTTAAATTTTAAAAACAGTTTTTGTTGTAAATATTGAATTAAACTCATTTAACATTAAATTAAACATATTATTATAAGACTTATTCGGATTTTCTTGAGAAGTGTCTATTTTTAAAATTTTCTTTTTAATGTTCTCTTGAAACAAATTTTGTCTGTTATCAGTGATTGGCCTCCATGTAATTTTCCGTGTACCATTTACCTGGTTGCCAACCACTGAAAACTTTAATCCACAATGGTCGGAGCTTATATTATTTATAACTAGCTTATCTTCGACGTTACAGTGACAGAACACGTTATCTATACAGGTTGCTGAATTTGTTGTAATACGAGTAGGTTCGCGAAACATATTAGTTAAATTAAATGATTTAAATAAATTTAGAAAACGGCTACTTTGTGTTGTGTTATGTAAAATATCAATATTAAAATCTCCGCAAACGATAATATTTTTACTTAAGTTACAAAGTTTTCTTAATACATCCTCCATTTTGTCCTCAAATAACTCATAATTACTTGATGGCGGTCGGTACACGCACACTATAACATACTGTTGAAACTCCATGCAGGACAATTCAATAGTACGTTCGACGGAGAGAGCCACAATGTCGGGGCGCGACTTGCACACAATATCCTTCCTAAAGGATAATGAAAAATAGTCTTAAAAACAGTAAACTGACAATTTCATTACTTTACATTTTTTTTATCTTCAATTAATAATGGTTTTAGCACAACGTTTTGTAATCCTTTTCTTTAATGAAAAAAATATATAAATAATTAATATATTCGTAAAAAGAAAACATTTTATATTATGCAATTTTTGTTTACATTTAAAAAAAGACAACTAAATTATAACAGCACTTCAATATTTATAGACTTTATTCATTTTATTATTATCTACGTCGATAATAACAGTGAATTAAAGTTAAAAGTTAATATTTGAATACATTATTTAATTATTTTGTAATCAAATACGTACGCTGCAAAGAGAGACATATTAATATACCTATCTATGCAGCCTGCATTGGAAGACGACGAAAGATCATTCGATTCACAGGGGTTGAAAATAACCTCTTGTGTGGATCTGATGGCCTGTTACTTCATATTTTGGTTTAAACGTGACCACTAGCGTTTACGTCCTTTCAGAATTTAACGATGTGTGCGTAGATTGAGAGTGTGGTTGTTAGCGTCCTAAAGCATTTTTATAAAAACCGTTATCGGCCCGAGTTTAAGAGATTGTATTGTTGTTTTGAATTAAATCTGCAGCGGTCTCAATTTTTCAGGTCAGGACTTTTGTTTTTACGAATCCAATCCAAAATGCAATGTTACGCCCAAATTTCAGAACATTACGTGTCGGGCAGCGGAACTCAACGCCGTACTTTGTCTTGAAACCAGAGCGAGGAAATGACAATACATCATCCAAGAGGGAGTCAAGCACATAATCGTTTGCAGAGCAGCAGCGCCTGCCTTATAAAAAAGCCTCGTGAAATATAAGTGGCGACGATAAAAATAGGTACATAATTGAAAGTTTCGTGCGTGGGATAAGGATAAGTGTCACACGAGGAAATCCCAGCTATGATCAGAGAAAAACAGACGTTCCTTAGGTCTAATAAATCCTTCAAACTTATGTTACCTTGGTACTTCATATCTTGTCTAAACGTGATTCTGTAAAGCTTTAAAGAGAACAGAAAAAAAAATATGTACTTAAAAATTTACTTTTATTATTTATTTCTCTATTTTGTTGAATTCTCACTTTCCGGCAAATTTTAGGCATTGTGTGTTGAATTATACAATTAAAGATCGCACTTTACCTCATTACCAGAGCGAAGAAATGAAAATATAAAATATTTAATTTGATAAATAAAATGAATATATTTTTTTCTTCAAGTAGGGATCGAACCTATAACCTGTCGCGCCACATCAGCTTACCTTTCGATACCATAGATACGGAAGTACTGTAATATAGGCGTATAAGTAAACATAAAGTAACAAGAACTGAACTCTGCTGCTCTACTTATTGCCTAGTACCCGATGTTTTGGTTTAAACGTGACTTTCTCGACAAGGATAGAGGCAAAAAAAGAACCAAAGTCCAGCCAGCAGTGTTTGGATCGTATTTATTTATTTATTTATGTATTTATCATTTGCATAAAATAATAGCTAATTAGAATATTATATATATTTAAATGTCAAAAGAATATATATAGTCGCAAAATTGTAAGGAAGCAGCAGAGATTTACCATTTTTATCCAATGATCGGTTTTTATTTAATTTAATACGATAAAGTAAAAGCGTGGTGTCAACGTAACAAAAATTAAAGACAGAACCAAGTACATCCTCTTAATGCAAGCGATATGGGGTACTGAGTATGAAGTATGAAAGAAACGTTGGTGCAAATGTAAATGGAAATTACCGCTATGGATGGATTTATACCATAGTTCCGTTCACGACCCGGAACTCGGTTTTCTTATAATATGATATTATTTTTGTATGGAAATATTCTTATGTAACAAAATATATTATTATGCGTGATTAGACCGGAAATTGACCGGCACAGGAAAATATAGGAATATTTCACCAGACTAGGATCGGATTGAGAATGAACCGTGACCGACACTATAGTATGGGTCCATTCTAAAAGGTATAATGTTGCTATAATTTACAATTTATAGACAACAGATCATTAATTTTTAGTTCTAATTCTATGACATCTTTATAATCCCTATAATCTTCTGAAATTATACAAATTTTCAATTTTAATGGGATTCATCATGATAGACTAAATAACTAAAGTTTAAGAAAATATTATATTTAAATTTTAAAATTAGAGGCGCAGCGGCACGTGTGTGTGACTGTAACCGACAAGTTCTGGGTTCGATCCTCGATCGAGGATATGATATATTTAATATTATCAATTTAAATATTTAATGTTACATTTCTTCGCTCTGGGAGTAAGGTAAAGCGCGGCGTTGAGTTCCGCCACTCAACACGCAATGCTTCAAATTCGGCTAAAAGTGGGGAACGGAAATGGAACGTAGTGTCTTAACACTAGGTAAAAACACTAGTAAAAAATAGGAACCCGGGAGGTTCCCATTTTTTTCAGCTTCACGCTGTCCCCCGCATGAGGCAGGGTAGGTGCCTCATGCGGGATACAGCGTGAAACTGAAAAAAAAAAGGAAAAAAATATAATTTAAATGTTCTTAAAATTAAAATAATTGACTAATTCTTAAAAAAATTGTAATTATTAATGCTTAAATATATAAATATTTACTTAATTACGGACTAGAAACATAAAAATAGATGTTTGCTTCGCTTTTATAAAAAAATATATAAATATTATTATTTCTACAGTTACGATTTTGCAATTTTAACTACGTTAACCTACTATAGTATTGATATAGTTAAGTATTGATTTAGTTAAAATCATTATAGTTGACACTCGATTAATTTAAAAACACTAATCACGGTGGCATTGAATCTATGCAGTGTTATAGTTTTAAATTAAAATTGTTTCAGCTTAAATTAAACTGTTTTTTTTTTCTTTTTTTCCAGCTTCACGCTATATCCCGCGCATGGCACGGTAGTCAGAAGGAACTTGGGAAGCTAGTGTTAAGACACTTTGTTTTGTTGCCCACTTTCCGCCGAATTTGAGGCGTTCCGTATTGAGTGGCGGAACCTAATGTCGCTTTTTTCCTTGTTTACGAAGAACAAAAAAACGAAAACATTTAATATTTAAATTCAAAATATGAATTATTCCATTTCTTCGAGATCCCACGTTGATCGAACCCACAACCTGACGCGATTACAATCTCACGCTTGCATCTCTACGCCACGACAGGCTGAATAATACTGAGAAAAAAAGCCGAACAATAACGAAAAAAACAAGGTTTAATAATAAACAAACTTATGTATAGACTCTTCTCTTCGTATGGGGAAAATATAAAAAGATAAGCAGATTTAGATATATAATATGGAAGTTGGATGTAGAATCACATCTTTGACGAGTTTTTAATAGCCTGGTCGCTCGTGTTGTTGGTGAAACGTGATTTGGTAGAGATTTGATCTAGAAACTAATTAACAATTTAAATTGGTCGATTACAAATGTTAAGACATTATCCCCTTGATAATTATATAATCTTTATATTTGAATGATGATATGTGTAGTTGACTTTTGTCAATTGTATTATAAAAGGTAAGTAAGTTATTATGTTTTAATTAAAAAGTTATTTAGTATCTTCTTTGAATTTGCTTTCTTGTCATTATTTTAAGCAAATTATAATACATTTTTTAGTTAAATAAATTGAAAAAGTCATAGGCACAATATTTTAATGTAATTTTTAGACTGACTGTAACCGACAGGTTGTGGGTACGATCCCCACTCGAGGAATTGAAATATTGAATATTTTCAATTTAATGTTTTCGTTTCTTCACACTGGTACAAGGCAAAAAAAGCGCGGCGTTGAGTTCCTCCACTCAAAGTTCCTCCACTGAAAAGGGGGAAAGGAAGTAGAACGTATCTTAACACTAGGTTCCCAAGTTTCTTCTTCCTACCCTACCATTTTCGGGATACAACGTGAAGCTGAGTAAAAATTTTTTAAGCTTTCCTCTAGATTCCGAATATAGTTGGTAGCCTCTATTTCAGAAGAAACTTAGAAAACCTAGTGTTGACGTAGTGCGATAAAAAACTTATACACTGAATTAAATCAGACTTTTTTAAATGTCGTATAGTGTGCAGCCCTATATGTGACAGTGTATTTGTTAGGCTGGAAAGAGACGTACATATATCTATAGAAATATATCAGAGAAGAGCAGAAAAGATTTTATCTATGCAGTATGCATTAGAGTAGGATGCAAGAGAATAGGGAGTTCGTTTGGGATGGGTTGAGGGGATGTTAGATCTCTTACTGATTTCTGATATCCTGATAACTGATATTTTGGTTAAAACGTGACTTCAAATGATGATAGGTCGATTACAACGACGATGTACATATATAGGTATATATATATCCTTGCGTAGTAGAATTTTCTGTTTAAAAGAATGCAAATATTACTACTTATTATCTATATGAATTATATATCCATCTTTTTTTAATTGGTATTTTCTTTCATAAGCACTTACTTCTATAATTATATTTCAATATATCTGAAAGTGATATTAAAGTTATAAAAATGCATTAAAATGCATTAAAATTAAGAGCTTTCTACAAAATTTAGCATATTTTGACTTTGCGTTGTGAATTAGGCTTAAGATATTAAGAGAACAATAATAATTAAGGCCCGTTGTGGCGCAGCGGCACAAAGGTGTAATTGTAAATATTTAATGTTTTCATTTCTTCGCTCTAGTTACAAGGCAAAGCGCGGCGTTAAGTTCCGCCACTCAACATACAATGTCTCAAATTCGGTGGAAAATGGGGAACGGAAGTGGAACGGAGTGTCTTATCACTAGGTTTCCAAGATCCCTCTGCCTACCCTGCCGTGTGCGGGTTACAGCATGAAGCTGAGTGAGTAAAAGAACAATAATTCAACAAGATATAAGGTCCGTATTTATGATATGTATTATAAGTAGTTGTAATTAGAAGATTAAAATATGGTATTAGGATACCGTGGGCGACGGTGATCACTCACCATCAGGTGACTTGTACGCTAGATTGCCTTGTCTTTTCCAGAAAAAAAATATCAGATCCGGAGCTTATTTTATAGAATAAAGTGTTGTAGTAACGTACTAAATTGATCAACATGACTCGATTTCATAGTAAGTTTCCATTCCACAGTGTTTTCTTTCGATAAAAGAGGATGTTAACTAAATCGCAACACAAATTTGTTTAAGTTTAAAAAAAAAATATTATTATTGATTTTAATTTAAAATGTTATTCTTTAATATATCTAATACATTTCTGATAAAAAATTTATAGTAAGCATGCTCAATATCACTCGGTGAAATTCATGATTATATAGCTTTTAACAATTTGAGAGTTTGAATTTTATCTCCTGTAAGCTTATGATAGCTTGGTGGTTTGGTTTTCGATACACGTGACCCTGCAGAGATTATTTTGTTCATCCTATCCTATCATTCTTATATGTGTATGTAATTGAAATAAAAATAATATTTTTTCTTACATATATATAATGTAAGAAAAAATATTGTTTTTATTTCTATGTTATTTTTGAATAATATGTACTTAAATATTATTCAAAATAAATTAAAAAAAGTATATTTTAATCTTTTCACTCACCTTCACGCTGTATCCCGCACATGGCAGGGTAGGCAGAGGGAACTTGGGAACTTAGTGTTACGACACTCCACTTCCGTTCCCCACTTTCTGCCGAATTTGAGGCATTGCGAGTTGAGTGCCGGAACTCAACGCCGCGTTTTGCTTTGTACCAGAGCGAATAAATGAAAACTTGAAAACATGAAATATTTAAATTAAAAATATTAAATATTTCATTTCCTCGAATGGGGATCGAACCCAAAACCTGTCGGTTACAGTCACACGATTGTTCCGCTGCGCCACGACCGGCCTCAAGTACTTTTATACAGTGATTTGGTGGTGTGAATGGGATAAATTTAATTACCTGTAGCACAAACGAAATATCAAGCTGGCACAATTCGTTTAGAGAATGTTTACCACATTTAAATAAATAAGATAGAACTAAACATTTTTTTACTTGTAACTTGATGCTATCTAGCCTCTTATCCTTTTATGGGACATTGTGAAAGAAAACGGCCGGGAATTTTCTATATCTTTAGAATAGGCATATTTGTATGATCAATCTGGTATTTTTCAGATAATTTTAAGGAGTAGTATCTCTCATTTAAAAGAGTGCTGTTGAAATAGAAGATATTTCCTATTGCCCGTCAAGTTCCACAAACTATTACACAACATGTTTGTCACAATCATAATTGGTGACAAGATTATTGGAATATTTACATTTTAATCAGAATTCTATTCAAATTGAAATATTTTGTTTTTAAATTACCACCGATTCACTAAAATTACTGCCTCAGATCTGAGAAAAACTGGCACAAAACCTTAGCGGGATATTTTTTTAACTCAAAACTATCATATTGTAATTGTGTAACTATTTCTACTAACGATACTGAGTGATATATATCACGCAATATTGAAAAATATAGTGGATTCACACAGCATTCCTAACTTTCAAACGTTGAAACGAGATAGGAATATTATAAGAGCAAAGTGGGATGATGCATAAGGGAGATATGAGAGGGTGCACCCTGCACATACTCGTATATATCTCCAAATAATTTATGATTGCCTAGTACCTCATGTTTTGGATTAAACGTGACTTGCGAGCTTTATTGCGCCATCATGTCACGATGGGAGCAACGCTTTACTGTTAACTCGAAGGTTGCGGTTTAGTTCCCCATTTGGGGGTAATACATTATATTAATTGCTTCTTGACTTGTTTTAAAGGCGTAAAGCGTACAAGCAAAAAATTTTAATACTAACTTTAGAATTATCTGTTTACCAGAGCGAGGAAAGTAAAATGATAAGTATTTCTTCAAGAATCGAATCCATAAACGTCAGTTGCTGTACGAAAATAAGGTTAAACTGTTTTTTTTTTAATTAAGCTCATATGGCTGTTACTATTAGAAACAAATGTATGCTAATATTTTTAAATTTCTTTTCGTCTTGATATCTTATAAAAATATATCTTGATCGGCTACCAAGATTTGTTTAGCCTAGATATCTCAATTGATTTACTTAGAATATATCTTATCATCAACTATTTGTCAATTTTTGAGGCCAAATTTTTATAACGTAAAACAAATTAAAGACCATAAATTTTAAAATACGTTGATTATCTATTATATATCAGCTTAATAAATTTCATAAATATAACTCTAATAAATAGTTAGAAAATCAACTGTAACGTTAAGTGTTAATTATAATTAATTATAGAACTCACAATTTTTATGTACTCAGTTAAAGTCTACCACTGGGTCATGGTGGTGTATATTTGAAACTAAGTTCGATGTACCTTTTCAACAGTCTCTGAAAAATATAGTGCATATTCTCTAAGTATTCACCTTTTTCACATGTTAGAACGAGATGGGTACCTATTTCGTCGCTCATGACCAATCTATGCAATATGCATCACACAGTTGGCCCTGCAGGCGTAGTAATCGTAAAATGGGATGATGCATAAGGGAGAAGAGAGGGTGCACATACCTCCAAATAACTTATGATTTCCTAGTACCTCATGTTTTGGATTAAACGTGACTTGCTGTGTTGCAAATATCGTATTGTAACTAACTAACTAACTATCATAGGCAATCAACCACCTTTTGGAGAGAAATAAATGGCTGAAGATCTGTGTTAAGGCCAGCCTTATAATTTTTTTCTCTTTAAATTTTTCCTTTTTTTATTGTGTTTGTTTTCGTATTGACACAATCGTTTAACTTAATGAAACCAAATAAAATATTTTATATTTTCAAATTAAATATTGAATGTTTTTATTTATTTCCTCTGGTAACAAGGCAATGCGACGTTGAGTTCCGCCACTCAACATGCAATGCCTCAATAGGATATGATAATTATCAGGCGGAATAAGGAACGGATCGCAGTGTCTTAACACCAGGCTCTTAAATTCTTCTTAATTCCCCTGCCACAAAACGAACTTTTTTTTTTTCAGCTTCACGCTGTATTCCGCACTAGGCAGGGTAGGCAGAGGGAACGGAAGTGAAACCTAGTATTATGACAATCCGTTCCACTTCCGTTCCCCACTTTCCGCCGAATTTGAGGCATTGCGTGTTGAGTGGCGGAACTCAACGCCGCGCTTTGCCTTATTACCAGAGCGAAGAAATGAAACATTAAATATTAAATTGAAAATATTATTGGACTTACAATAATAAGACGGCAAAAGTTTAAGACAATGGAAATTTATATTTACAAATTATTATACGTTATGTTAGTATTATAAATAAAACTATTACTAATATAACTAAGAATAATAATAATAACTTTGAACGTGAACCGTGAGTCCAGTGTGAAATATTTACCACGGGGCAATATATATTTGTGTTTAAAATTTTCTCCTTCACGCTGTACCCCGCACATGGCATGGTAAGCAGAGGGAACTTGGAACCTAGTGTTGAGACACTCTATTCCAGTCCTGTTCCCCAGTTTCCGCCAAATTTGAGGCATCACGTGTTAAGTGGCGGAACTCAACGCCGTGTTTTGCCTTCTACCAGAGCGAAGAAATGAAAACATTAAATATTTAAATTGGAAATATTAAATATTTCATTTCCTCGAGTAGGGATCGAACCCAGAACCTGTCGGTTACAGTCACATGCTTGTGCCGCTGCTATTTTTTATTATAGATATTTTTTATATAAAAAGTGAGTAAAATATGTAATATAATACAATTTAGTTTTACACACTAAAGTATTCAGTTTACAATATAGTTTTTGAAATTACTACTATTTCTTTAATTCGAGTAAATTGATGAAACTAATGTTTTATATATCACAAATTACTGTTTATTTGTTAAAAAAATCAATATATTCTTAAAATTTCAAGTAACGTTTTATTGCTGTAAAATATTTATTGCAACTGCACTACATCTGCTCGCTATTGAGGTTACACGATGCACCTAAATGTATGTCCATTTGATTTTACGATGAATTTTGCAAGACCTTGCTTTTCAATCGCTTTTAATACACAAGGTGGCATATTTTAAATTTACTACATATGGGATTTAATCATAAATCACCATAAGGGAGGATTCACACTATAGTATCAGTCGCTGTTCGTCCTCGCTCCGATCTCAGGACGTTAAAAATATTTGTATACGAGAAACATTGAAAGCATTCATAATATCGTTCTGATAAAATTTCAGTCCAATTCGCATTTAAGTACATTTTTCAAACATTAATATAAGATCTGACTGAAAACGAACCTCGGTCGGCACTATAGTGTGAATCCTCCCTAAAGATTCATATATCAAATATGCCCATTTAGTTATATTAAATCAATTGCAATTTATTGCACCATCGTGGAAAAGACTGCGCCTGACTGTAAGCGTGAAGGTTGTGTATTCGTTCCCGGATTAAAGTGTTTGAATTTATTTTATAATAGCGACCCGCCCGCGGTTTTGCCTGCTTATACACAATTATTTATTTTCAACTCGAAATAATTTTCAAGTTCTAATAACATTGTCATTCTACTAACTAATTTAGCTTAAACAAGGAAACAGGTATTTTGTAACAATTCTGTCGAACAAACTCTTCATATTTCCTTTTCTTATTATCAAATAATCAGTAAATGGTAAAGAAAGGTTATCAAAATACAATTCTGAAAACTGGCTTAAATCGGTTCAGTACACAAACAATCATTTTTTTTATTTGTTCCTTTTCAATGGTCAAAATTTATAACAACAAAGTTTACATTTGGTCAGATAATGGTCAAAATACAAATTATAGTCATGTCATGTCAGTCTTTACACATTATTACTAAATATTTAATGTCAAATGAATATGATATTTTGTAAGAAAAATTTCAACCCTCTTTATTTATTTATTTCGTAATACTCAATTTGGTTTCAATATTTTTTCATATTTCATTAAACAAATTTTCACGAACAGTCTACTTAATTTTTTAATCTTGTTTATATCTCTTGGCCGTTTATGATACTCTATAATGTGAAATGAATATGATATTTTGTAAAAAAAAATTCAACCATCTTTATTTATTTATTTCATAATACTCAATTTGGTTTCAATATTCTTTCATATTTCATTAAACAAATTTTCACGAACAGTCTACTTAATTTTTTAATCTTGTTTATGTCTCTTGGCCGTTTATGGTTCATTAAATTGTATAAACTCAACTACAATTTCCTTATTGGTTACTAAGTGGATTCTGTATTTTTTTTAAAAAAAAGTTAAAGGTTAACCGAAAACGTATTGTTTTCTTCATTTTCCTCGATTGTCGCTCATCTCTTAATCAAACCACTGATCCGTTGCAACCTTGTTTTTTATATCTTCCTTGTCACAAAAACTTAACGTGATGAAGGCAAAAACTATTTGTTTATTGTGGTTTTTTAAGCGGCAAAAGGTTTATGTTAACTCATGTAGATCACAATGAGTCTGTTAATTACGTATTGAAATTAAAAGTGAGATATGATCTGACGATATTTAAATACACAGATGAGCGAATATATGTAAAAGCATGTATTTAAACATGCTTTTACATATATTCGCTCATCTGTGTATTTAAATATCGTTATATTTTTTTATCCTTTATAGCTTCAGTTATAATTCAAGTGACTGCCTTAAGTTAAATATCTTCCTTTTAGATTGTTCCGTTTACTAACGTAAACGTGTTGCCACTTAGAAATAATGTTGTATAGGATAATTATAAAATTACATATCTTATTTAAATATTAATATATTTTTGACATATACATTTTAGTGATTTCTTCTTTGATAGAGTTGAAATAAATAGTCAGAATTCTTACAGAGTTTCTGATAGATTAATTTGATAGGCGTAAATATACATTTTTTTTTATGTTTGTTTGATGTCAACTTTCTTGTTTCCAATTTTATACTCGCGCCTTGACATATTGTTATATAAATTCAGAAGATAAACTAAAATGTTCAACTTTTACGCAAAGATATATACATATATAAATAGATATATGCATATTACATATCTATCCTTTATTTAAAATAAGATCAAAAATATTACGGATAGTATTATTTAGGGATAGTAGAGTAGCTTCAGATTTAATTATTGTAGAATTCAAGGTAAATGTTTATTTACATTATATAATAGAAAAATATGTAAATAAATATGACAATCCTGTGAAGTAGGTAAGTGCTACGAGTATATACACACTATCTACATAATAATTCAAATGATTTCAACGTGTTGCCACACGAGTTGCATTATATAGTAGGCCGATTACAATTATTACAATATAAATCATGTCTGCCAATGTTACAAGCAAATAGTAAAATTATTGTTTATATTTATTGTATTTTTTTTACCTTCACGCTGTATCCTGCACATAGCAGGGTAGGCAGAGGAAACTTGGGAACCTAATGTTAAGACACTTTGTTCCGTGGGAACTGGTTTCGATTAATAAGAGATTTTTCGCCTAATTTAAGGCATTGTGTTTAGTGGCGAAATTCAACGCCACGCGACAGGGCAAACCTTGTAACTAGAGCGAAAAAATGAAAACATTAAATATTTAATTTGAAAATATTATTTATTTAATGTGAATAAAAATTGCGTTTATATTCACACGCTTATGCCCCAGCGCTATGACTGGCTTAGTAGGATTTTATTTTACAAAAAATGTTATGACATTTAATTTATCTTAAATTTAGAGACATTATGTGTAAGATAGCTGAAAATACTACTTGACCTTAAGAATAGAAAAGCTTTATAAATTATATCACGTAAATATATGTCACGTAATCATATTTTCAATTTGTAGAACTGATTTTATTCTTAGAAATAATATTTATTCGCTATAAATTACTATTAATTATTACTATATTATAAAGAATTAGAGACATTTGTTTACAATTTAAGATTTATTGTAACATAGCTTATGTGTTTAATTTTTTAGCTTTATTTTATAATCTTTATTTTGCCATAATCATTTTTTAAATTAATGTATTTTGAAAGATGGAATGTACTTTGAATTAATTTTATTCTCGATTCTCACAAACTATAAACAATACTTATATCAAAATAGAATATTAAAAAAAATATAAATGTTGATTCCATATAAAGAAAATGTGTTCGAACAAAGTGTGAACAAGGCATTGTCTGAAAACACGTGATCTTGTGCTTGTCTCCTAAGTTAATAAGGCAAGTGGGTCAAAGACATGCAGTTCGGGAAGGTTGTTAGAAACGATAAAAATAAACGTCACCGATGCATAGATAGAAAATAGGTTCATACGTTGTAAATGCTACAAAGCCACTTATGTAAACATTTAAAGAATGCTCTAGAAATAAAATTATTCTTAAATTACTGTTTTTATTTCTTTGTTTTTTATTTTAATATTTCAATTAAATTCAATTGTACTTTTTAATTTTTTTTTTGTTTATGAAACAACTAAATTTCGATGACAGAAGTAGCATCCCTAATATACTAAAACATTATTCAACAGATATAATTACTAAAATATTTGAAACTTGTCGTGGCACTAGAACAACGACAACAGGTTTTCGGTTCGAAGGAAGACTCATAAAATTATAAAAATGCATTGATTATAGTCCTAAAAATCTCTACATTTTATTAATATACATGGAATTAATCAATCAAAAATATTTTGTAACTTTACTTAGCTTCACGTTGTATCTCGCACATAGCAGGGTAGGTAGAAAGAACTTGGAAACTTAATGTTGAGACATTCCGTTCCGTTATCCACTTTCTGCCAAATTTTAAAGCATTGCTTGTTGAGGAGCGGAAGTCAAAGTAGCGATTTGTCTTGTTACTAGAGCGAAGAAATGAGAACATTAAATATTTAAATTGAAAATGTCAAATATTTCATTGCTTCGAGTGGGGATCGAACCCACAACCAGTCGCCTGTCCAGGACACACACTTGTGTCCCTGTATCATAACAAGCCTAAATAATATAGATATTATTTAATAAATTAAGTGGATTTATCGAATAATATCTATACAAAGACTTACCTTAACTACAGGAATTACGAACTTAATAGGGTAAATAGGTCAAAGGCGTATAATTTAGGAAGGTTGCTTGAAAGCGATATGAGGTCGCTGGTACTCGTAAATCTTAAATGTTTAAAGTTTTATATAACATTAAATAATCTTTTTAAGTTGACTTTATATTATCCATTAATGGAATAGGATAAAATGTAATTTTATTTTTATTTAATTGTATATTTTAATTACTGTAATAATTACAAGACAAACGGTTTACCAAGTATAAAATCACAATTTCCTTCAAGTGATTATTGTTGATGAACTGAGTATCAAAAAGGAAATATATAATTTATACAATTTATATTTGTATAAAATTTGAGAGTTTTCCTCGATTTTTATGGAATTCTATCTACCTATTTTAACATGATGATCAATGGGGCACCACAAAAGTTCCCACGTATACATTAAATATTGAAATCAGTTGCAGAATGTCGGAGAAATGGCACTTACATACATAAAAAATATAAGCATCGACCTTAACAATTTCTAGATCGGTTAAAATAAAAGCCTCTTTCTTTTCATAAAAATTTTGTGTTAATATACTCCGTTCTCTCAATATTCCTCATATCTTAAAACATTACGTGTTGGTAATAATATTTTGATACTTCGTAAAATACCTACCCATTATTATTATATTCCTTAGTACCCACGTTTGAAAATTCACGTAGCACACAGAGCCTTTACCTCTTTAGTCGTATACTCTTGTTGATCTAAAAAGTCATTGTTTATTATACGTTATACATAGTATAAAAGAAAGTCGCTTTCTGTGTCTGTATGCTTAGATCTTTTTATCTCTCTCGATCTCTTTTAAAATATTTAATGCATTTTGATGCGATTTTTTTAATAGATAAAATTCAAGAGGAAGATTTTTGTGTATGAAGGATTAAGACTTTCCAACAAATGGGTAAAGTATTTATCAAAGAAGTTGGAAAAACTATGACGATTTTCAGCTATTTCAGTGTGCGCTGGCTAAACCGTTACAATAGAAACAATATGTAGTGAGGTAGTATATATAGAGCCCAAAATAGTATTTTCCGGAATATTTATGTTTGTCTGTACACTTGTTACTCGCTAATCTTAAATATAATAAACGCCTAATCAGATTTAAATGCAGTTTTCACTAATATTATTATCACCTCAATATTTAGTGTTAGTTATTAAGTTCGACAAAATTGCATTTTTTTTTTCATTTAGCTGAAATTTTAGTTTTCAATGTACAGAATGTATGTCTTAAAAGTGATAATGTTATTAGAAAAAGAAAGTAGTTGAAATAAATAAATAAAATAATGTAATTCAAGTGGGTGAAGCCGCGGGGAGGTCGCTAGTATATTATAATTAAGGACATATGTAGCAAAGCACGTGTCGTGCCATACGCTTGTGGTCAGAATAAACTGCGGTTGATAAGTTTTGACTTTGAAGTTTGTATAGTATAATTCAGCTAATAATAAGCATCACATAATGAACTCAATACTTTTATTATATTTTTTTTATGCTTTCCTATCGAAACTATCTTTAAAACATATTATGGAATACCAAAATATTTCAATCAAGGTAGTCGGCAAGGTAAGGCCTTAATATATTAGGTACTTGTATCCAAAAAGTTCCCAATATCGGAAGACTTGCTATATATGCATTATTCATAGATTTGGTTCCCAAAAGGCAGTTATAATTAATAGCAACACTATGTGCCCTATGCAAATATAAAAGATACGTGAAATTTATAAGCGTAATTTCTATTAAAAGAGCGTTTTTAGCGTAATTCTATCCTTTACTACTTCACTAGATCATTTTGCACTATCATGAATGCACAGAGGTACAAGTGTGCGCCTGTAAGCGCGACGGTTGTGGATTCAATCTCTGGTAATGAGGTAAAGCGCAGCGTTGAGTTCCGTCAATCGACACACAATGAAGAGAAAATTCAGCAGAAAGTTAAGAGCGCAAAGGGCTTTATTAGAACAGAGTGTCTCAACACAAGGTTCCCAGGTTACCCTTGCCTCTCCCCCAACATTATAATGCTTTACGTTTTATTTTATAACTATAGTTATAAAATAAAACGTAAAGCTAAAATATTTGCTTCATTGCTTGTTAAAGGCTATTAGGGGGATAAGAAAGAGTGCGATGACTCTTGGATTGGTTTCTAGTTAGGAAAATTAACTGTCTTTTATTTTTATTGCTTCGATAACAAAACAAAGTGCAGCGTGGATTCCATTTAACACCAAAAAAAATGCGGAAAGTGGGAAACGGAGTGTCTTTCCAATAAGATAGTGTCATAACATTTTTTAGACTAAAATTCACAAGCAATAAGAATGTTTGAAAATGTGTGAAATTTAAATTTATTAATTCACAATAAAATCAATTTAAAATTTTTAAATTAAATCAATGTTATGTTTTTAAAAATTGTATCTTATATAAATAAAAAAATAATAAATATGGAATATTCTATATATTTAAAATAATAATATATACAGCCCAGGGCATTGCTCTGCAATTAATCTCATTGCAAAGAAATGTGAAGTATGAATAAATAGCAAATTTATTTACATGCATTATTAAAACAAATACGGTACATAACACTAAGCGATTCATATGACGTGGGCACATTTACTTACTCACGTGTATGAAGAATGATATTTTACATATAAATGTTGGCAAGACAGGTTAAGTCATTTTTAAAGTATATTACATTTTGATTATTTGTCAAAAATATTTTGTCTCAATAATTTAGAATATTAGAAATAAGCAGCAGCTTCATGATTTAGACCCTTAGAAGATCATTTTGTTGTCCGTCTATTCGTCATGATAATTTATCTTACGATTGCCTATAGATATCAGGCTGAAATTATTATCAAATATCCAGGTCTACGGTCCCTTGATCCAGGTCTAAAAATCAAGCTTCAAGTCAACGTAATCAAAAGTTGCATACATTTACTCATCGTTTTTGTTGAATATTGTGTGAATTTCACCGTGTAATGAAACTCTCCTGCTGATATGTAGCTATAATATCTGGCACGATGTGAAAACTTTTAATATAAACAATTCATAGAGAAAAACCATTACATACTTATATTGGTGTTCAAGTGGTGTAATTAAGGGCCACGCTTTGTATGTATTGAAAATGGATATTGATTATATTCTACATAATATTAAAAACAGGCTTAAGGTCGTGGCGCAGGGGTTCAAGAATGCGACTGTAAACGCGACAGACTTAGTACCCAATGCCTAAAATTTGGCTTCAATTAAAACGAATTTTACTAATACTAGGGAAAGTTGAGAAAGTTCCCTCTGCTTACCCTGTCATTTGAGAGTTACAGCGTGAATCTAAAAAAATATTAAATCAAAGTGATGGTAAATCATTCGATTAATAACGGTATACAAAGAGAATTTGGGAAAAATATTCCTTTTTTGTGCTACAACTTGACATACAAATCCAGCAATGTACATCACACGCAACAAAGTCACGTGTAGTAATTTTATAATTCACCCTCGGAATTTACACGAGACCCGCGACCTCCTATACGTACAGGCTTATGTACAGACAAGCTCAGTTTGCGTTCAGAAATGTCAATTACAATAAATGACTCACGTGAATTGTTGAAAGGTACACAGTGACTTGCTAATTATTATTTTTATTTGTAAGTGTGTTTGGTTTTACCTTACGTTTTGTTGATATATTAAAAATATACTCAGATATCAAATTAAAGTATTAATCAGTCACTGTTAAATTTATTTTAAATAACCTGATATCATAAATTCAAAGGGGGTATAATAGAGAAAGAGAGAGAGAGAGAGAGAGTCTGTTGTGCGTTCCCGATTTTTTTCTTTGTTATTGCTTAACAAATTAAACAAAAATAAGACGACACGTGACCTTGCCTTTACTACCATAGACATAGTTTTGTCAAAAAAGAAATCTGTAGCCAGCAAGTAATAGGTTTCAAGATGCAGTTTAAGCTTCGTTAATTGTGAATTTATCTAAATTTTTGTATGAATACAAGAATTGATTTATAATTATTACTAATGAGTTAACATATTAGGCAAAATACATGCATACATTTTGTCACATATACATCCTTAACAGCTGACACAAATAATTATAAAAATTAAGAGATACTTGGGAAACACAGATCGAAAAAAAATAAAGAACTCTAATATGGTTAACACTTTCGAGCTTCACAGTTACGTTTTACTTAGCAGGGCAATAACATGGAACGATTAGTAAAATTATGTCAATGCTGTATTCTTTGAGTTGTCATTCAGTTCGCTGTAATCTGTTACCATTTTATCAAATAAACTGTATTTTTCAGCGACATTCAGTGAATGAATTTTGAAGTATTCATTTTAAGTCTTGGCCTTCATCTTTTATCTACTCGTATATAATTATTATAACATGTACGAGTAAGTAAACAATAGTATAACAATTATTCACAATTATACTACCATATTATACAATAAGTTTATAAATTATATTTTTAGGTAGCGGTAAATTTTTATTATCTATTTTTTATTTATGCAATAGATTCATTTTTTTATTTGATGAAATTGGTGGTAAAATGTTTAGGTCATAATATAATAAATTAAAATAATAATAATAATTTGTGTTAAATTGTACTCAAGGAAATTAGTATTTTTTATATCTTCTTGCTCGCGAATTGTTCTAAATACTACGAAACTTGTGTGTGGGATACAATAGGGAAAAAATATATTATATTTATATATTAAATGAACTTTACATAGATACATTTTAAGATCAACTACAAACTGCATATTTTTTCACAAAACGTTCTCAAAATTGAAAATCATAATTAATTTATCTAAAATTCTCACCTTTGTGTAGTGACCAATCACTTTTGTGTAGTGATAATAAATATTTAATATTATTTAAAGATATTAAAATAATTAAATAATTTGTATACTTATTGAATAATTTCATTTCTTCGCTATGTTAAGGAGGTAAAAGCGTAGCAATGAGTTCCGCTACTTAACAAGCAATTACTCCAGAAATTCAGTGAACAAAAGCGTAGAAATGGAAATGGAGTGTTTTACCACTAGGTTCCCAAATATTTTAAACATATTATTACAGTATTTATAAGGTATGATGGTTACGACAAAAGTAAAGTGATAAAAATAAAACAATATACTTAGTAAAAGTGAGTGCATAGTGAAGAAGTAACTGAAACTGGTATTGATAATATATTTTGTTTTCAATAGAAACGATTTAAACATTTATGACAATCTTAAGTTTAACAACAATATTAGCAAATAAGGAATGTATTGAGCAAATAAGATTACATTCTATAAAGGAAGGACGAAGTAGGTAAATAGAAGGAGTAAATACTGGAAAATAATACGTGTTCGCTTTGTGCTCAACCTCGGCTCAAGTACCGAGATTAACACTAGTGGTGTTTCAATTGATATTATCGATTAAAATAACGTCCAAAATAATATATACTCGTTATAAATAAAATATTAATTTAATATATTATTCTTTTAAATCTAAGTTAAAATAATCGATACGTTCCAAGCATAAGCTATATATATTTTTTAAAGTGTCAATTATAAACTAAGTTAAAGAATCACCTCTTTTGAGATCCACTAGGGCGGGCTCAAGCAAATCTACTTAATTTAAATGTTCCTAAATTTCTTTAATTTCTTAATAAATGACGTAATCTGTCTTTTTATATACTGAGCTACATATATAGTTGTTATCAGTGCTTGTGATAATTGATAATTGTAGTTAAATAAAATATTATCGATGTAAATAGTTCGTGTCTAAATCGATTAAGCCGTTATTAGCGAACGATATCTCAACCTCGAACTCGAGTGCTCCAGATGCTGTAGCCGCCCCAGCAGGCATCGAGATAGGCATCGAGATATTCTGTACGATTTATGGTAATAATTGGGAAAAGAGAGTGAAAATATGTAATACTTTAGAAATACTGACAAAAATAACTTTAAATCATTAAACCGTTAAAAAAACTTTTAGAATCGATACACATAAAATAATAAGATTACTCATATATTTTAAAATAGAACTTCACAACTTCATTCCATTGAAATATCCCTATATCCTTCCTTATCTAGTAATAATAGGTCTTCTTGGAAACATTTAATTAATTAAAGAATGGGTTTTGATCGCTAATCCTGTTATTGATGTTATTTTACACTTTTAAGTTATGTACGAGTATATAGATAGCATTAAAAATATCCACCAATTAAGTTTTTGTTTATATAATTTTATTTAAATATAAAAATTACACAGTACATAATACTCTACATATTACTCTACTCTACTTGACATAATTTCTCCACTTTTGTTAATATTCGGTCCAGTTACAGCGAAGTCGTAGACTGATAAACATTATCGTGTTTCCGTCGTGCATTCGATTCATTCAGTTCTTTTAATTTAATATTTTAAATCTTTTTTATTAATTATGCCGACCATTATACGGAGCTAAATAAATATTTTTGTGTGATTCACGTGATTGCGTGATCATAAATAAAGATGGTTTTTATTAACTTTCATATTATATCTCGCATATATCTTAGAGCACACAGAGACCTACGCGTCTCATAATTATTGTAATTTATTTAAAAAAAAGGGCAAAATTAAATTATTTGGTAAACAAGACCAATAATTTTAATATTTTCTTTCTTTCTTTCTTAGCTTTACGCTGTATCCCGCACGAGGCAGGGTAGGCAGAGGAACCTGGGAACCTAGTGTTAAGACACTCCGTTCCACTTCCGTTCCCCACTCTCCGCCGAATTTGAGGCATTACGTGTTGAGTGGCGGAACTCAACGCCGCAATTACTAATATATTAATATTTTACTGATGTTTATATTTTCTTGTTTATAAGGCTTGTTTTTGTTTATTTTATTGTTTTCATATTGTGAAAGAGATAATGCCAAAATATCGTTTTATAACATGATTCTTTAACTCTTTCTAAAAATATGATTTTTACAGAAAAATAACTTAATCAGAAATCTAGTTCAGAATAACACTGTTAATTCTATAAACAGTTGCATCTGCCTTGAATGCAGCACTCGACAATCGACACCCGGTATCGTTACAAGGACTTTCCTTATTAGTTCCTTACAATACACCAGGAAATTGTAACAATGGTTAAAAGATTTCAATAGCCCAACCATTTATCAATGCTTCAGAAAATTCGTCATCTATTTGTGATTAATGCATTTTTTTAAAGAATTTTGTGTACCTATTGAAAAGTCAGAGTCATTTAAATTTGACTCTGGCTGATCTAACAATATGTTAAGTACTAGCAATTCACATTTAAGTTAAGAGAGTAAAAATTCTTTTACAAACTATATTATTAAAATCGAATTTAAACAAAATTTAATGATAAAGCCATAATTAAAGTAAAAAAAATAAGCGATTGTATTCGCTATTGTTTGACAAAAAAAATATTCTAATTAAGTTAATTTTATTTATAAGTAAAAATTACGGTGAAAATTGTATAAAGGCGCAGAGGCACAATGGTGAGACTGCTTGTGGGTTCGACCTTCACTCATAAAAGTAAAATATTGAACGTTTTAAAATGAAATATTTGGTAATTTCACTTCTTCGCTCTGGTAACAAGGCAAAGCGTAGCGTTGAGTTCCGCTACTCAACACGAAATGCATCAAATTCAGCGGAAATGGGTAATGAAACGGAGAGTCTTGACACTAGGTTCCCAAGTTCCTTCCTACCTTGTCATATTCGTGATATGGACATATTAATATGGACACGGTATTAATGTATAATATTTTACTATTCGCTATTACCAATTTATCTAATATTTAGAATTCAACATTATAATATTCATTATTCAAGTCAAGATACATAAAAACGTGGGTAGTGTTAATAAGAGATTTTAAAATAAAATTTTAATATAAATATATTTACAACCATCCTTGCAAGTAAGTAACATTAGTTATATTATAGTTCATGTACTAATTATATAGAAAAATAAAGTTATGAAACAAATATTCACTCAGTTAAAAGCCCTTTATTTTAAAATTTACTACTAAAATATTTATACAATAAACTAATTCAGCTTTAATATGGTATGATTCACTAAATTCCCTGAGTAAACAACGCGTAACAAAATAAACAACGGCTTTTCGTATATTTGGATGGTGCCATTGCAATAACAATGGCAATGTATACCTACTACTTATACTTGTTATGGAAAATTAGATGTAAAACAGACCAAAACTTCAAAATTTATGAAACGATTAAGAATCAAGGTAATTCAATGAATTACATTATATTCATACATTCTCACTCACTTACTCACCTTCATGCTGTATCCAGCACGTGGCAGGGTAGACAGAGGGAACTTGAGAGCCAGCTAGTGTTAAGACATTTCGTTCCACTTCCGCTCCCCACTTTCCGCCGAATTTGAGGCATTGCGTTTGCCTTATTACCAGAGCAAAGAAATGACAACATTAAATATTTTATTTTGGTTTTATTTAATATAAATATTTTCCTCGACGGCAAAAGACACAAGCAAAGAGGTTAAAAATGTAAATAATATTAATGGACCTAATACATTAATAGATCTTCATTCGAAGAAATTTAGATTCTGTTGATTTTTTTTTTGATCTTAAAGATGCAACAAACTATACATGGTCAATGTTAGAAATTTGCAATTAAATCATCGATTTAACTGATTTATTATGACTTTAAAATCCAAAAGATAAATCTGCAGGAATGGACTGACTCTTGCCTATAGACGTAAGATTCTGTAAGAGGTGTAAGTTGAAATTACCATTAAAATGGTAGTTATTTGTTGAATAAAATTGTAGTAAACCTAATTTCATTACATAGATACCTGAGTATATTGAATAATATGTCCCCCACCAGAGTTGTAATGAAGAAATGATACACTTCTTGGTAACAATAAATTAGTAATTGACCTAAATATAAATTATTCTGAAATATCTAACACGAGGTTAACTAAAGGAAAGTCTTTACCCGAGATTTTCTCATAACTTTTGTATAACAGATTGCAATTGCCGGTAGGCTAATAAATGTTAGAAAAAAACATTAAGACATTTTCCTTGCATTGTCTTAGCAAGATGTAATTATAATTCCATTAAGGATATTTTTTTTAATATAAATGCTAATTAATGGTTACGCTTTTAATTAAAATGATTATTTAATGTTGTGTTTTTAAGGCCAGTCGTGGCGCAGTGGCACAAGCGTGTGATTTGATATTTTCAATTTAAATATATAATGTTTTCATTTCTTCGATCTGATAACAAGGCAAAGCGCGGCGTCGTGCTCCGCCACTCACCACGCAATGCCTCAATTTCGGTGGAAAGTGGCGATCGGAACGATCTGTCTCAACACTAGGCTCGTAAGTTCCTTCTGCCTACCCTGCCATGTGCGGGATACAGTGTGAAGTGGTGTGAATATTTTTAAATTTCTCATAATTTTGGTCTATCAAGTTTAGAGAAGAAATATTCATAATTTTTTTTTATATTTTTTTCTGACTCACTTGAGAAAATGAAGTTCATTAAAATATTAAATATTTCATTTCATAATATTAAATGAAATATATTACCTTTTCTTATAAAATATTAAATTATTGCAATTCTTCACTGTGGTAACTAGGAAAATAGCGGCGATGAGTTCCGCCTCTCAACACGCAATGCCTCAAATTCGGCAAAGAAAGTGGGGAACGGATTGTCTTCAGAATAAGTTCCCAAGTTCCCTCCCTGCCTACTTTGCCATGTGTGGGATACCGCTTGAAGCTGGTATTAAATTAAATATAATCATATATATACAATAAGATTATTCCGTTCTACCGACATTCGCCCATAATTATCTTAAACAGGTAACGAAGCATTATGAAACAGTTGACCAATTTATAAGAAACTAACATACTGAAAGCCACGCACCGCTTCTTATACGTGTTTTGTAATAGTTGAAGGGTCAGGTTAATTTGGTAAGTAAAATATTTAACGTTATCCATTGCAAAATAGTTGAAACGTTGCCAGGTGGGACATGAACTCTGGTAGTAGGATTGAAGCGTAGCGATGAATTTAGCTTCAAGATGGCTTTTCATGTTCTTACAGCTATTTTAAGTAGGTAGGTGAAGTTCACAGCGACACGTGCTTACTATAACAAAATGTAGTGTTTAGCGGATTAACGTTTCTTTTGTTTACTTTTTGTCGTTCTCCTATAAATGGTTTATTGTAGATCTTCGTGTATTTAATGATATTTTATATGAGTAAATATATTTATTTCACACTGAGTATAGAGAAAACGCCCAAATCTTTAAAAATATTTCTAAACCATACTATTAATATAACTAAGCTTGATAAGATTCTATAACTTAGTGGTCATGCCATGCAATGAAGATTTCCAAGAGGTGGGGATAAATATCCTAGAATATATTTCTAAAAAGTATTTTAACCTCAAATTACTGTTTTATCTCAGATTAATAAATAGATTGAACAAATCTTGGCTCGAAAAAGTGAAATGAGGAATTATAGCGAGACACTCTTAGTGGACGAGTAATATTAGCTGTAAGAGACTTTCAAAACTATACTATAATTATTAAGCAATATAACATCAAATTCTAAGTACACATTAATACCTTTTATTTGGATAAAGCCGAACCATTGATCTTCGATGTTGATTAATAAATAAAATGTAGCTTTGTGATGACTGCTTCTGACTCGATGGAAAAAAATACTGAATATATATAATCTATATTCTTATAAAGTTTTTTCTTATTTTACACATCCCGCATATGACAGGGAACTTGTCAACCTAGGGTTAAGACACCCCGTTCCGTTTTTAATTTTCCGCCAATTTGAGGCGTTGTATGTTGAGTGGCTACATTTAATGTTGCGCTTTGCCTTGTTACCAGAGGAAGAAGTGAAAACAATATATATTTAATTTCATCGGATGGTTGGTGCTGTCTTTAGGTTTCCGAACACATGCGATAAATGGGATAGTTGAGTTTAAAGAGGTACATCTGGGAACGTGCCCGTAGCGCACAGGGGCACAAATTTGCGATTGTAAATGCTAGTAGCTATGGATTCGATTCTTATTCGAGGAAATCAAAATTTTAAATTAGATATTTATTCAAAATTTTCATTTCCTCGTTGTAACTAGGCAAGGCGCAGCTATGAGTTTCACCCCTCAATTAGTATTACCCCGTCAATTTTAACGGAAATAGAAGTGTCAAAATGGGAACGGAGTGTTTCAACACTAGGTTCCCAGGTTCCCGCTGCTATAATTTAGGAAATCTATATCTAGCTCATAGCAGGGGGTTATGTGCTACATAACGACACTATTAATTACTTTCGTATTCTCGTAGTAACGTTTAACTTTATTTTTTTTGTCTGTATAGTGGAGAATAAAGTTTCATGATTCTGCCTATCATTATATCTATGCAGAATAACTTAACAAAAGAAAAAAGGATTGTAAGACAAACAAACGTTCGAACTGGAAATATTCCATGAGGGCACTCAAAACAAAAGTTAACTACTCCAATGTCGGAGCACGTTTCACAATAAGTTATAAAACGAGACCGCTAACGCTAAGTACCATTATAGTCTCAACTATTGTGCTTTTCACGTGATATATGTCACGTGAGGTATAAATCTTAAGAGGTCGGAGGTAATAGTGTTTATGTGCGACATTTTCCGTGTAATTGAATGGATCAAACAGTCGTTCACAGACGCAGTCATACATTGTTTATGAGAGAATTACGCAAAAGGGAGTCGGTTGAGCTAGGTCTAAAAAAGATAAAACACATTTTTTTCTTGATAAAACCGCGCCTTAATATACTCCGTTTGTCAAGCACCGTTTAAATTTTGAATTATGGCGTACTTAATATGCGAAACTTAACGCCGCGCATTGTCTTGAATAATTTCTCAAAACGATTATCGTATGCGTGCATTGTCTTCATTAATTAAAGCCTGTCGTAACAAGGGAAAGCTGGGAACCAAATGATGTTTTGGCGTGAACTAGTGTCACGCTCTGCTGATGACCCCCAATTTTTTCGAGGACAATTTGGCCTTCCAGATTATCGCGATACTTGAAATGTCTCGAAAAGCAGAGGCACAATATACTGATGCTGGGCGTGGCATTAATAAGAGTATTCTCGAAGACTTTTTTTAGTGGTTAACGCACAGTCTTTTGTGTCTTTTGGAGGTCGGACTGAACCAGGTTCTTTTGGCCCCATACGGAGACAATCTTGAAGTACGCCTCAACGGAAGACACGAAATGAATTTGGCACTGATCCACGTCCATGAGGAACGCCAACATTGACGGACATATATGTATGTATTTAGAGTAGAAACCATCGACCATTATTTCTACAAAAACGGCAGTATTTGTATAAATTTGAAGACTTATATTATATATTTTATATTTGATTTTAATGAATATTTCATGGCAGATATAGACAGATGTGGTGTAATGTGTGACAAGTTTGATGGTGTCAGAGATTTAAAGGGTAGTGTCGTGTGCAAGTTTAAAGAGATAAATATTCCGAATGCACTTTGACGTTTATTGTTTTCCATATTATTTCAAAGAAATATAGTCTTTGTTAGTCTTTTAAATTATGATTCTAGTTTTATTTTCTTAGCTTTTTGAGGACTGTAGTAGTGCAGCATGTACTGAAGTAGACTGTAAACGATAGGTTGCGAATTAAAACCCCACTCGAGGAAATAACATATTTAATATTATCCAATTAAATATAGATAGATAGAAACACTTTATTGCACATAAAATCAACATAACAAAACACAAAAAGAAATAATACAACATACAGATTGTGCAAAGGCGGTCTTATTGCTAATAGCAATCTCTCCCAGACAACCCTTGGAGAGAGGAATAAAGTTATACAAAACCGGGCTTGTGCAAAGATTATTTCGAAGAAAGAATTAAAACATATACCTACTTCTAATACATACAATATAATAATATATATAATATACATATATTAAATAACAAATATATATTAAAGCTAAAGCCTATTTGAATAAAGAATATGTTTATATACTACATATGTACCTACCATTTAAAACAAATATAAAATACATAAAAAATAAAAAAATATGTAAATATTTAATGTTTTATTTTAATAATTTTCAACATTTTTTGTGATAAGTTACGGAATTCAACTCCGTGTTCTGTCTTCGATATCGGAAATTTAAAACATTCCGTTTCGTTTTTCCATTTGTTGGCTTACTTTGTTCTCCATTTGTTACTTCGAATATGCAGTTATAGTGTACTACTTCTGTTTCTTAAATGATTTGCTCACTTTCACAGGCCAATCGTCGTTCTGTAAATGAACTAGACTATGAAATAGAAAATTTTCCAACCTAATAAGGACAACACCTACGAAGTGTAATGTAATGAATGTGGAATTATTCCTGTAGTTAGCCGGTCGGTGCTCCGGTCTCGCACATCAAACATCAGGGCGGGCGGCACAGAATAATGAAATATAGAAGGTAAAATTAAAATAAAACCTAAAAAATATTACAAAATGTGCGTAGATATCGAGAATGATTCCTCGGTTAGATTAGGTAAGGTTAGTAATTATTACAAACTACCTACTACCAAGTACTACAATTTAGTAACCAAATTACAACTAGAAACCCAATAAATTTACATTTTGACTCTATCATTTTCATTATAAAATCATTATTAATACTATACTCTACATTAAATTTTATTTTGTTCATGACGTGAATTAAGAAATTATTTTTTTCTTTAACGATATCAAGATCCATTGTAAGCGATCTGTGCGATGATAGTAAACTTTCCATTTGAGTGAACTTCTCCAATATAATAAATGTATCTTTAATGAAAGAATATTTCATATTCAGTTTACCTTTTGAAATATATTGTTGAAATAAAATTAATAAAGAAAAACATATAAGAAAGAAAATAATTCAGGTCTCATATTTACGATTTTTAAAATATTTCTACACAAATATGTTGTCATTATTATTGCCACATGGAAGAAAGGTATCATGAATGAAAATGGTTTCTTTATAAACGGTGTAAAAAGAGGTGATTTAGGTCCTATGGTGCTTGCAGCTCCAAATCCAATGAAAAAATTTGATTATGATTATTTTTAAACAAAAATATTTTTCATGGCAGTGGTTCTTAACTGTTTTATAAAAATTGAATTAGAATTTTAAAAGCTATAAGCTTGGCCTTTTAAATTTGATTGCCTTCCTTATTACATTATAACGTAAGTTTCCGCTCTTTCGCGTGTATTAAATAGGCAGAGGGAATTTGGTGTGAGTGTTCACACTCTTTCACTAGCTGATTGACATTGAAGTATGATTTTCTATCTAATTTCAAAATAATTATGTTTTTTCAATTTTCTAATAATTATTTACATGCTGGTAAAACACAATCAAACAATCTTAAAATCATTTGGTTTCGTCTCTTTGTTTTCGGGTTAATCTACGACATTTTTTTGTGGCCTAGTTAAAAAATCTGAAAATATTTAAAATTTAATTTATTAAGTATATAAAAGTATAAATAATTCCAATAAAATAATCAATCAAATCGCCCAAAATCCACTAAAATAATATTAAATAAATATAAGCATAGTTTAAGTGTGCAAAGTCACGCAGGAACCGCTAGTTATTTAAATATAACTTCTGCCTAAAATTGTCTTGAGTGGAGATCGAACACAGTACCATCAGGTTAACAGTAATTGTCCTGCTGAGCTACGGCGGCCTGCTTGATGTCGATGATATCTGAAAAAATATTGTTTTGACACTATTTTTATTATTATTAATATATTTTTTAGCTTGACGCTGTATCCCGCACATGGTTGAGGGAAGTTGGGTAGGCAGAGGGAACTAAGGAACCTTTTATTATGACTCTCCGTTTCGTTCCCCACTATTCGCTGAATTTAAAGCATTTTGTGTCAAATGCCGGAGCTCAACGCCGCGCATTACCTTGTCACCAGAGCGAAGAAATCCAAATATTTAATATTTAACTTACTCGAGTTGCGATCGAACCCACAAGCTGTTGTGTATGTTTTGCCCCTGAGCCACGATGTGCCTCAATTTTTATAACATTTTATTATATTTTTGTAAAAGTTGGTTTGGTTGTTAATATATATTTTCTAATAAAAAAAAGAGCTCATATATCAAATGAACTTTAAGAGTTCAAAACCCGGATGGCCTATTATTCGCTTGAATTTTCTTACAAAGAACACGTCATGGTGACGAGGGTGCCGGATTAAGTAGATCTTGAAATGTAATTTAACAGAGATATGAATGGATTTGTATCGCATGTGAATGCCCCTTTAATGATCTTGTAATTGCCAGCTTAACGTAGATTTAGTAAGTTAATGAAAATTATATTAAAAAATCTGAATAAGCAACGATTAAGTCAATATTTATTTAAGTTTAGCGAAATGGTTGAGTATATTGAAGTATATTTTTTTCTCAACTTTAAATATCATATTTTTTTATTATATTCTTTATTATTTTCGGCCTGTCGTGGCGCAGTAAACGCGACACGTTGTGGTTCACTACTCATTCGAGGAAATGAGATCTTCGCCGTGTGATTCCGGCTTAGAATAGGATCACCCTGGTACTGATGGTGTCGTAAGAGCTGACTAAAGTACGAGTGGGAGAGTCACGTTGTCAGAAATGGCAACACGCATGGGCAGACTCGACCGGACCATTACCACCCCCGGCATTTAAACCCGGCGTTAAGTAGTGGCATCGGCCACTGCGTTTCGAATTGGGCAGTGCCGGGCCCCGGTGTCCATCCACCTTAAAGACGGCAACGCTCCTGTAGCTCCTCTGGTGCTACACAAGGCCGTGGGCGACGGTGATCACTTACCATCAGGTACGCTCGTTTGCCCAGTCTTATCCATAAAAAAAAATCCATTTCTTCGCTGTGGTTACATGGCAAGACGCAGTATTCAGTTCCATCATTCAACACGCAATGTTCAAAACTCGGTAGAAATTGTGGAAAGTGTGTGAAGGGGAATTAACACTAAGTTCACAAATTCTAGTTCAGGCTATGTGCGGGATGCTTCTCAATTTAATATTTGAACAAATTCTATTGATCTACTTCTGTGTATTTCATTATTGTTTCATGTTTTACTAGTATTTTATAATTAGTTATTTATAATCTAAATATTTTACATTACATTTATGTACAAATGTTTTTTTTCTTTCAGATTTGCTTGGATAATGAAAAAAAACCTTCTCGCGTTTTAATTTAAATACAATTTTTCCAAAATCAACTTATTTTTATATATGGTTTATATGCAATTAAACTTCATGCAAATGCAAATTTTACATTTAAATACTTAAGCAAAAGGCTTCAGAATATATATGTATATATGTATAACTTACTAATCAGTTGTTGCTCCTTAGCATATAGGAGTCATTGACCTCACGGAGAATTTTGTTTTATTTTCTATGATGAGTAAAATAATATTAAATTTAGTAAAACGATATTAACTAAAACGATATTAACAACGCTCGTACATATGAGTATGTTTTTAAAAGCTTTAATGTGGATAGTTAAATCTTATTGTGATGATGTGAGATTTTTTTAATTAATTAAAGAAAATATAATGAAGTCTGTCGTGGCGCAGTGGCACAAGAGTGTGACTGTAACCGACAGGTTGTGGGTTCGATCCCCAGCCGAGGAAATTGAAATATTTAATATTTACAATTTAAATATTTAATGTTTAATTTCTTCGCTCTAGTAATAAGGCAAGGCGCGGCGTTGAGTTCCGCCACTCAACACGCAATGCCTCAAATTCGGCGGAAAGTGGGGGACGGAAGTGGAACGGAGTGTCTTAACACTAGGTTCCAGGGTTCCCTCTGCCTACCCTGCCTCGTGCGGGATACAGCGTGAAGCTAATAAAATAATATAATAAAAAAGAAAATATAATATATAAGTACGTTAAGTTATTTAATATTTTATAATAAGTATTGTTTATACTTTTTAAGCTTCCTAATTTATCCTGCAAGGTACCCAAAGCGTAATTCATAAAAGAAAAAAATTTTTCTTACTCTACCCTTAGTGTTAAAGACACAGAAACAAAAAAAACAAAATATAAATCATACTTATATAGTAAGGTACCTACTAAAATTATCAATAAGGGGCGAACAGAATTACTCATTATATTTTGTATGTATATTCATTAACACTTCACTTTTCAATTTACACAATTCATTTAAAGTGTAATTTGTAGCGAGAAACGCTTAAAATTGTATTTTATGGGAAATTTTGTTTGCAAAACATTACGTAATGTTATAAATATTTTATATATTGTTACATTTACATAATATTTTGTAATATTATATATACTTTTTTTAGCTTTCTGCTTTATCCATAGTAAAGTAAGAACATAGTGTTAAAACACTACATCATAAGCCGAATTTAAGGCATTACGTGTTGAGATGCTAAACTCAATGCCGCTTTTGGCCTTGTTGTTTGAGCGAAAAGTTGTAATGAGGATCGAATCTGCAACCTGTCGCGCTTACAGCCGCTGCTGCGCTACGGCAGGCTTATTATAATTATTAAATAAAAAAGTAAATTACGAAAGTACGTCAATCCATATTTTACGCCAACCCTAAAAATCATGATGATATAAGAAACATGTAGGGAAATATCAAAGGTGAGCAAAGGCGAATAGACTGAGCTCTGCTATCGTGAAAAAAATCAGATTATTAACTGACAAGGAAACGGTTGGCCTTGCTTACTTTAGCTACTTTAATAATATTATTTACTTTGGGGTAATGCAGCCGGTATTATGTCAATCTTTGTCTTGCAGAAGGAATTCGCGCAATCTATAACTTAGACCCTAAAGATTGTTTAAGAGAAATATTTAAAAAATATAACATATTGAACGTAACGTCTCAATACATTTTTGAAAATGTTATGTATGTTAAAAAAATATTAATGAATATTTACTAAAATCGGTGACATACGAAATAGGAATATTACGTCACTTGTTGTCACAATGTAATAAAAAAGGAAATTGTAGAAAGTGTAACAGAAGCTTATTATGACATTAAAATATTAAACGTTATTGTCGCGTCGAACTAATCTCTGTGCAACAACAAAATCATCATATTAATTCCTTTTTAATTTTAAAATACGAAACCCTAAAAACAAAAAAAAAAGTCATATCTGAGACACTTTATCAAAAGGATAAGTTGGTTAAATTTCCTATCCTATTTTAATGTATATTTTCAAACATAATTTTCTAAAATATAATTAAACTTTGCTGGAATATGTCACAGTAACATAACACATAAACAGAGTAAAGTGCTTTTTTCTTACACATGGAAGGGGGGGAAAGGTTATGAAACTAATTTCCACTGTATCATCGTACTGCTCGGGTGGATGAACCGTACTCGTGGGGTGTACACGTGTCCTTATTGCATTCCGTGGAAAGTTTTCTTGCAAAGGGGTTTTTATAATTAATCTGTTTTAACTGTAGTTATCTAATGTTAAATATAAAGAAATATTTCTGTACTTTTTTATATTTAAGTATTAGAAAACGTATGGCTTAGTGGTCAGAGCGCTTGGAAGGTTTCATTTCTGCTTGTTTCTAAATAAGTATTTCAAATATATATTGCATTTATCTTTTTTTCGTTGGTATGGTTTGTTGCACATTAAAGTAGTTCTTTATTATTGGGCTCGAAGATTTAACCGATAAGCATGTTTTAGATAAGCATGTTTTAGATAAAATTTTCATGACATTTCAGTTTTTTGTAGAAAAATAGTCATAATACTCCGTTCTCCTCTTCCTATACGCTCAACGAGAGCCATATTTTATCATGATGTTTATTATTTCACTTGGGAAATGTAAGAGATTTAGAAAACTGAATCAGGTCAACGACCTTGACTTTATCTAAAGATATATGTAGGTAGAACAATCCCCAAGACAATATTCGCGAGGGCGAAATTATATCATGTGTATGTGTCATATAATATACGAGTATTAATTACTCAATAAGTATAATTTTATATATATTTTCAGTTACCAAATGTTATGTCTTGTAAAAAAAGTTAGTTAATTATTCATTAAATTTAAAAAATAATTTATTTGTGAATAAATATTTTTTTCCTTTAAAACGCAGTAAAGTACCAGATTAAGATAAAACATTTGATCTTATTCGGACATCGTCCTTACATTAAAACATGTTCATCGTGTTAATACTTGACTCATTTGCATTTCATTTGCACAATTTTTATCGTTGTAGAAATAATTTATACTAGCGTTTGCTAACTTTGGGAACTTTTTGTTTAAAATTAGAAATATTTAATGTTTTCATTTCTTCGGTCTGGTTACAAGGCAAAGCGCGGCGTAGCGAATTCCGCCACTCACGCAGTGCCACTCAACACACAATATCTCAAATTCGGCGAAAAGCGGAGAACGAAAGTGGAACGGAGTGTCTTAACACTAGGTTCCCAGGTTCCCTCTGCCTACCCTACTATGTGCTGAATACAGTGTGAAGCTATAGTAAAATTAAAAATATTTTTACAGTTTCTTGACCACGATATGTCAAATTTATGATGTGTACAGTAAATTTGAAAATTATTTGTGTACTTGTAACAAAATTAATTCACACATTTTAAGTGATATCAATAAGTAAATAAAATAATAATTTTTATACACTAAATATCGTAAATATTGTAATTACAAGAAACTGCTTTAATACAATATTAGTAACGTTACTCATTATTGCACAGAAAATATAATGATGTTTGCATAATAGCGAGTTCGACCAACTAACTGACAATGTTAATAAAACTATTTCATAAGATTACTATCAATAATTTTTTTTTGTCATTAATATTTTTTGTCACCTTCACCCAGTATCCCGTATAAATAAAATAAAATATTAAATACTTCACTTCTTCGAGCGAGAATCGAACCCACAACCTGTCATGTTTACAGTCACACCCCAACAGGTCTCTTTTATTTTCTTAATTTAATAAATTATATTCAATAAAGAAATAACAACGAAAAATGCACACGTAATTTTTCTCTTAACAATATAACCTTGAATTATATAATCATCAGCGATTTTTTTTCACTAAAAATACATTACATGCTGTTTCTATCTACATAGGAAGTTCATGGTCTCAGTCAAGGTCTGTCGCTTGTCATTTGAATTGGATGTATGGTAATAATAATGCTGTGGATATATTGATGTGGGCGTATATGGTTTATCTGTACAAGTTTCATATATGGTTAACGAAATCGATTTATATTGTCTACCATATTGGATGTGAATACCAAAAAAACCTATTGTGATTTTTCTTTGACATAAGTTACCTTGACCTCTGAGTTATGGTTGGTGCTCACAGGTTTTTAATGAAAGAAAGTTCTTAAAATTATATTAAAAAAAGGAAATTAATATTTTATTACAGATTTTATTGCGTTTACAAATAGGTAGCGAGAACCTTGTATCACGACACTACGTTTTCTACATTCCGTTTAACAAGACATAAAGTAATTTAAGGTTTGTCGTGGCGCAGCTGCACAAGCTTGTGATTGTAAACGACAGGTTCTGGGTTCGATCCCCACACTAGAAAATGTAATATTTAATATTTTAAAATAAATATGTAATGTTTTCGTTTCTTCACTCTGGTTAAAAGGCAAAGCGCGGCGTTGAGTTCCGCCACTCAACACGCAATGCCTCAAATTCCGGGGAAAGTAGGGAACAGAAGTGGAACACCGAGTGCGGGATACAGCGTAAAGCTGAGTAATATGAGTCGTAAAAATGAATGAAACGTTTCGACCCACCAAACTGAAGAAATGAAAATTACATAAATACATATAGAGGTCGTCGTTGCATCTCTATGCTTGCTATGTTATATCTCTATATAATCATGATTTTGATTCCAACTTAGGGTAAAAAAAATATCCCAGTTTTACGCTTTATCACGCACATGGCATAGTAGGGAACATGGGAACCTAGTGTTAACAAACTACGTCTTGTTCCCCATTTTTCGCCGAATTTAAGGCATTGCGTGTTGAGTGGTGGAACTCGTCGCCTCGTTTTTTTGTGTTACTAGAGATAAAAAATGAAAATATTAAATATTTAATTTAATAATATCAAATTTCAAACAAAAATTCACTTTCTCGATCAGGGATCGAACCCACGACCTGTCGTTTACAGTCACACGCACATTGTACCTTTGCGCCACGACAGGTCTAAATTTGCTGATATATGCACCTATTAAGAATATTTCCAACGTAATTTTCAAATTATATATTTATTAAAATGGGGAAACTCTTCTATTGCTCATTAATTAATTAATGTATTAAGCTTTTTATAACTGGTAACTTTACTTAAAAAATTATAGTAACCATTATATTCAAATTTAAATATTATACTCGATATTTTTGCTCATTATATAATTTTTATAATAATATCTTAAACTTTTGTGCAGACAAAAATACTACATATAATACGTAATTTTTGTAGTAACGAATAGAAAAAAAGTGTATGCAATTTTCAATTGCCGTATCTTTTGTTTTTGTTATTTAAATATACTCACTCACCTAGCTTCATGCTGGATCCCGCACACGGCAGGGTAGACAGAGGGAACTTGGGAATCTAGTGTTAACACTCTCTGTTCCACTTCCATTCTCCACTTTCCGCCGAATTTGAGATATTGCGTGTTGAATGGCGAAACTCAACGCGCTTTGCCTTGTTACCAGAGCGAAGAAATGGAAACATGAAATATTCATAACGAAATATAAAAATAAATATATATTACAAGCACTATTATCACACAAGTGTTTACTATTAACAGTTATTTTACAATGTCCTATTTGAAATATTAGCATAGACGTTACCGTATGTTTAATTTAATCGAGCGGATAAATGTCGTAATTGTAAGCTTTTCCAGGGCTAATTAAAATAATGAAATAATTGTTGTGACGTCTGTATCCAGGAATAAACTATATAGTTGTTGATATTATCTAGGTTGGCGAGCTTAGTAAAATCTGTAGGACTAAAAATATATTAATTTAATCTGATTCTTGCTACTTATTAGAGTTCTCATTTAGGGCTTTATTTCTTGACATTCTTACGACACTTACTAAGCTTCACGCTGTATTTTGTACATGGCAGTGTGGAACTTAGGAACATAGTGTTAAGACACTCCGTTCCGTTGCCTACTTTTCGCCGAATTTGAGGCATTGAATGTTAAGAGACGGACACAATGAAGAGAAAATTTAAAATAAGTATATATCAAAATTTTATAACTGACCACCATGGTGTCATCTGACAGTAATGGCGATGATAATAGATTTGATTTTCTGAGAATGACTTGTATGTATTTAATTTTCTAGCTCTGGAACATAAAGCGTAGTATGCGTTCCAACTATTAACACTCAATATTTCAAATACAAAAAATGAACATATTAAATGTAAAAAATACAAAAAATAAACATATTAAATGTAAAAAATACAAAAATGAACATTTTTTTTTTTTTTCTTTTTAGCTTCACGCTGTGTCCCACACTAGGCAGGGTAGGCAGAGGGAACGAAAGTGAAACCTAGTGTTATTGTATTATGACACTCCCTTCCACTTCCGTTCCCCACTTTCCGCCGAATTTGAGGCATTGCGTGTTGAGTGGCGGAACTCAACGCCGCGCTTTGCCTTATTACCAGAGCGAAGAAATGAAACATTAAATATTTAAATTGAAAATATTAAATATCAATGTTATATAGAATTTCGCAACTAGACTATCTCTATTAGTGCTCAGTAGTATAAGAGAGTACTCCACTTCTTCTTCTTCCTGGCATTAATCCCGGCTTGCTGTGCCAGGGTCTGCCTTCTTACTGAGCCTACTCCACTTTGCACGATCTTGTACGTCCTCAGTGGTTAGACCATTGGCTCTCATGTCCTGCATCACGACATCCAACCAGCGCTTCCTTGGGCGTCCGGGAGGTCTCACTCCAGGGACAGACATATCAAGGCACTTGCGTCCGACATAGTTCCTAGGCCGGCGCGCAACGTGACCATACCACCTCAGGCGACGCTCTTGGAGCTTATCCGCTATGTCACGGACTCCAAGACTACCTCAAATGAATGTGTTACGTATGCGGTCATACCGCTTTACGCCGCACATCCATCTCAGCATCTTCATTTCCGTGACATGAAGCTCCTGAGTGTGCCGAGATAGTACTGGCCAGCATTCGCTGCCGTATAAAAGAACCGGTCGAACGATGCTCTTATATATCAGCCCCTTGAGTTTGGTTGGTATTCTGCGATGGCAGACCACACCAGTGACCTCCCGCCATTTGGCCCAGGCAGCGCTTATCCGACCGTGAACGTCGTGATCGATGCCTCCAGACTCGTGCATAACGGATCCGAGGTACCTGAACTTTTCCACCTTAACGGCTGGTTCAGTACCTATATGGATAGTGCTCGAGTCCGGTCTCCCGCAAGCCATGTACTCGGTCTTCGACACATTTAGTTTAAGACCGCCGTTCTCAAGCGTACCATTCCAGAGGTTCACTTTACGCTCTAGCATCAGCCGGTTCTCTTCAACGAGTGCTATGTCATCGGCATACATCATTAGCCACGGAGGCTGGTCTTGGATGTGAGCCGAGACAGTATCTAGCACTACGTTGAATAAGAATGGGCTAAGAGCTGAGCCCTGGTGAACCCCTACTGTAATCTGGAAAGGTATGGTGTCGCCAACAGCAGTCCTAACCATGGAAGCGGAATTGTGATACATATCTTTGATAATCTCAATATAGGCCTCAGGGATCCCTTTCAAACGCAATGCCCACCAGATACACTGACGAGGCACACAGTCAAAGGCCTTCTGCAGATCTAAAAAAGCCACATGCAGAGCTCTCCTCTTTTCCCTGTATGCCTCCATCAAAGTTCTGAGGGCAAAAATGGCGTCCATAGTACACGATCCAGGCTGAAATCCATATTGAGACTCAGAGACAGTACACTCTCGGCGGAGCCTGATATCGATAATGCGCTCGAAGAGCTTCATGGTGTGACTCATAAGCTTAATGCCCCTATAACTACCACAATCTTGGACACTGCCCCTTCCCTTGTAAATAGGGGTAATAAAGCTAAGCCGCCACTGGTGTGGCATCTTTCCAGTGTTCAAGATATGGTTAAAAAGGTCAGTAAGTATGAGCACACCAAGAGAGCCCAACGATTTCCACGCTTCGATCGGAATTTCGTCAGGCCCCACCGCTTTTCCGTTCTTCATGCGTCGAAGGCAATTCCGAGTTTCGTCAAAGGTTATTGGGGCAACAAGTCCGAGGTTAGGCGGTGGGTCGTGATGAAGACTGCACAGATACTGAGTGTTCAGCAGCTCTTGGAAATAGCTTCTCCATCTCTCCTTCACAGAAGCGGGATTACAGAGCAACGTGCCCTGGGAATCTTTGACGCAAAGACATTTTGCGATATCTTGCGTCGCTTTATCCCGGCCACGGGCCAGTTTGTATATGAGATTCTGCCCCTCCGCAGTTTCAAGTTTATCATATAATGGTGATAAACTCTCACTGCGGGCTCTGGCTACAGCTTTTTTGCTGACACGTTTTGCTACTATGTACTCCAGTCTGTCTTCAGGAGAGTTGGATTTCTGCCATTTCTTAAAGGCAGCCTTCTTTTCACGAATCACCTCCTGCACCTTGTCATTCCACCACCATGTCTCCCTGTCGATGACACGTCCTCCCTTAGAAACGCCAAGAACTCGTCTGCCTGCCGCAATGATTGCTAACTGAGCTCGATCCCAAGCATCCTGAGCAGTCTCGGTGTTAGTCGTAAGATTTCGACTTTTTACCTCTGCTAGGAAGTCGGTCTGCATCGGTCCATTCAGCAACCACCACTTGATCCGAGGCCTACGTTTCTCGGCTACTTTCTTCTTTGGAGTGACGTTAAAGTCCATGACAAGAAGACGATGTTGGGCCGTCAAGCTTTCACCTGGAATGACCTTACAGTTAGTAACCCTGCCCATATGACACCGTCTGGTCAACAAGTAATCAATTTGCGTTGAGTGGGACCCACTTTTATACGTGATAAGGTGCTGAGGATTCTTTTGGAAGAATGTGTTCACAACGGCCAGATCAGACGCAATACAGGTTCTTAGAATATTTTCGCCCTCTGTATTGCGAAGACCGTGTCCAAAACCACCGTGAACACGTTCATACGTGTCTGCAGCCTTACCGACGTGGCCGTTTAAGTCTCCTCCAACTAGAATTACTTCGGTAGACGGTATAGCAAGTAGAACCTCTTCATACTGCTCCCAAAATGACTCCTTTTCGGCCCTGCTACAGCCCGCCTGGGGGGCGTAGGCACTGATTAAGTTTGTGGTAACTCCCTCAATCAGTACCTTTACCCGCATCAAGCGATCGCAGCGACGGTCAACTTCGAGGAGTCCATTCTGAAGCTCTTCAGAAATCACTACCGCCACACCGTTTTTACCAGAAGGTGACCCAGTGTATATAAGCCGGTAACCCTGTCCGATGTTACGGGACTTATTGCCCTTCCAGCGAGTTTCCTGGAGGAAAGCGCACTGGACCCGACGTCTCGTGAGTACATCTGCGAGTTCTCTGCATCGTCCGGTAAGAGAGCCAATATTCCACGTTGCAAAGCGGAGTTTTCGTCTGGGTACTCGCGTCTTTAGCCGTGCCCGTACTTGACACGGTAGCCCTGGCCCACTTGTCGCAGGTGTAGGGCGATGTGCCTGCACGTCGTTTAGCGGCGACGCCCTAGCCGTACCCATTCTTTTTATTTTCTTTGCCATAAATGTGGCGGTTGGCGGTTTTTAAATGGAGCGACTGCCATCTGACCTCCAAAACCCCTTCACAGGGAAAAACCGCGGGAAAGAGGGATGGGATTGGTGGAAGTGGGGGAAGGATAATTAGGAGGGACACCACTTTTATGGACTTGATGGAGGTATAATAGTGGTGGCTCGAGGATTCGGGGTCGCGTACCCGTATGCCAAAGAACACATATCGGACAGACATATGTCAAAGACACCCTCTGGACATAGTAGTATAAGAGAGTACTCCACTTTATAATAGAGTCACTAATAATAAGTAATATATACCTGCTGTCTTAATGCTTACAAAGAGTAAATATGACATAAAATATTATGTTATATGTACTTATATGATATAATATTATATAAGTACATATAATATATACTATACATAAGATATACTATATATGTATATCAATAAAAAGTGTTTAAAGTAACAATGTAAAAAACAACAAAGGTGAGATTTTTGTTCTTATTGTGTTAAGACAAAATATAAATTCAGTCGATCTAACTAGAAAGGAACGGAACCTCAAATATGACCTCTAACTGACTTCCTTCTACATTCACCGCTCAGAACTTCCCGAGTGTGACAGGCGCTTGCTTATAATTTAAAGTAATTCTGACTTAACAGTATAATTGTACAGTTTAGGTGTTTTACAGTTTATCATTTAACTACGGTATTTATTTTAACAAGAATTCAAACAAAATTTGTTTTACATTACCATACATTTATCGGAGAAGGCAGAAACGATCTATATATTTTTCTAAATATTATTCGTCTCTCGACGAAGCTCAGCCTGCTATTTGCTAGTCTATTTGCTAGTCTATAGTTTGTGCAAGTATTAAATACATAACTATAACTATAATTTGTTGTTTTTAAAATAATATCATCGTATATATAGATAATCATCGTATTTGATATAAATTTGAGAGGTAAACTGACGTTAGCGTAGTCAGATAACTTGTATGTAAATATAAAATAAAATAAAAAAAAAACTTGATATCCTATGTCATTTTATTTTTAATATTACCATAGAAGTAATAGTCAACATACATTTAATATATCTAGAAACTTCGCGAGTACGATTATATGTAGGTGAAAATTAAAACTAAAATTTATATCTTTGCTTTGGAAAAATAAATGCGTAACTGTATATTTCACTAGAACTATCTAACTTAATTCAAAGATATAAAATAATAGAAAAATCAAATTGATGATAAAAATTATCTCTCCATTGTATTCGTTTATTTTGTCATCCCCCATTAGTAAAATAATACTAAAATACTAGTACTTACATATATTTAATATTGATTTTTGTTTAATATAATAAAAAAATATATTTAATTTAGTTTATTGTGTAACAAGACATATTAATTACTATTAGAAGTGAAAAGAGTTAAGTAGTGTTTATTATTTCATTATTGTAGGTGTAAGTGCCCTTACAAATACACACGACTTATTTATTAATCAGAAATTTAAAGGCCGTTGATGCGTCGCGGCGTTAACACCATAATTGTGATTTCAATTAAGCTTGGGTAAATAAGTTATTCCATTTCGCTGGTAGTAAAATATGTTGGGTTACGCCACTCAATATGAAATATCTTAGAGATTGCGCGAAATTTAGGGAACAGAGCGTTTTAACACTATATAGACTCTGCCTTGGGCTAAAGCTGCAAGAAAAACCCAGAAGTTAAGAAAAAATCTTAAAGAACAAAACTTTTTCCGAATGATAATTTTATAAAATAGGCATTGATATTGTTTGAACAAGATAATAGCAGACAGGACATGGGACAAATCGACAAGAGACCAATGGTCATTTCCTTTGAACGATATAAAACTGAAATTAGTTTAAAAAAATAAAAGTTAATAATGAAGTACCAATTAGTTTTTACTGTTATTTTCAGCTTCACACTGTATAGTATACAGTATGAAGCTGTACTACGCATAGTATTCTCTTTGCAGGGTGGGCAGAGAGAGCCTGAAATACTAGTGTCAAGATATTCCGTTCTTCATTAAGGCCCCACGGTCCGCCGAAATTTTTAGACTGCGTGATACGAGGTTAAATTAATGTTTGGCTTTGCTTGCTTATCAGAGCGAGTAATTAAAAATATTAATATTATATTTCATTTTGCCCAATAGACTTCGAACCCACGACCGTCGCTTTTAAAGTCGCACACTTGTGTCTCTCCGTCACGCCGGCTTCAAGAATTTTCAAAAATATGATAACGAAAAAGTTCGAAATTCATATATAGAATAAAGACGATTTTTTTTAATTTCAAGGACCCCTTAGTCCTAAAATGTTGAGTCCAATTTCGATCTCAGCAAATCCCAAACACCGGACCAGTGCCTCTTCTTCTCTCTAGTTGTCCCTGCAAAACATTTTACAAAATGGCAAAAAATATATTTCGTTTTATAAAAGAAGAGATTTTTACTTAGGATATTTTGATAGACACGTGTAAAAAAATGTATTATGAAATAAATTTTACGATGTTGTAAGATGAAAAAATATAATTTTATGATCAGCAATATAAAGATCGTAAATGATATTAGTCGTTATTTTTTTTAAAACGCATAATTGTGTATAACTTTACTTATACATATATTTTTCCAATATTAAGGCGAGACTTCTAAACTATTCTCGATATTTTATTTTATTACACCTATGATATCTAGCTATAAATGTCAATTCAATTGAGAGTGCAGAAATTATATAAAATTTATTGCATATACCTTTACTGTATTTTACTGTAATCGTATAGTATACTATGTTGTAATATATATTTTTGTATAGTGCTTAGTATTGTGACCGATTGCATCGCAATACATTTTTAAAAATATTAAAGAATTTAGCAAAATCGGGGCTGTACATAATATTAAAACAAGAAATAAGTTTAATCTTTGTACACCTATGACTCAATTGCATCGAGTCCGTAGTTCATTTATGGGTCAGGGTGTACGTACGCTTTTACAATAGGATCTTAGAAAATGTCCGAGAATTTTCTATTTCCCAATTTAAAAAAGTTGTGAAAAGACGTTTTCGTGTTAAAGGTTATTACCAAATTAACGATTTTATAAATGATAACACGCCTTGGGAATAAAATGAAAATGCTTGCTCCAGGCTATTTCAAATGTATCATTGTCACATAAAAGATGTACAATTTTGACTAAAAAAGAAATGTCCTGCTGAGTTTCTTTCGCCGGTTCTTCTCAGGTCTTAGTGAACTGGTGGTAAATTGTTTGACGTTCAAAAAACGAAGCTTGTAACTTCTTATTTTGAATAAAAATATTTGAATTTGAATTTGTTAACTTTTCATGTTATTATTACTTGTTAACTTTAACGCAATTATAATCTTCAGCTTCATGATATATCTCTCACATGGCAGGATAGGTAGAAAGACCTTCGGGTAACCTAGCGTAAGACATATTCCGTTCCCCAATTTCAGCTGAATTTTGAGTAATTCGATATTTTTTTAAATTTGGGATTGTGTGTTGAGTCGCGGAACTACACGCCGCGGTTTTGCATTTTTACCAGAACGTAGAAATTAAAACGTAACATATTTCATTTGAAAATATTAAATATTTCATTTCCTCGATCTTGTCGTGTTTTTCACACGCTTGCGCCCCTGCGCCACGGCAGGCCTCACTCAATTATAATAATAGTTTAAACGTGTAACAAAGAGATGATTCGTAGTTTAGATGACATTACAATAATGTGGATCATCGATGGACCGAGCGAGTCTCGATGGATGGAGCGAGTCAACGATGGACTCAGGACCTGAATATTGGAACTTTTCAAAGGTTACTTACTTATAAACTATTCAAGCTTAAGTTCATATACTTTTTATATTCAAGTCCTACATTGGCTGCCATATATATATTTTTTCTGTTGTTATATGTTTATATTGAAACAAGTGTTTGATGTAAAATACGTATCTGAGTAAATACGAACGATTAACAGAAAAACAAAGACTTTTAACAATAACAAGTTGCAAGAATATTTTATGGAAATACATTAAAATATAAGAAGAAAGAAATTATTAAGGATTAAAGAACATTTTTATTATTTTAATAACATGTAAGCACAATAACCGGTATTCCCAAGTAATAACTTCAAAAATACAACGTTTAAAACCGAATGTATGAATTAAACAAAGATTAATCGTATAAGAAATTAAACAAAAAAGTAATTTGCGTGGTAAATTGCTAGGAGATGAGCACAATATATAATTACAATTAGCAAATTATGCAATTAATCTTATGAATTCTCATTATTGTGGCTAATAACACAAATTTAGAATTTGGCATAAAGTTTTTATTAGTCCCTTAGTTATACTACATGAATATCTTGGATTCCCTATTTTTATGTGAGGGACTGTTATTAGATTTCATTTTTTGTGGCGGAGCTAAACGCCTTTCCTTATCTATCTAGAAATAAGATATATATTTTTTAATAATAATAATAAATTTTAAAATAAGATATATTTTTTTCCTTGACCCACACAGTAAGATAGGCAAAAAAAATCTGGGAAACTGGTAATAAAACGTGGGACACTCAGTTTCCATAAACACTATCGTTTCCTACTCTCTAGCGAGTTTCCGAGGAGTTATAGGTATGTTGAGTGGCGAAACTCAATATTGTGAAATACACTACAGAGAAAAATAAATATATTTTATTGTAAATACAGCTTGGAATCCAATATTCTTCTAAGAAGAAGAATATCTGATTCTTAGCTAAGTTTTAAATATTTTACGTAGATACTAATTGCATCACATTGCATAGTTTATCGAAAATTTCTACATTTAACTTAAATTTCCAAATTTCTTAACATTTAATCAATATATTAATACAAAAGGCGCGTTTTTACTAGTTTCCGTATACCCAACTATCAACAGATACGTAAAGTCAGTGTACCGTCACGTACGGCCCACTTCACCGTCCTTGTCTAACGCGGAAACACGTGTCTGCCATTCTGAAATGTAATCACACTTTATGTCTATTATTTTATTGTATAGTAAGTAAGTACATAACTTACTACAATTAATTATAAATGACATTGTTTGATTGATTGGTGTAAATACCCTGATATAGAAGTTATTATGCCAAAGATGCACATATACATACAGACAGCTTCAAACTTAGAGTATTCTAATTTTCCTTTTCTAGTTTTTAGTAGACTTTTTAGGATTTTATTCGATTGGTAACATTTCTAAATCATGTATATAGTTTCTATTCCACCACGTTTAATTATTATATTTAATTTTCATATACATATACGTGTTTTTTGGGAGACAATTATGCACCTATTGATATACTTGATTGTTTGAAAATTATTGTATTCTCTAATAGACTTAACGAAATATATTTTTATTGTGTCTATAAATATATTTAAATATTTTATTATCAATTGATAAGCGTCGAACTTTACTTACAGTATGGATTCAACGCAATGTGTTGAACAAGGCTAAAGTTACAATACTTCAACTTCACGCTGTATCCCGCACGAGGCAGGGTAGGCAGAGGGAACCCGGGAACCTAGTGTCAAGACACTCATTCCACTTCCGTTCCCCATTTTCCGCCAACCTTGAGGCATTGCGTGTTGAGTGGCGGAACTCAACGCCGCGCTTTGTCTTATTACCAGAGAGAAGAAATGAAACATTAAATATTTAAGTTGAAAATATTAAATATTTCATTTCCTCGACTGGGGATCGAACCTAGAACCTGTCGGTTACAGTCACACACTTGTGCCGCTGCGCCACGACAGGCCTCAAGTTACAATACCCCTAAGAAAAATGCGGATTCAATAGCATGTTGTTATACACATCACTGTGCGACTGATAATGAGAAATCACGGAGTTAAGTACCGCCACACAACACGCAACACCTCCAGATTTTGGCAGAAAACGAAGAACGGGAGAGTTTTAATGGGAATGGAGTGTCTTAACACCAAGTTTCGAGGTTCACCGTCCCTTGCATACTATGTGCTGGGGGAATACTGCGTAAAGCTAAAAAAAGATATTCTTTACTAGAATTTTCATGCATATGTGCTAGTGTCATATACGTTTTGCGTCACATAAACTAAAATAATTTATGATGAAGCGAAAAGCATACTGTGCCAGGATATTCATCAATGTCTAACCTGTGTGATGAATGAAAGTTGTATTTACAATTTAATGGCTAAGTATTTTCTTCTTACGTCTTTAGATGTCTTATTTAGTGGCTGGTTATGAAGTGACAATCAATATTTGTTTAAAATGCTGGCACTCTCTCGGAAACGTTTATTAGTATTTAACTAACATTTGTATATTTATTTGTTTTATTATTTTTGTGTTTGCAGTTAAATGTGAAATTAAGCTCGGTGTTAATATAGCTTTTTTAGTGTTAAAACACATCGTTCCATCCCCCGCTTTACTTACTTTACTTTAATTTGAGGAATGGCGTGTTGAGTGACGGAACCCATCTCTTTGTGGGCACGATGTATCTTAACAATAGTTTAACAAGTTCTCTCCGTCTATGCAGACATTGCTTCGAGTATGTGCAAGATGCAACAAAAATATGTCGTCTTTATTCGAAATGGTGAACACTTTTGAAGGAGGAAATAATGCAGCGTGATTGTTGTCTAAAACTAGTTAGGTTATACACGCTATAGGGTAAAAATGTATTATTTTAATATGCTTTTAAACAATAGTTGGTTATTTTTTTGGTTTCTTCAAGGATTTTTCACCAAAAAATACAATTTTTATAAATGACTCTAAAATGTAAAATATTTTAACAAAATTTTATTAAATATTTAATATTTAATTTGTAAATAATAAGCATTTCGTCGAGTGAGGATCGAACCTACAATTTGTCTCATTTGCAGCCACACATATAATATTAGCTAATAGTAAACGAAGAAATCAATCAAAATTTTATAGTTATTGCATATGAAACTATTACACACGTACTTACTATGTTGTCGTATACAGCGGTGGAATATTACAATAATTCATGTAATGGATAGAAATTTTGTTATATTGATATCATTTGAATTTATAATTTATTACTTACATATATGAATATTACGTTAATATTTCAAATGGAATAACAAAACATAGGTACATTCTAAATTACACTCTGTTTTACACCATCTTGAAATACTAAAATAGTTAATGCTGTACGATATGTTTCTTATAGCGTGATGCATATTTCTCCATTTATAAGTTCGAGTTTAAGATATTGATTGTTGAGTAGCGGAACTCAATGCCACACTTGTCCTAGTGCCCTTAGCGGGGATCGAACTCATACTTATCTCGTATACAACATGGACGTTGTTGTGCCACAACGGTAATGATAATAATACCACTTATCTGCGGATTTCGAAAGGGAATGTATGAAAAGGTCGATGACAATGGATGAAGCGAATCAGGTGTGTAGAGATTGTAGCGCTTCACTCTCCTTTATCTCCGGATAGCTTACCACTGCAGAACCATATTTTTTTACATTCACATAGTAGGGTATGCAGAGGGAACTTGGGAACCTAATATTACTCATTCCATCACTTGCCCACTTTTTGCGGAATTTGAAAATATTATACATTTTGTTGCATCAAGTGGGAATCGAACCCGCGCTTACAGCTTGTGTCTACGCATGTGCCCCTCCGCTACGACAGACCAAAAAATAGACCAAAACAGTGTTTTGTTATCTGTTCCTTAAAATTTAATGTTATCTTATATACGAGATATATAGCTAGGACGCACGAATGTTAATATCGTTAACTTAGGTAAACAAGTCATTGTATTGTATTCTAGAGATAGGCATTATAGCTAAAATGTTAGGAATTTTGTTGCCATGGCACCTTGAATTGAATAGGTATCTTTTATCTAATTAATATCGGTGAAGTTTGGCTCTTACCCTTGAACTTCTAAAATTAGTTTCTTTTTTTAAATGGATACCTTATTTACTAAGTACTAACACAATGAATGAGGTTTTTTTTACAATTAACGTTTGTTTATTTTTAGCATCAGGCTATTTCCCGCACACAGCAATGTAGCCTGAGGGAACCTGGGAACCTTATATCATGACAATTCATTCTCATTAAGATACTCTCGTTCCCGAGTTTCTCGTTACAAAATCGAGGGAAATGAGAATTTTATTATAATATTTCCTCTGCCTATCCTGCTAAGTGCGGGATTTACTTGATACTACTGTATAGGAGCATATCTCTTTGAAACATTTAAAAGAAAATAAAGTAATTGAGTTAAATATAAGTAAAGCTGATGACTTTAATGTAATCAAAGATATCAGGAAAGAAGGAATTAAAAATACTATTTTATAAATAATTTATTTGCAGTACTATTTTTTATTCTAGTAACGTTCATAAAATTTTGCTATGTTCATTGTAGAATATTACAGATAATAAATACCAACTTCATTTTCTACGAAATCAATTCAATAATCTATTTATCGTTACGTTATCTATAAGGTATGAGAATGACAAAAACTTGAAATCCGGTTCGATTAAATTTCAACCATACCTTAAGTAACATATTAACAAACCTGACTAGAATGGCCTGTATAATTATTAAAATGATTTATTTTGTCAAAGAAATTAATTTCAGAACACTATTTTGTCTATTTTTTCTTTTTAGGGTCTCATATTTGGCCTAGGTATATAGATCCAAACGTTAATGTACTCCATTATTCATTCATCACAAACGTGTACACGACAGGTTGTGGGTTCGATCCTCACTCGATGAAATTAAATATTTAATATTTTCAAATTAAATATTTAATGTTTTCATTTCTTTACTCTGGTTACGAGGCAAAGCGCGGCGTTGAATTCTACCACTCAACACGCAGTGCCTCAAATTCGGCAGAAAGTGTAGAACGAAAGTGGTACGGAGTGTTTTAACACTAGGTTCCCAAGTTCTTTCTGCCTACATTGCCGTGCGCGGGACACAGCGTTAAGCTGAGTATGTGTCGTAAATCAATTTGTCCTTACGCCATAATAAAAAATAAAAAAATAATAAGGTACTATCCCAGAATGACAACTGAAGTAATTTCTGTCACTTTTATAATTAGACACTGCAATATACGAATAAAACTTACTTTGAGACTTATATATTAGAAAACTTACTTTGAGACTGATATATTAGAAATATAATTACAATAATTTACCATATTACTATATAACAATCATTTTTGTATCCATAACTTGCTATAAGAAATACATTTTCACTGATCTTTGACCGTTTATTTTTATATTGCTACTTAATAGTCTGATTTCAATTTAAAATAATTATTATTTCATATACGTTTATAGATTCAGTGATTGCAACGCGGAAGACTTGTGAAATTTGAATGGCATAAAAAGTTATTGTTTAAATGGCAACACAAAAACATGCATTATAACGCAAGAAATGGACGTGAACTGTGCTGTAAAAGGTTTTTGTTTTATAAATGTTGAAGAATAATAACAATAAGCGATTATAAAGTTTAATACATTTTTTTCGACACATGTTAGAATTGGGGTCGCCATGGCTTGGCTAGCGTCTGACTGTAAATGCAACATTGTTAAATCTTTCTAGAAGTTAAATATTTCTAATTCCGTGCTCTGGTTAGAAAACAAAGTGCGATATTGCGTTACCACTCAAGACATAATATCTCGAAAATTAGGTTGATGTAAGGAAAGGAGTGTCTTCCTTAGCTCTGAATCCTTTGCCTACCTTGACATATGCAGTGTATCCTAGAAAAAAAAAATATGGCATAAATGATTAGAATATTGTTTTTATGAAGTGCTATTTCATCACGTACATTATGATTGTACGTTCGAGCTTACGGCAAATTATATGTTAATATACCTATTAAAACTATTTTTTTAGCATACTTTGATAAAGTACTACTTATATACTTACCTATTACAATTAGAAATGTATACAAAAACAGCTCGGCATGCATACAGCTAGAAAAGAAAGGAGATTCATTTAAGATACAAAAAGGGGTAAGGCAAGGAGATCCTCTCTCCCCAAAACTTTTCTCTGCTGTATTGGAAATGATCTTCAGAAAGTTTGAATGGGAGAAGTTGGGTCTTAATATCGGAGGCTGCACACTAACACACTTAAGATTTGCGGATGACATTGTATTATTTGCAAAAACGCCTGGAGACCTCAACCGAATGCTAAACGAACTGGCTTCTGAGAGTGAGAAAGTAGGACTAAAACTAAATCCCGAAAAAACAAAAGACACACACACAAATTGCTTATGTAGATAAATACATATACCTCGGTCAGCTGATATCACCTAAAGACAACTTAAGCAAAGAAATCGAAAGAAGGATAGCAAACAGTTGGAAAAGGTATTGGGGCCTGAAGGAAGTAATGAAAGACAAAAACCTACATATCAAAACAAAGACCAAACTATTCAATGTGTGTATCTTACCAATTTTAATGTACGGAAGCCAAACATGGGCCATATCAAAAAATACAACCAGCAAAATTGCTATTTGCCAGCGAGCAATGGAGAGAAGTATGCTTGGAGTAAAGAAGAAGGATAGAATAGGAAACATCAAAGTTAGGGAAAAGACCAAGGTACAAGACGTAATCCTAAAAATAAAAAGGCTAAAATGGAAATGGTCGGGACACATAATCAGAGGAAAAGACAAATGGAGTAAAATAGTTACTCAGTGGTATCCCAGGGAAGGTAATAGGAAAAGAGGTAGACAAAGAAAAAGGTGGGATGATGATATCAGGCAGGTTGCAGGAACAGCATGGAGTAGAGTGGCTAGAGAAAGATTAGCATGGAGTAGGTTGGAGGAGGCCTATGCCAACTGGCAAACAGACTTACAAAAACTAAAGAAATATGAAATATGTGAATAAGATTAATTAAGTATCAACACTGTAATAATCTGTCATTCTGAATAAAGGCTTTATTATTATTATTATTATTATTATATATACTTACCTAGTTATAACGTTCAAGAGATGGAGATTCAAATCTTAGAATGTATATTCGTTTTAAATAAGCGTTTCTTATTAGTGATATCTGAAACTTTTTCTGCTTTAGTTTTACGCATAGCACATAGCATATATGCAAGAATAAAGCAAAAATTATCTTTTAATTATAAAAAAAATATAAAAAATATAATTAAAAATATTATCAGTGATAATTGTATAAAACTTTAACCTTAACCATGGATAATAAAATATTTAAATATATATTGTAAAAGATTCAAGCAACATTCCTTTATTATTTCGATTTAAAATTTCTTTCTTTTTAAAATCTCATTTACTTGAAGCGTAAAATTTTTACGTTCAGAACTTTAATATGAATATTTATATAATTTTCCCAAAAATTCCATTGTTAAATTGATATTAAATTGTTCATGTAAGTTTTTGAAGTTATGAAGACGTCAACGCTCTCTCCAAGGCTTTAGATATAATATCGTTTTAAAATTTAAATAATAATATTGTGTTTTTTCTATGTGTTATCACATTGTACATATCTATAGATAATATTCAATGTACAATGCAGTGGATAGTTTACTGAATAGCACTGCCTAGTAGGTACAATTTCATTTTGTTCATTCATTCATAGTCACAGTATACATTTACGTTTTTACCCAATCGCGCAATAAAGATGTTTAATATGTATAATAATAAGTTTTTATTTTTTCAGCTTCACGCTTTATCCTTCACATATGGTAGACAGAAGGACTTTAAAAATCTAGTATTAAGACACTGTTCCTTTTCCCGCTTTTTAGAGAAAATTTCAGGTATTGCGCGTTGACTGGCTGAACTCAACGAAGCGCTTTGCCTTGTTACCAGAGCGAAGACATTAACATATTAAATATTTCGATAGATAAAACTTAATATTGCATACATAAAAGAAATACAGACTTCACATGAAAAGAAAAATAATTTTTCTTTTCATGTAAATTCTTTATGAAGGAAAAGAGAGTGGTAAGAGAGGGAGGGGGAGACCTCGGTTGACCTCCGAAGACACAATATTGACGATACTGGAGGAAGGTCACGTAAAAAGCATGAGAACCCCCCGGAGGGCATGTATGAAGAGGTTGATGACAGTGGACGAGGCGAAAGAGGTATGCCGAGACCGTAGCGTTTGGCGCTCCGTTCGCTCTGCCTACCCCGCTAGGGATATAGCGTGAATCTAAGTAAGTAAGTAAGTAAACATGAAAAGAAAGAAATAAAAAAAAGAAACCAATAAAAAAATAAAATAATATTTTACCCAAAGATGTAAAGGCTCACTATAAATTACCTCTTACAGGTAATCTTTAACATAAACAAAGTGGTAGTGGAAATTTTGTTAGTACATAAAATATTAAAGTGAAAATAAACAAATAAAATGATCAGAATTGATTTAATATATTAATATGTATGCTATATATATTACATACACTTTCTAAAATACATACAAGTAAGCAAAAAAAAAAAATACTTATTAATACATATCATATTTATGGATAGTCAATATTTACATAAATACTATGCCAAATAGTAACGCTTAAGGGCTATTTTGAAAGTTTTAAAAGATTTTGATTGCCGAATATAAGAAAAGCGCCACTTTATAAAAAACATTTTACAAAGTGGTGCTTTTAAGTGTAAAAGATTCTTCATAAATGACTGTGTTACAAATAGATATCTTTCATTGGATATCACTTTTAGAGTTTAAGTTGAGCCGAAGCGTAGGATCAGAACCAAGGAAAGTGTTCTGCACCACAAAAAAATGTTTGTAAATTACGATTAATTTGTTTAACAGTTTCTGAGATGTCTTCAATAAATACCTATACATATCAAATATATATCTAGTTATCTAGTTATCAGCTTATAGATGAAAAGATATGGTGAGCAAATTGATCAAGGTATTGATAAATATTGAGAAAAACAATGGAGACAATATTCCTCCCTGCGGTATTCCTGCTTTAAGGTAATAAGGAATAGAAATTTCACTATAGTAACGAACATTCTGTTAATGAGTATGTAGATAGGAGTGGAATCATTTGATGACGTCAGTGGAAAAAAATATTGTTCTAGAATAATAAGCAAAATGTCAAAGTCTACGGTATTGAATGCATTGGAAAAGTCGAGCAGAACTAAGACTAACTAATCTGCTTGTTACCTATTTCAAAACGAATTTTCTATATACTTTAATTAAGAGATAGTACTGTGTCCCTCGACTGAAATATATTCAATTGGTCATTTTTAACTATAAATTAAGGAACTTGATAATGAACTATACGGTTGATAACTTTTGAAAGAAAAGAAAGGACAGACATACAACGAAAGTGTAAGTATGATGAGGGATTAGAAAATTTGGGAACAGGGATAACGAGCGCTTCTCGCCGTGCATTGGAAATGAACTAGACGTTAGGGAAAAATTTAATATACCTACGACAAGGGACTGGAAGTATGACATCAAGGGATAGTAGTAGCATCTTACGACTGATGCCATCACTGCCATATCATAATATCGTCAGCTGTCGAAGCAAAATGTATGTTATAACTATCAATGTCAATATTTGAGTGCACATCCGTAGTTTCTCGCCCAATGCCCATATATAATGCCCCATAGTCTCAAGGAACCGCCACATTTTCCCAAAATCTTTTATTTCCAACGATTGGTGATTTGTTTGATGGGTGGGTCCTGAAAGTTAATACTATTAAAATTATTGTGCTTGTATGTTTTGTAATGTTGCTTGTTTTTATACAGTCAGGCTTTTGTTTTGTACTTATTAATCACTAAATATACGCTCATACATATAAACATAAATAGACAGATAAATTTGTCAATTAACGATTTATTTCATAAGAAAATATTAAATATTTCGTTTCCTTGAGTCGAAATCGAACGTACAACCTGTCGCGCTTCAGCCCCGACCAGCCTTTCATAATTTAAACATACATACATATATACATATATGGCATACTTCCTAAGATTACGTATGAACACTTTAAAATATTGTAAATATGAACGGTATTATTTTTATTTAGAACTAGTAAACTGCCCACAGCTTCGCCCGTTTGATTTATATCAGTCTTTTTTACTTATTTCAATGAAAAAAAAAATTAAAAAAAACAAAAATTTAATGTTAAGGAAAGTCTGCCAAGATACAATAGTGAGAATTGTACTTTAATCGATGAAATACTTAGATTAGCATGTACGAACAACGATGAGTTACAATTTTATAACAGGATTCACGCTGTATCCCGTATGGCATAAAGAACTTGGGAACCTAGTGTTAAGGCACTCGGTGCCCATTAAGTCAACTTTGTTACCCACATTCCATCCAAATGAGGCATTCTATGTTAAGTGACGGATTTAAAACGCGATTTGTCTCGTTACTAGAAAGAGGCAATGAAATTATTACATATTTCTTCGAGTGGAGGATCAAATCTACCTCCTATCACATATACAGATATACGCATGTGCCCCTGCGTCACAATAGACCTAGAATTTTTTATGGATAAGACACGGCAAACGAGCGTACGGGTCACCTGATGGTAAGTGATCACCACCACCCACAGCTCAGTGTAGCACCAAAGGAGCTACAGGTGCGTTGCCGGTCTATAAGGTGGATAGGCACCGGAGCTCGGCATTACCCAATGCGAAACGCAGTAACCGAAGCCACTACTTAACGCCGGTTTTAAATGCCGGGGATGGTAATAATCCGGTCGAGTGCCCATGCGTGTTGTCATTGCTGATATCGTGACTCTCCCATACGTTCTTTAGTCACCTCTTACGACACCATCAGTACCAGGGTGATCCTATTCTAAGCCGGAATGTGATTCCGGCATATATAAGACTAAAGCATTATTATATATTTCTACACATAGGAAAATGTTTAAAGACTAGGTACATTGAGTAATGATAATCTGAATACCAGTGGTGGAAGAAATAAGAATATAATCACGTTTCGCATCACGAGGAGTATTGGGCAATGTGGACACGTGGGCGACTTCTAACCATTGCACTTCACCCGTGTATTCTTTGTAAGTGCACCATAAAATGTTATAGCTCTTGTATTATAACACTTTTAAAATAATTTATTGATAGCTTTGTATTATAAATATTAATTTATCTACTGTTTAGTAATAGAAAATACGTAACTTTAAAAATATTTTGAAATGCTATTTATATGGGATTTTTATATCAACATTAATCTCGTCGGTGCTTAGTTAACAGGAAAACTTGTTATTGGTAAGTTTTCCTTAACAAGTACAGTTTGAACTTGTTACCGCCATTCGCAAAAGGCTAGCTTCTACAGGTTGTTTTTAAACTAATACAAAGAAACCTGTTTGAGCTAAAATATATAGCAAAAACTAGCTGTCAGAGACAATGTAAATAATTTGCACTCCACTCTTTTATCCTCACATGGATATAGACACAAATGGTTTTTTTGCTTTTGATATGTATATCTATGTGGTTTTGTAAAGAATGATTTAAATATATTTAGTTTTTAGCATAGAGCTTTTAAAAAATATATTCAATTATTTATTTATTTATTTATTTATTAAAGAAGACATATAGTTTTACAAGTACTTCAAATAAAATCCAAATTTACATTCAATTAACCAATGAAGTCTTCACATAAAATAGTACAAAAAAAAATGTTAGATGTACAGGTTATAAAAAAGAAATCAAAATAAAACAAGAAAATCATTCAGAAACAGCTTCCATGACAAGTGATTTGAACTTATTTAAATTTATAGTAAACATAAATATATTATATAAAAAAGTCTGCTTTATCGAATAAATGTTGCCCCTAAAGACGTTAATTTGTTTACCCGTCAACGCCGTACATTACACTACATTGCATTGTGAACTCCATTATGCAAAATAGTATTGCAAATGATTATAATTGCACTTTTCCGACTTTAGTATTTTTTATCGAATGCCAGATACGCTTGAAGTGATGTGATCGGGTGCCTTGAATGAAAGGAACATTAATTGTATGAAGTGCTTGTGTCATGATATTCATCAAGTTAATGTTTCGCTAATGAAAGTAGACTTTGAATGTCAAAGTTCTTAATATAGGAAAACTAAAGATTTTATGTATATGGCAGTAAAGTAATTATCGTCTTTTATATATTACTATATAAATGAATTTCTTCATTTCTATATTAAAAAAATATAATAAATGAATATCTTAATTTTTTATACAAAAGATGATAACTTTAATTGCATCTTCATATAACATTAACTACCTTACATTGAGACAGACTGTAAATGCGACGGCTATGGCTTCAATGTCCGCCTGAGCTTTTTTATTTCCTTTGGTAACAAGACATTGTGCGGCGCTGAATTCCGGTCACCATAATTTCTCTGGCTAGAAAATAAATATATATATTATATTGTATGTAACATATTAGTCATGTTTATCTCATCATGCTTATCTATATTTAGTGCTTGTTGACTCCAAAAATAGCGTGTACGTTACGAAAAGTTCAATATGCCTTATTCAATAAGTTTTCCTGTTTACACCGCAATCATTGATAGCTGGGTGTCTTGTGAAACAGTAACGCACATTGCTCTGACAGTGAAGGAAGCACGTGTGATGAGTAGGAGATAAATATGGTATAAGTAGTGAACTTGTTATGTCTTTGTAATTTATGAAGGAAAGATATTTGATCTGAATAAGGCTTTTTTTTAATTTCTGTTTTTCTTAAATATCTATATTGTAGAAGTTATAACCTAGCATGAGGTCGATAAATGGGGAAAGATAGATAGTTTGAAATTTAATATCTGTGGAACAGGTTGTGTTGGATAATAACAACGAACATTTTTTGTGCTTGTTTGCATAATATTTTCGGGCTTGTTATTATTTAACTGCAAATCATATTTTGGATATAAATGTTATATAATTTATTAATAATATTATTATTATATTTTTAAAATATTCGAAGACACTATAAAAATATTATGGTTCTAAGTCTTTTAATTTCTGCCGAAGGATTACTGTTAAATGTTGATTACCCATCAAAGTAACGAACATATTCTTTTATGTTATAAGTTCTTATATCATTATTTATTATTTTTTTATATTTATTTATTCTGTTGTACACACTTAAACATCATTGCCAACATATAATATAATCATTCCATTGTCAATCCAATTTTGGAAATGAAAACACCTGTGCTAATAACCAGGTGCAAATAATATATAAACTATTAAGAAAACATTTCATGTTATATAATTTAATCTACTGCTGAATGTGTGTCCTATTTCAAATAATGAAAGAACGTTTGGTTGCTTTGGTGATAGTTAATAGTATCTACTACATGAATAAGTAACGCTCTTTTTATATCCTCAAATATGTATCCCACTAATGGCAGGTTAGGTAGAGCGAACCTGGGAACTAAGTGTTTATTCATTCCATTCCCATTAAGACATTTCCGTTCCCAACTATCAGCCGAATTCAAGGCATTGTATAATAAGCGGCGGCACTTAAAGTCACGCTTTGTTTTGTTACCAGAGGGAAGTAATTAAAATATTTAATGTTTTATTTCCTTGAGATGGAATTGAATCCACAATCTGTCACGTTTACAGTCGCTATATAACATTGGAGTTTCTGAATAATTAATTTAATGTGGTTCTCTAACAACCACTTAATTATTATTATTTAGAAACTCCAATGATATTCACAAAGTACTTATATTTTCAGTAAATATATAAAAAAAATCAAAAAGTAAAAATAACTCTATTACATTACAAAAATCGCTACCATCTCATGCATTGAGCCGATTAATGGGTGACGACCTTCCACTGATTATAACTTATTAATTCATTCAGCGCGCGTCACATGGTTCTTTGTTTGATTGTTGCTACGTTGTTACGTATTACGAGTATAATGATTTAAAAGCCTTATAGGTACGCTTATGACGATTTCGTCGCTCATTGCAGTAAAGTATGTAAAGGGTACGATTTTATCATATAAAAGGGAAGCCAAATATGTAATATGTAGGTACATATGTGCCGTGTGATCTTGGCTTAGAATCACCCTGGTACTGATGGTGTCGTAAGAGGCGACTAAAGTGCGTGTGGTAGAGTCACGTTGTCAGCAATGACAACACGCATGAGCAGACTCGACCGGATTGTTTCCACCCCCGGCATTTAAGAATGGCGTTAGGTAGTGGCTTTGGCCACTACGTTTCGCATTAGGTAACGCCGGGCCCCGGTGCCCATCCACCTTAAAAGACGGCAACGTTCTTGTAGCTCCTCTGAAGTTACACGGGGCCGTGGGCGACGGCGATCACTTACCATCAGGTGAACCGTACGCTCGTTTGCCATCTCTTCCATAAAAAATAATAATACGAAATATTACATTTTCGTGTAATGAGGGAAAACGAAAAGAGACATTAGTGACAACTTTTACGAAATTTCATCCTAAATCCGATTCAAAACTTTGTCTGTCTAAAAGGAAAAATAAAAACGAAAAATAAATTGTTATATTGAGAGTTGAGATCAAACCCGCACTATCGCTATTTAGACTTAGACATATTCTACAACGCTACAATAGCATAGATAATACTTATTTTAAGATACATAAATTATAAAAAGAAAGGTGGTCGCTAACAGCACGATGACTAAGATTGCAGTTGTATTAACTGATATCTTATCTTTTATATCTTATTTTTAAGAAAAAATAATATTCTGAATAATTCTGGTAGCGAGCGATATCTTTATAGCTCATCTTAGCGTTATGAATTTCAAGTAATAGTTTTTGAGGGCTGTGTATATAGTTATATTGTTTGTCTCTCATATTTCCTAATTCCATCGTATTTCCTCATCATACCTGACATATTAAGTATTATTTATTTATTTTTTTAGCCCGCACAAGGCAGGGTAGGCAGAGGGAACCCGGGAACCTAGTGTTAAGACAAGGTGTTCCACTTCCGTTTTCCACTTTCCGCCTAATTTGAGGCATTGCAGGTTGAGTGGCGGAACTCAACGCCACGCTTTGCCTTATTACCAGAGCGAAGAAATAAAACATTACATAAATATTTAAATTGAAAATATTAAATATTTCATTCCCTCGACTGGGATCGAACCCAGAACCTGTCGGTTACAGTCACACGCTTGTGCCGTTGCGCCACGACAAGCCTCATCGGCATGAGGCCTGTTAAATATTTATAATTTGTTACCTACATCAATTTAACAAACTTTATTTGTAACTGGTAGTGTACTACCTATGTTATTTTCAATACATTATTTAATAAGATATAATCATATAAATTTTACGCTACATACATTTTTCAGAAGGATTTTAGCATATAGAAATAAAAATTAGAGTTTTACTTTTTATTTTTCTAAGTTTGCTTTTTTCATTACCATAAAAACTTCTTCTGATTCTGCTTATGAGACATAGCTCTCTAAATAGAACATGATTTATTTTTGTTTTACACACCAGATTATGATTACATTTTTGAGGTATTGTTTTGACTAATACGCATTGTACTTGTATTTGTAGAGACATTATAATATGGTATTTAAACTAATCCTTCTTTATTATACCTATTTGTCAAGTAGATAATAATTTTTAAAAACATGTTCTACATAATATGGGTTAAAAGAATGAACCTCGAAAAATTTTGGAAACAAATTTCTTTAAAGAAAGTACCTACAATACAATAAAAGTAACCTTAGTTTAAAAATATGTATATGATTAAGTTTTTTTTTTTGTTTTTTTATTATCGATATGAGGCCTGTCGTGGCGCAATAACATAAAGGTGTGACTATAAGCGACAGGGTTCGATCCCCACGCAAGGAAATGAAATATTTAATATTTTCTATTTAAATTCTCAATGTTTTCTGGCTAAGCGCGTCGTTGAGTTCCGCCACTCAACACGCCAATGCCTCAAATTTGGCGGAAAGTGGGGAACGGAAGTGGAACGGACACTAGGTTCTCAAGTTCCCTCTGTCTGCCATGTGTGGGATACAGCGTGAAGCTGAATATTGTTTTTAGTACTTTTTTACTTATACACCTCTTTTGCCAACAAATTTGTGGAATACTGTAGAGTATGAACTTGCAATTAATCGTAATTATGAAGTTATTAATAAGAAAATTCAAAGGAAGCGGTTTTGCCTTAAATTAGATAAAATAGCGTAAATCTTAAAATAGCTTGGTATTCATCTGAAAGAAATCTTATCAAATGTTATCATGATTTTATTTTGACTTACTAATATGATGATAGATGATAAGTATTTCTTATCATTATTTCTTTCTAAGTAGATACTTCCTGTTTGGTTGTTATATATTTTATACTTACGCGTATTATAGTTGATTGATATGATTTGTCACTTATTTGATTAACAGGTGTTTTAAAAGCAAAGAACAAAATCCTCACAGGATCAATTTATAATCTATGTGTACCACTGACAAAACCAATTATTTCGACATCGCGTGGAGTTCAAGCTAAAAAATCTCAAACGATCAAAGACTCAATTCAATCAAACGATTATCGACCAATATTATACCTTATTTCATTATTGTTGCATTTTGTATGGAAGTCGCAGCGTAATTAAAACTTATAGGGTATTCCCCGTAAACCTAACATTAATTGATAAGAAATTTGACGAAAGGAGAAAACTTGCTATAATATCAACGGAAATGTGTAAAATATAAAGTTAAAGATCATAAAAATATTATGAATATATGAGAACGTTTCCTTTATTATATTAATTATATCCAGGCCGGTCATGACCCAGGGGCACAGCGTGTGACTGTAAATGTTTTAGGTTTTAGGTTCAATCCCCACTTGAGGAAATAAAATATTTAATATTTAAAAATTTTAATGTTTTAATTTCTTCATTTTGGTAACAAGGCAAAGCGCGGCGTTGAATTTGAATTACCCTGTTATGTGCGGGATACAGCGTGAAGCTGAGAGAGAAATATTAATTATAAATTGTATGCAATTAGTACGGAAGCTTCAGAGTGTGAGATCGACTCGCCCTTCACCGTTGTTTTCCCATATTTTGACAGATCAGTACGCGAATCGCGCGTCTTGGAAACCATCCAAGCGTTCTAGTAAATAAAAAAAAATGTTAAAAGTGTTTAATAATAGAATTCTGTGTTGACAAATGATTATTCTTAGGAATAATCATTTGGTAGTGGGTATTAACAACAATCTCCTCTGTAAATATACAGAGATGTTACCGATAAATAATAAGTTGTTAACAAGCATATAACGATTTGATATAATAATTTGTAACAAGCTTGAAAGGATATTGATAAAAATATACAGCAAAAGTAACATAATATAAATTATTTTTGTTCTTTAGAAGACTAAAGCAATAATTATAGCAAAAATAAAATACATAAAATATAGCATTGTTAACTAATATTTATATGCTGACGCAAGATGCGAAGCAACTAAAATTAGATATTTATAAATGAGAAAGTGCTCGTATCGAAAGTAAAACCTGACTTACACTAAGTTGTAGGAATTGAAATCCTCACTTGTGTGAAAGCCGTCATCGAGCTGTCTGGGACATCATCTGACTGTAAACGCAGTGGTTGTGGATACGACTTCTACTTGGTTGAATAAGTTTTGCACTTTTCTGTTCTGATAAATAACTATTTTAAGTCTCGCTTTTTTAGCATCACAGTATATCCCACATATTGCAAGATTTGGGGAGGGAACCTGGGAACCTAGTGTTAAGAAATTCCGTTTTCATTAAGACAGTTTCGTCACTCACTTTCCAACATTGCGTGATAGTTGGCGCTAGTCAACCTTACGCTTTACCAGAACGAAGAAACGATAATATTAGGGTTTTCCGCCTCAATGCCCTCAAATGTCGAGGAAATGAAATATTATTTATTTTTCTTTCTTCACTCTGGTCTAGACGCAACTCGGCATTGAGTTTTACTATTTAACACGCACCACCTCCAGAAATTGGTATAAGGAAAGAAAATTTGGAAAGTTTTTAGCAGAGTGTTTTAACACTAAGCTTTCCTCCTCTGTCTACCCAGCTACATGCAAAATACAGCGTGAAGCTGAACAAAATTTTAAGCTAACGACAAGCTTTGTGTAGCCCAGTCCTAAGACAAGGAAAATGGTAAGAAGAAACATGGATACCATATACAATATGTATGGAATTTTGCATTAAATATGGGTAGCGATAAGGGTTTTCCGTTTGTACAGTACAGTTCAATTGGAGTGAACATATCAGAATCATGATTTATCGTCTAGACAATTATGTTATCGATGTAATGGGCCTTCTGTCACGTGCAATTGATATGACTATTCAGTAAATAATATTGAAGTATCACAGAGTGATGTGTGATTTCACATTTTTTATCTTTCTTTCTCTACTTTAAACCAATTTAGGACACTGCGATTAAGATATTTTATGTTATGACTGTTTATAAAAGATCACTGGAACTACTTTGTGACATTTTAATGGCGGAATGTAACGCCGTACTTGTCTAGTTTTCATTCGATGTCGCAAATATTTTATTTACAATGAGACATAATGCCGTCAAGTACAACAAGCATATTAAAAGATCCATCAATAAGTATAGCGATAAATGATAAATTAATAAAATTAAACAAAACATATATGGTGATGACGTTTTGACTGAGGTGATATAATAGTTGTAACAAGCGTATAAGGGTTTCGACGTAGTCTGGTGAGAACGTATGGCTTAGTTGATCAGAGGGCTTAAACGGTTACCAAGCGGCGCGGGTTCAAATACTGCTTCGTTTAAATTTTATACGTTTTTAAATTTAGTTTTGTCTTTCCTAAGTGTGAAATAACATTTTTAAAATAGTTAAAAAATAAAAAAAAAACGACTTTTAAATTTAATTTAAAATGTCTTGAGAATATTAGAAATACTAACTGGTGTATTTAGTTCAAAAGAACAAAACATGTTATTAATTTTAATTCAAAAAATGTTTATTTATGAATATCCATATTTGCCGTGTGATTCTTTAGAACAGGATCACTCTGGTACTGGTGGTGTCGTAAGAAGCGACTAAAGTACGTGTGGAAGAGTCAGGTTGTCAGCAATGACAACACGCATGGGCAGACTCGACCGGATTATTACCACCTCTGGCATTTGAAACCAGCGTTAAGTAGTGGCTTTGGCCACTACGTTTCGCATTGGGTAATGCCGGGCTTCGGTGCCTATCTTCCTTAAAGGCCGGTAACACTCCGTTAGCTCCTCTGGAGTAACACAGGGCCGTGGGCGACGATGATCACTTACTATCAGGTGAATCGTGCGATCGCTTACCGTGTTTTGTTCGTAAAAAAATGCAGATAATAAAGGTATCTCCTTAAATTGTTTCATCCAATTTTTTGAATATCAATGTAGAACCTTTCGTAGTGCAGAACTATCTTCGCTTATATAATTTTGAAAACGGATATACCTTTATTGTCAGACCAGGTTTTATTACATTTTGTATTTAAACCCAAAACCATAGCGTAGTGTCAGATGCGTTCCAACTGCGTCACAATATTGGCCAACATGTTAGAATTAGATTTACAATAGTATTAGAAATAGCTCTATTTAGTTGAGCAGCATTCATTTTAAACATCATTATTCATCCCAGCTCTTTTGTGCAAGTATTTTTAGATTTCTAACGAGGTATTTCTTTCAAACTTATGATTTCGAAATTTCATCCTTAGTTGTACTTGCCAAGTAAAATGGAGGTGTAGGTGATATTGTAATTCATGACGTTAATGTAATTTATAAATACATAGTTGATATAAGTCGTTCATTTATTTTGTTTGTTTCAAGCTGTATCCTACATATAACAATTAAAACAAAGGAAACCTAATTCCAGGCCCAACCAACCAACTAATGACGGGGTTCCCCATTTTGCGCCAAATTTTCAGATTCTACACGTTAAGTGATGGAACTCAATGCCCTTTGAGTGTCCAACCAGAGCGAGAAAATGAGAATTTATTACGTTAAATTATCTAACTATATTAAATGTTAATATAGTTAGATAATTTTCATAATAATATATTTTTGGTGATGATTTTATTATTGTTTGTTTTGCAATAACTCTTCAAATATTATGTACCTACCACTATCAGTTCACGTTCATGTGATTCATTCAAATGTTTAAACGCTTATAAGTTTTGTTATACTTGACACCACACTAAATATTTTAGTATAAATATATGTACGTATATAACATTTTTTACATAATCTATAATTTTGATTCGCTTGTAACTGATCAATGACTGTACATGGGATATATATATACATTAAAAACATCATATCGTGGACGTATTAATTTAGTAGGGCCCAAAATACCGATATTTTAATTTCTTTTCTGTTTGTCTCTGTGTTTGTACGGACTTATCTAAGAAACAGCTAACCAAATTTAAATGCAATTGTAACTTAACAATTTTTTCCTCAATATAAATAAAAAAAACACACAACTTAAAATATTTAAATCGGTAAAATTTGCTATAAAGTGATTATTAACTTGATTGATGTTTTAGTTTTCAATATAAAAATATCGTCTTAAAAGTGATAATGTTAATAGAACATAAAAGTAATTGAAATTACAAAAAAAAAAATTCAAACAGGAGAAGCCGCGACAAATCATTAGTATATTTTATATTAATATAATTTTAAATAAAAACGTGTTATTTTATTCATTTGTATTATCTAAATTTCATGGAAATTGATTAAGTTATATATAATTTGAAATATTTTCTAATGTTATAAATACATTTTAGGACTTAATTCCGGGTCTGATATATTTAAATAATTTTAAATATAAATATCCCCCAAATTTATATTTCAAAGTATTATAATTGAAAAGGCCCTAGTGGCGCAATGTTGTTCAAAGTGGTTCAATCCTCTTAGTGGTTGTGAGTTTGTAATAAATGTTGATTTCCGTCACTAAACATGCAATTTTCTTTATTAAATGGAACATAGAGAAAGGAGTGTTTTGACACTAAATCACCCTGTCTATAACAAAATCTTGTGGTGGGAGATGAAATCAAACCATATCTCACACAAAGCAGGATAAGCAGAAAAAACGTGGGAACCTAGTGTTAAGACACTCCGTGCCCATCAATGAATTTCCAATCCTTACAAGTGAAGCTGACAAATGTACAACAACTTTCTTTACTATCATTGAATATATTTTTGACAAGCAAATGTCAGTGCTCTCAGAGACTCTAGAGAGGTCATCTAACTAAACCATTTTAGGGTACCCCCAAAAAAGTTCAACCAACCTATTTTTTAGAATTTTTGACGCAATTGTTGAAAGGTCTTTCACTTCCTCTGTATTTTAATGATTAATTTACAGAACGTCCTATTTCTTTAGAAGCTTAATAATGGATCATGACAGTGATTTCACACGGGTCCTTTAGACAAAATTTTAAAATTTTTAACTTTTTAAAATCACTCAGCTTCGAGAGCGTGGAATATATTTTATATATTTTCTTTTATTTTCATTAATACAAATACAGGGAGAAGTGGTTACGTATAGCGTATTTATAATATTATATAATTGTATATGTTTCTTAGATATACATATATAATTTTGTAATATTATACATATTAAAAAATAATATTATATATTCCAGTTTATACAAAATGCGTAAAATATACATTTAAAATATTTATGATATAAATACCCATGTAATGTAAATCAAACAAAATAACGTCTCCAGCAATTATTTTTTATTATTGAAGATGTAAATAAATAATGTATGGAAGAGCAAAAATATTTTCAATTTTGAAAATTTTCTTTTATTTTAAACGTAACAAAAATTTTTATTTTAAAATAAAAGAAAATTTTCAACAAAAATGTTACAATGGTAGTTGTAACTATTTCTAATCCTTTTTTTATAAATTAGAATTTATATTATATTATCATATGACTCATTATTTAATGTTTTACAAAAAAAAAATCAAATAGTCTGTCGTGGCGCCGGGGCATAAGCGTGCGAGTGTAAGCGCGATAGCTTGTGAGTTCGATCGCAGCTCAAGGAAATGAGATATTTTAGGTTTTGTAACAAGTCACTCAATACGCAATGCCTTAAAATTCGTAGGGAAGCGGGGAACGGACATATCTTAATATGAATGGAATATCTTAACATTAAGCCCCTAAATTATCTCTGCCTACGCTGCTTTGTGAGGAACACAGCCTGAAAAATCAATCAATGTAAATGTATTTTCTAACTGATTTTGGTAAATACGCGGTATCGACGGTGATTTACATGTTATTTTGCTCTACAAAGCGCTCTAGCTTCACTTATATTATTTCTACACTCACCATTTACAAAGTGCATATTTTTTAATTCTTAAGACTTTTACGTGATATTTTAATATGTAATAGAAGACACGTAAACGTAATTTCACGTAATTATTTTGTATTTCATTCAGAGCAGTCAATACAAAAAGTAGACTATAATGTATAGACTTTGTTTGGTTCAAATTTTTAGGAAATTCATCGTATTAGTAATCTATAACAAGAAATATTTCAAATATTGGACTGTTTGACTTCGTTAGTACATTTTATGATTCATTGTTATGTTCTAATATAATGAGTCAAGTTCTTTTACATTGGTAAAGTAACGATTTGTATTTATAACATAAAATAGTGATTATTTTTCAATGATGCATAAATAAATATATTATAGTGAAATATTACATAGGTATATTATTTTATTTGTTTATTTATATTAACAACTAGCAGTCACCGGGTGGGTGGCTTCGCCCGCTTGAACTGTACGAATATTTATTTAATATTTCTATCTATTAGGTTACTATAAAGTAAAAGTCTAAAAATAATATTTTAAACCGATCCTGAGATTGTTGCGGACAACCAGAAAGATGAATAAAAAGAGAAAAATTTTGAAATTGTTTGTTGTGAAAGTAGCTACATTCATATGAAAAAACGCGATTATTTTAAATTAGATGTTTCAATTTTATTCCTAGTTGTAAAGAGTCATTCATAGTTATTTATAGTTGTGTAGTTGTAAAGAGAAAATTATTATTTTATAAGGATTTCTATTTCTAAAGCAGAAAGGACAACTTCGAGAACCACATCATGAAGAATGTCAAAAGTATAATATTTTTAAGTTCGTCTCTTCTTTGAAGCGACCATAGTAAAAGTTAGTTTCTGTTTTCGGCCGCATTATTTTGTATTTCTAAACAACTTACGATACACACACACACACAAACATACAAACACACACATATATATATATATATATATATATATATATATATATATATATATATATATATATATATATATATATATATATATATATATATATATATATATATATATATATATAACAACAAAACATATATAACAACTATATATACTGTAAATAAACAAAGATATATTTATTTATAAAAAATATATGAAATAGAAAATAAATATAACCATAGTGATGGCCCAGCAGCGCTGTGCACTAAACACAACGCAAGCATATAGGTTGTTAATAAAATTTCTACGTTGAGAGAACTCGTTCTGGCAACAAAACAATGCAAAGGTTTTAAGTTCCACCACTCAACATGGAATGCCTTTTAAATTGAGAACAGAGTGTTTTGACACTAGGTTGTCTCACCACCATATAGCGTAAAGCTTACAATGACAGTAAATAATGATTGTAAAATGTTATATTTAACTATAATATTGCTCATTAAAGGCTAACTTTTCCTTTTTTTGGATTTGATACTAAATAATGTTAACATTTTATTATCTTATGTATCTTGAATATAATATGTAGTTATTACCGAAATTATCTGACTGAATGTAATCAGATACTAAAAACATGAAATTAAATTTTAACATGAACATTTATGTTTTGAAATATGTTAAAAAATTAACTAAAAATATAAATTGAGGCCTGTCGTGGCACAGGGGCGCGTGGCTGTAAACGTGACAGGTTGTGGGTTTGACATTTAATATTTTCAAATGAAATAGTCATTACATATTTTCATTTCTTTATCTAGTAAAAGAGAAAAACGCGGCGTTGAACTTTCCTCAAATTAATCGGAAAATAGGAAACGGAACGGAGTGTCTAAGCCTTAATTCTCCAAGTTTACCTTCCCTGCCATGTACGAGATACAACGTGAAGCTGAAGAAAAAAACAAAATCTCTTTTTCTTACAATGAACAGCTACTGAAACTATACAGTGAGAAAACTTGGTGCTTGTAAATACCTTTTTTACGCTATAATAATTAAGAAAGAAATTTATTTACAAAAATAAAAACAGAATATATTACGAAGGCATACGTCATTTTGAGCTAGGGATCGTTCTATTATAAAATACGAAGATTAAGTCATGTAGTAGCATTAGCTTAGCTTTGAGATCTCAACACGTGCAGAACTTGAGACAGTAAAGTAAGCCATTACATAAACACTCCTAGAATAGATTTAATGGATTTGTAACTAATGCAATTGACCAACGTAAGGCAATATACATATTAATCTAGTTTAAGGGCGAAGGTTACTAGGAAAGGGTGGAAACTGTTATAAAAGGGAGGAAGGATTTTTTATTAGCTCTACGTACATCATATTTAATGCTTATTTTAAATATTAAATTTAAAATTATTCAATATTTAATTTGAAGATATTAAACATTTATTTGCTCGGCCGTTTGCCGTAAACGGAACATAAATGTTCCGTTTACGGCTCACCTCAACTTTACTTACTTTTCTTCTGCTCGCCAATGTTGCTACTTACAATACAAGAGACGTAAAAATTTTAGAAGAAAAAAGTCTCTGACTAAATCAGTAGCCAGTAAATTATTGATTTAATGCATATGACATCGCAAATTTTTGAAAAAAATCTGACACAAAGAAAATATAGTTATATTTATTTCAGTGTTGTAGTTTTCTATAATATATATATATATGTACATATATATATATATATATATATATATATATATATATATATATATATATATATATATATATATATATATATATATATATATATATATATATATATATATATATATATATATATATATATATATATATATATATATATATATATATATATATTTCAAGGTTAAAGTCAGTTAATATACTAACAAGTTTTAGTACTTTTGTTTGTTTTTATTGAGTATCGTAATTGACATATCGATTCCGATAGCCTTTTTGTAGTAATACTCGTATAATAAAAAGTATAAATGTATAATATATAATATTTATTTAAGGTCTTTTTTAATATTTATATTAGTCTTAGATTTTTAACGGTTACATAAAATTTAAGTATGGTATGGTGAAGTCATCGTGAAATAGCTTGTGTCTGTTAGCGCGATGGTTGTCAGTTTAATTATTTTGATCTGATTCGAATAATTAGGGAATGATTTATTTTCTTTCTTCTACTGCACTCGCACACACTCACCCGAAAGTATTTTATTTGAAAGATCCTATAAAAAAACTAATAATTCAAATGCAAAGCAACTGTATATACTGTATCGTTACCAAAGTCAGTACATATAGAATGATAATATGATATATTTCTTTTCCCTCCACTGGGGATCGAACCCACAACTTGAAGCGTTTTATAAAATACAGATGCATTTGGTGTATTTGCGTCACGTGCTTTAAATTCAAGTCAGAATGCATTATTTAAGAACATTTTCAAATCTCTACCATTTAAATCATATTACATATATTTTGTAAACTTTTTGTATACGTTGTGATTAAATGTTATCAAACAACAGCTGTCTTCTAATCAATAAGAAACAATTATAATAAAAGCTACGTCACTATGACGTTAACCATTTTGAATTGTAAACAGCCACAAATGATTTACATCTGTATTTAGACAAAAATATTATTTCACGCCATGTTTGTAAAATGCAGCAACTTATTACGTACGGCTCTCTTTTAAATAACTTGATTGCTTTGCGTTATGCTTTATACCGAATACGTACAGCGTACGCAATTATATATTAGGTTTTTCTTTATTATAATATTAGAAAATAATCATTTTTAAACTTTTTCGCTCTGGTAAAAAGTTTAAAAATGATTATTTTCTAATATTTGTGGCGCGGCGTAGAGTTCCACCACTCAACACGTAACGTATCGAAAGGTGGAGTGTCTTAATATTTAATTCCCTCTCCCTGCACTGTACAAAAATATCTTTAGTATTTTTTGTTTCTTACATTTTTCGTGTATTTAATAAACCATCGGTGAATTCGATTTTAATTCGGGGAAACTGATAATTTGTTTGAATAAATTTGAAATAATCGCAATCGGATATGTTTAGGGACGTAGCAACTGTTCTGTACTAATAATATATAGACAAACATTTGTTTCGTATTTCAACCGATTTAAGTGACAATAAAGTATATTATATTATTACATGTAAAACTTTTTTGATAATAAAATATGGATGTATATGTGTTAGAAGTAGGGACTGACTATAATCATAATATACATATTTTACTTTAATATGTAGGTAGCATAAAGCTTTTATAAAAAATTTTTCACTTTCACAATTTTTTATCCCGCACATGGAGGAAACTTAGGAACTTAGTGTTAAGACACTCTGTTTTGTTCCCTATTTTCTATTATTTTATTTTGAATTGGGTGTCAAATTTGAATTTTCACTGCGTATATGAGTATGTATCTTTTATTGTTAACTTTTCGCTGAATTCTCGAAGCATTGTGTGTTGAATGGTGGAACTCAACTCCATGTAACAAAATTATTTTCCTGATCCCACTCGAGGAAATGAAACATTTATAATTTTCTTATTAAATATTCAACCTTTTCCCTTTCTTCGTTCTGGTAACAATGCAAAACGTCGAAATCGGCGAAAACTGAGAAACGAAACAGAATAAGTGTTTTCACATTAGGTTCCCAAGTACCCACCCACTGCACCTGCCATGCGCAGAATATAGCGTGAAATTGAAATAAATAAATAATATTACAATAAAATTGAAATTTATGAAATAATATTTTTTACATAAATTAATAACTATTTCAAGATTAAATACTTTACTAAAATATATTAGGTATATCTTATAATAGTTAAAATGTTAATCTGAGATCTTTATCAGAGGAGAGCCAGGAGATTCAGTACTTTTTAAGACAGTGAGTGTTTAGTGACGTATGGCTCGGTTTATCTAACAGAAAATATAATGAACATTGAACAAGTAGATTAATCGTTTGTATTTAGTGTTACTTATACATTTTTAGAAACCTTTGAATTTTTTTGCTTATACAAATGATAGTCTTTAAGAGTTGTAATTATTAATTGCGAAAATCAAATATTTTATTTTATTAATTATATTAATCATTCCATCCGGCAGGGATCAAACACACAATTCTCATATTCAAAGTAATACGCCGTTTCTCTGCACCACAGCGATCTCTACTTAAAAATAAAACAATAAAAGTTTGATTTTTGTTTCTTTGTTAAACCAAATATAATGGTGTATTATATGAAGGTGTAATTGTACAGGTAAAATGAAAAGTATTATAAACATAAATTTCAAAAAGCTTTTTGGTGACTCAGTACCAATAAAAATATCAACAAAAATATCTACAATTTCTTTCAATACAAGTGTCGATGATAGACAAGGAGTGATAAGCAAAAGCTATTAAAATTTATGACTCTCCTATCTTTTGCTTGAAGTGTAGCGCTTGCAACAGTTTAACCTATTTATTTTTATTTCTTTACAATGACAGCAATATTTAATAGATTACTGACATAAACGTAAACCACCGAAACATTTCTGGGTCAAAGCCAATAAGCGAAAATGATATAATCTCAAGGACAACATTTGAACGCTACAAAAATAAATAAAAGTAAGTATATATTAAAAATCCTAATAAAAGTAATAAAAACAAAATAATTATGAGTAATTGAGTTCAAAAAACTGTATAAAGAATATTCGGGATTGAGGAAACAAGTATAGTGTTCCAGTTCTAAGTTTAAATTAACGGATGGCTTTTGAATGGCAGAGCGTAAGCTTCTCGCGGCTGTGGTAGAGTCAGTAGAGGGGATGCCACGCGTTGCTTGCCGTTGCCGAGAGCCCGAGACCCGTTCTACAGTCAGTTGTCAACCGACAGCGCAACGAGAAAGACGCGGCCGCTAGACCAGCGTGTTCTCAAAACTTCACGCAACTTTGCAGTTGCTTGCGAACTAAGTGTTAGATTGCGTGCAAAGTGCTTGTGTTAGTGATGATATTTGTATGGAACAGTCTGCTTTGTCTCTTGGACGAGCGTTGATGTCAGAGGGGATGGAAGCTAAGGACCGGCTTGTGGAGGAGATTGTACTCCTCGTACTGTTTTTGGTGTCCACTGCGGGCAACTCGCTCGCCCTTTTGGTGTTTTGTCGCCGACCCGGGCTTAGGACTATATCAAATCGGTAAGTTACTAAATCAATCAGGATATATTAATTACAATACCGTCAAGGTAGACAACTTACCAAATAATGGAAACTTTGTGAGATCCTTCAAATGCACTATCCGGCCACATACATACAGCATACAGATGGCAACATTGAAATCGACCATAAATAAGAGAGAGTAGCTTATCGACCACTTGAATATTTTGAATTTATAAAAAGTTATATGGCCTGTGAGCGTTGTAAGTTAATAACAATTTGAAAAGTAATTTGTTTCCACCGATACTGCATAAGTATGTATTTATTATTTATGTGTGCATATAAAAATGAAAGGAAACCGAACAGCTATAAACTCAGACAAAAACAAATACGATCACATTAAGAAATTACTTCTAAAGTGAAGAAATGTAAATATTACGATATATGTTTTAGAATTGCCGATCAATGGTTTTTTTGTTAGTAACATCCCTAGCATTTGGGTTACAGCCAAACCTCATATTATTATTAGATCATTAGTGTCGGTCGGTTCGTCTACCTGTTCTCTTTGTGTATGTTTTACGGTACGTTTTGTAACAGATGATTTATGTATGCAAGTAAGGCAAAGAATTTCAAACATTACAATCGTAACTTAAAAAAAATTGCAAACGCTCAGTTTATTTCGTCAGAGTCGAGAAGGTCACGCTCATCGTCCGCTCCATTAAAAGATACCAAATAAGTACCTCTATTAAAGTAACTGTAAAGTAAAACTATAATCTGCAATCTTAACATCTTACAATAGATATATATATTTTTTGTTCATATTTATTTTGTAAATACAGTGTTTTATAAAAGGCTATATTTAAAAAGCAATAATAATATTGAAAATTCCGATATTCTGTATGTAATATATAAACTGAGTGATCTAGGAAGTTATATGAAGGAGATAATCCTCCTAAAGCTACTAAACTAACAGCTAGAGTGATTCAACAGTTTAACTAATCTTAATCGCTACGATTATCATAAAATTCTCAGACATAAAGAATTCATATAAAATTTCCACAAAACTTAAATAACCCTACACAATTATATTATTTTAAAAATAAACTTGTTTACACCATATTGCATATTTACTATGGTATTATTTATGGTATATATTTTATAATCCATATTACTTTTGTAAAAAGTGAAAGCATTAATTTCTTTATTTTCATACTAATTCTTAAATATAATAGAAAACATTAGATAAAAAATCTTCGATCTCAATTTAAATAAATATAATATTTAAAAGCAAATAAATTTTCCAAAATCTACCTTTGATGTAATGAAGATAAATTATAGATTTCAAATTAGAATATAGAAAATACCTGGCAAATATTCTTAGGTGTTTAACGATTTGCAACGTCAATTTATAGCTGTGCGATCGGAAGATCACAGGAGAATTGGATGTCCCACATAGCGTCCGCTACTCAATTACAGACAGTAAAATAAAACATTCGATTAACTTTACTGATTTGCTTTTGCCATTTTTTTAAAATAGCGTCGGGTGGACCATCTGTAGTATAATTTACACGACAAATGCAAACTTAATATTTAATTTAAAAAAAAAGACATTGTAGTATTCAAATGAAATATTTTAAAGGCAAAGCGCGGCGTTGAGTTCCGACACTCATCATGCAAAGTCTCAGATTCGGTGGAGAGTGGGGGACGAAACTGAATGTACTTAACACTAGGTTCCCAAGTTCCCTTTGCCTACCCTTGAAGCTTACAAAATCTACTAAAATAACATATTATATATACTGAACTTATATTTTTTTTTTGTTAAACATAGTTTTACAAATGAAATAATTCAAGTTATTATAAATATCCGACCTCACTGTAAAGACATAAACAAAACCAAACTTGAGAAGTCGTCACCAGTAATGTTATTTAAATATTAGAATCTTAAAGTTATTTACAATAACATCAATCGATCCATAATCAACAAGACGGCAGTAAGTGATCTTGAATGACTATCGGTGTGGAAAATAACGAAGAGGCCTTTACCCCGCATTTATATGCGGTATAAATGTACAATATATAAACAAAAAAATAGTATCAAGTAATATTTAAAATGCTTACATATTTAATAATCGCAAATCGATATTTATCCAAAGAATATATAAATGAACACTCATCCTTATCTGATAAGAAAGAAATGCAAAGAAATAAAGTGAAAGTACACAAACAAATTAAATTAATATGTGTTTCTATTCCCAAAGTAATTGCCCCTATGACATAATATTATCATATAATGAATATATGTAATAAGCATTGTTATTTTTCTTTCTATGTCACAGGCCTTTGAACTCTTGATTAATTATTTTAATGTTTACTTTTGCTTGATTCAATGGACGTAATCGTGGTGCAGTGCAGACGGGTCAGGTATGACGGGATGGTTAGGAATTCAAATACCACTTCAAAAAAGTGTTATACGCATATAAGATAACACTGTCTCATTAGAATAACACTTCCTTTACTTTACTTTTCTTGCACTTAGTTTTAAAATAAATTAAATCATAGAAAATAATTGTTTTTTTACTGAAAATAGAATATTAAATGAACCCTTGGAATATTCCTTCAAATTGCAGAAAATGTATGTTTTATTACAATAGTATGTAGTTGTATTTAATAATGTTCTATAAAAAAAAACAAGATCTTAAATAATTAAGTATACAAATCAGTTTGCATATACATATATTTATTTACAATTTAATAGAATATTTATCCTTAGCACGAGTCAGTGTCCTGGCCCTTGTAGTAACACGGCAATTGTCGGCATCACCGTGGGTAGACGATTTCCGATTCCATCCGGCCCATCAACCAATTGATATAAATAGCGCAATAATTAAACATTTAGAAGAGGGCTTGCCAATTTTTAAAATGAATTTGCTATTCTCTGTCAATATACCTTTTAAATCATTTTGAAATGACGCCATTGACCGACTAATGTCGAGATGGGATAAGTTCAAACGCTAAAATATAGTAGTATATAAATAACTTAAATGTTAAAAATATATAATATTTTCTGAACGGAAAACATACGCTGCCATATGCGGGATACAGCGTGAATCTAAAATGTAAAAAATACATTAATACCATTAGAGGAAAGCCAACTTTAAGACACTACCCTACTTTCATTATAATTTGATAATTTAACTAAAAAACATAAGTTGTATGCATTTGAAAAGAAATACTTAATAAATTACGTCACACTGGATCATATCAATAGTAATAAAATAAAATCATTCATATTTTCGTATTATGTATAGTGCTTCTATTTTTATCATATTTGACACAACATACTTGGAATGTGTAGTAGTTATCAGCAAATCATGATTTGTAAAAATATTTACGTTTCTAATAAAGTGCACAGACGTGGATTATTACGATTTCTAAGTTCTTTGATTTCCGCCACTCAACACCTAATATCTCTATAACTCGGCGCATATTGGGCTACAGTCTTCAAGAGAACAGAGTGTCTTAACACTAGATTCCGGCTACCTACCCTACAATGTGTAAAGCTAGAAAAACCCATTTGGAAGAATTGCACCACATTTTTTATATGTTTTTTTATTTGTATATCATTATTTTCAATCATAATGTAGATATCAATTACTCTGTGAGAATAGTCATTATTCCCATACAATAAATATTAATGACAGCTACAATATTCAATGACTATTTTATCATCCATACGTTTACATAAAATCGTTAAAAATTGGTAAAATATTTTTATTACAACAACTTACCTACCTAAAAGTAACAATTACATTGGCCAGTAATAAAACTCAACTTAGCCAATTGTTAACTCCAGCGTTGTACGAGCAATTATTTACTAACTACTATGACCCGTTTATCTGTTGCTAAACTTTATTTTTCAATTTGTACAAAATTACGATACTTAGTTTCATAATTAGAGAATAATCACGTCAAGTGTACATAAGAATGTGCTTTATATTGATCAATTGTCAATCTTATCTAATGGAAGAATACTTGTTATTGCTTTGGATTCCAGGCAACGAAATTAGTCTGTAAATTCCGTGTTATGTGAGTATATATCTACTAATCTTTTTATCATTTCAATGAATCGTTAATTTAAAACAAAATGTGCTAATTTTGTATTTGCTATTGTTTATATTTACTTTAGACGTTATTATATTATTTAATATTTTTTGTGCCTTCTTGATTTTACAATTTCACTAAATGATGTTTGAGTATTTTAAATTTGATCATAAATCAGTAACTATAAAATTTTATTGTTTCTTAATTCAGATAAGTACTCAGGAATTAATAAGTCTATTACTTACTACAAATGAAAAAATCTTCACATAGTAATGGAATAACCCACTATATGAACAGTGTCATGGCTTCAAGTTAATCCTTGTTTATCAGCAAACCTCACCTTCTTGTAAACACAGTCTTTCTAGAAATTATGTTTTAACAATTATTCTTTCATAATACTACAGAGTAATTGTTTTTTTTTTTATTTTATTAAATAGATATTTCGAAAAAAGTTCTTGAAAAATCTTATATGGAGATTAAGTTGTTAATTGCCTTCACAATCACAAAGCATATACAATGCTTTTTAAATATTTTATACTCAAATAATATTTTATTTTTATGATAATGAGCTTTATTATAAATTTACAAAGGAAAGATGTAATAGATAAGTTTGTTAATCTTGACATACAAACAATAGTACAATTTTACCTCTTTCTCTATTTTTATAAATAATTAATACAAAAATTGCAAATGATTTGATAAGCGCGAAGAGATCAAGGTTAATAAAATTACTTAAAGTGATATTTATATAAATATATTTATGATTGGTTATAAATATAATTGAAATTACGACAAAACATATTCAAAGTGGCAATACTGCTATCAATTTACGTGAATTGAAAAATCAGACATTGTATATATATTTTAGTTAATTTAAAATACTTTGTAATTGAAGCAACTATTAATCTGATCTAAATTATCATTAATAGTCTATAAAGTTAAATATATAATAACATTGCCACATCTATTAACTTTTAACCCTGGCATATTAGATTTGGACTCTAAGCATGTTATCTGTCTTAATATGAATTTAATCGATTTAAAATGTTTATTAAAGGTCTCATTGAAACAGATTCTTGGTTAAAAATAGATTATAATTATGCATAGTCATTTTATTATTTAAAGAACTGATAGTGTTCATATGAATATGATGAAATAAACTTTGAAGCATTTACGGCAAATATAAAAAAACTAATTCATTTTAAAGTTACATACATGCTCTACACCTGCCTACTGCACTCTAAAACTATCGTAACAAAAGAAACATATATGAACATGACGGACATCTATAACACGGGCATTGGTATTTGAAAAGAATAATATATTATGTCTGCATACCGCACAGAGAAAGTTCTTTGACAGATAAAGTCGCGAGCGCCAGTTAGGCGCGAAATTTTCCACCCGATGTTAAACGAGTTGAGGTCGTACCCGAATTGGGTTGACAGATTAAATAGCAATTATACAATTTATTTTATACAGATAATAATAGAACCATGGTGTTGGTATGTTGTTTTTTTTAATTCTAGTTTAACATTTTGATAATTATATGATTTGGCTGTTAAAGAGTTTATTCTAACAAATATGAAATACCATAATGTAACAAATTAAATTATTATTATATAAAATTTTTGTTCTATTTGGTATGTATAAAAACTAGTTGTTAGAGACGCTGCACAGACTGATCGTATTGAATGATATTCATTTAAACTATGTCAAGAGCTATCATATCGCTAGACAATTTGAAATATAGGCAATTAGATCAGTAAAATAATTCGTTAATGTTTGAACTTCAATAGTTCCTAGGCTAGAAATGATAAATAATTATTACATTAAAATAATTTATTTAAATATTGTAAATTATGCAAAAAGTGAAATACCTAACTATTTATTTATGGTCAAGTTCATGGAAAATTTTATACTTACGATAAACAATGACTTTTTATAATTTGTCGTTGAACACACGTAATTGACTTAATTTTATTGTTTGGTAATAAATGTATGACTTAAAAAAATCGATTCACTTTCAATAGATAGTATTTTATAATATAAATTATTTAATTTCGTATCCAATTTCGTATTTCATTTCGTCTAATTCAGTTTTTATCACTGAATAAATATATAAAGAATAATATTGTTTTTTAACGTTACCTTGGGTATAATGTTTTATAATTAAATTGTCTATTACGGTTATTTTACTTTTATAATCAACGTTTAAGTATATTTTTTTATTTTACTATTTTTTAAAGTGTTATTCCAGACATAGAAAAGTAAAAACTAAAATTAAATTTAAAAAGCGTATAAAAATTTTGAACGTAGGTTTGAACCCGCGGCTCTTGGAAACCGCCCAAGCGGTCTGACCAACTACGCCATACTTTCTTATCAAGCTATGTCGAAATTCTTATACGTTTGTTACAACCTATTTATGTTGTTAGCATCTCTGTAGGAAGATTTATACAATTTTTTACTACCCAAAGACGATTTGTAGAATTATCGTTCGGCAATTTTTACTATTTTTTAAAGTATTATTCCACACTTAGGAATGAAAGTACTGAATTAAAATTTAAACAGCGTATAAACAGTTTAAACGCAAATTTTATTGTAACAAATATGAAATACCACAATGTAAGAAGTTAAATTATTATTATATTAAATTTTTGATCTATTTGGTATGTATACAAACTAGTTGATAGAGATATATATATCAATATATCCTTTAGACAAAAATAAAATAAAAACATTTTAATTTATATGTTTTATTAATTAAATTTAAAATAATATGATATGCTATATCAATAATTTATATATTTTTTACCTTACTTAAAAAAATCGTTACTAAAACTAAGAAATTAATAAACTATCGCTTGTTGTTCTACAAAATACCATATATCGTCGGGTTAGAGTGTAAAGTTGCAAACCGCCTATTAAGCAAATTCACAGGAAAGACTAAAAATGTTAATAAAAACTATGAAATTGATTTGTATCCTCTACTAAATGGAATAAAATAAAGTTCTATTTTGAATTTTTATATTTTCGAACGATATAAATATATACGATGAAAATGGATTTAGCAGGTTTACACATTCAACGGGCGACATGTATTTGTTGTACTTAGTCTGAGTTACAAATGTATAAAACATCTGATTACACAATACCTTGGTACATTACTGTATCAGTAAAACTGAAAAGCATTCCAATGCAAAGATGAGAATAACGATGATTTATAATTTTACATACTGCATTAACATGATTTAAATATATCTGTGCTAAATTTTTTTAAAGGGTGCAGATGGAATCCATTTTATTAAAATAACAAAATTTCTTTAATCAATATTGATTTATATTTTTTTAGCTTTATGCTCTATCACAGTTAAAACAAGGTTGTTCCCAACTTTCTGTCAAATTTATTGCCGCGTGTTGATAAATTATCTTATTATCAAAAGCTGAACGAGAAAAAAAAGAAATAATTCCCACATGACAGATTTAACTTACAACCTATTTAAGTCACATGCAATGTCACAGCGACACGTCGGCTTCACTTTATTGTTTCTTTAGAAATTAAAGTAACTGGATCATTTTAATAATTATTTGAATTATATATATACACCGGCTTTTTGCCACCAAACATGAGGCCGTAGATCTAAAGCGGGTGACTCATCTTAACGTGGCCGTGGGTGCGGACTGACGATCGTTAACAAAATCGTTTAATAGATCAATATTATTATTATGTAATGTAGATTAATGACAATTGAACTTGTCTTGGCCTATTTCAATAAAGAATATCAATGTTAAAATGATAATTATGTGGGTTTACGTTAGATATCGCAACTGTAATTTCATAATTATTTTATGAGTATCATAATTTTATTATTTACAATAGGTTCTAATATAATAAAAGGCACAATCAACTTCAAATATCTGATTATCGCAATTGATATGTCAGCATCGAACTTGGTACTTCTGCCAAAGTAGATAGTGCTAGTTGATTGCGCCACGACAGCTGTGACTTTTAAAAAAAAAGCACATTTAACATACGACTTACAGTTACAAGGTGAGATGTCTGAGTTCTTTGTAACACTATCGCTTACAAATAATGTAATATAAATCGTATTTGGCCAACTCTCATTTTTAAAATTAAATTGAAAAGCAAAAATGTTTATACTAAATAAAATATGAGAAGGAAATGAGGCTATTTAAAATGAATATGAAAATATATTTTACGACATCTTCGTGATAAATTTTATTTTTTATTGTTGTGTTACCACAGAGTATGCAAAAAATAAATAATGATTGAATAAAGATTATTAAATAGTCGGCATTAGCTGGCAACATTTTTTATTTATCTATGACAAGTTCCGCTAGATTGATAAATGATGCTACTTTCTTAGAAATACTATGCAACTTTCATGTCGCGTGCTTTGATCGAAAGCACGTGTTTATCACTATCAATCAGACGTTTAGAATATTAGTAGAACGTTAGAGTCATAAATACTTAAAAAGATACAAGTACCTACTTAAAAAGAGATAATTATACACCTAAGTGTATTCTAGAGGTCTACTCTAGAGTAAAAATATAAATTCTAACTGTTACGAGTTCAGTTACCGTAAAGATATTAATCATTTTTAATTACGCTGACACTTGGTACGCATACGCATTCCTCACTCATTAATATTGTAATTATAGTAATACAAATACTTTTATCCGTCAGATAAAAGTTGTTAATTTACTTGTACGACTTGTTTCTAAGCAGAGCATAATCGTTGGGCAGATTTTTATAATATAATAAAATATGTATATATATATAGCTTTTAAATGAACGTCAAATGATTATTGTAGATCACAACACTATGTCACGTAATTCCGTACAATTTGAAACAGTACAAATAGTGGCATGTTTTAAAAATAAAATATTGAAAATAAAACAATCACCAAACTTAGTAATAAATAAGTTAAACGCATGTTTATGCCTCGTATATTTATATAATATTATCGGAAGTTATATATTTGTTGTGTTTTTAAGATATAACAATATCCTGTTAAAACTTGACGCATCATTAAATATTTATTTCGCAAAGGTTATCTCTGTTGTTTTGAATATTTTCGTTCTGATTTGCATATGAAAACAGCGGAAGCGAGTTAGACGATGTGATCTTGACTCCGACTTGCACTTTTAATCTGATGGGAATCTCCGAAAATTGTTTTTATTTTTTTACTGTGTCCCGCATAATACAAAATTGGCAAAGCGAATAACAAAATGTATTAAACATTCTTCCGTTCCTTACACAACCATGGAGGTTAAAGTCAGGCGACCTCAATTTTTTTTGGAATTAAATATTTACAGGCTATGAATTTAAATATAATACAAAGAAAAAAATAATACCTGTTACTGCATAAGTAACAGTTACACTTCACTAACTACACAATTTGCGTGACGAATGGAAATAGAGTGTCTCAATTCTTGGCATTTCTGCCTAACCCTCTATAGAACGTAAGCGAAATAAAAGACTTTTATCGACGTTTATCGTAAGACTCAGTGAAAGAAAAGAAAGAACAGTAATTTAACATGCACTCTCTCTGCATTTTCAAAGGCGATGAGTGAAAACATGTAAAACTAATTTTAACGACACGGTTAACAGTAATTTACATACAATCAAAAACAAATTTATTTTTATGAACATAAATATGAAAGGTAAATCGATAAAGGACAAAGTAAGTTCAAGCTGTAAATATTAATTGATTTACAATCTCCTTTTTGTTTTATTGTTAATAAAATATATTTACTCCAACATGTGGCCTTCCGGTAGAGGTTATGAAGAAAAATGAATATATTTTAACAATATTACTGAAGTTTCAAACTATAAATATTTTTTCATATATTTAAAGCGTTAGATATTTGTATATTTTTTTTATATATGTGTAAGAAATGTTGTGATATTATTAAAATAACCGTCCATAAACTATTATCGTCTTTAAAAAAATGGTCAACAAAACATTACATGTAGAGTAGTGGAGCTTAACGCCGCTAAAATCAAACCCACAACTGGTCGTTTATAGTCACACGCTTGTACCGCTGTGCCACGACAGGCCTTAATTAAAATCAATTGGTCTCACAATATGTAAATACGATATACCCGTGAGGACAACACCTCGCGTACACTTGGCAACGTTTACTTGGCACAGTCGACTCGTATACAAAATGAACGTAAAAAGAAAATTATCGAAAATATATGTATTTATAATTATGAATGGACTTTTGTTTTTATAATAAATTAAAGATTTACAAAGTCGACAACGAGGTAATTTATAATGCTTATCCATATAGCTTTTTATTATATCTTATTTACTATAAGATAAACGACAATTATTTGTGGTTTGTCATTTAAAAATGCTTGTTACTTTATTTATTAATATTAATATACATAATATTTTAGAGCCCAGTAACAGCGACTGTAAACAAGACAGCTGTTCGATTCCCAAATAAAAAAATCCGGTGAATGAATTCACCTTTCTTGGTCTGCTAATCATTACGACCAAGTGTGGCGTTAGACGTTATATAACACGTGATATCTTTAAATTTTAAATATGGGATTGTAAACTAAATAGTTGTACACAAACATCAACAAAAAAAATCCGAAAAGAAAATGAATAAATCACAAGTAATACACACCTTGTAAGGTAACAGTGACCATGAAACGTGGTAGGAAGTTTGTAATTATCTCCGCAGACAATTTCATTATTAACCATGCCTATTGCATTTAATAGCGCTAAGTCACGAGTACAATTATTTTCAGGTTTATTTAATTTATTTGTGATTTTTTTCTGTATTTATTGATTGAAAATGTAAAATTTAAAATAAAAAAAACAATTTGTCACTAAATTTAAATTTAAAAAGCGTATAAAAATTTTGAACGAAGCAGGATTTAAACCAGCGCTTCCGGAAATCCTTTCCAGCGCTCTGACCAACTAAGCCATTCGTTCTCACCGAGCTTCGTCGAAATTCTTATACGATTGTTACAACTTATTATGTTGTTAGCATCTCTAGGGAGATTTTTACAAATTTCCGCTACCCAAAGACAACTCGTAAGAATTATCGTTTGGCAAGAGAGAATACTATTTATTTTAATATTTTTACTGTTTTAAAGTCTAGTTCTGTCCTAAGTGTGGAATAACACTTTAAAACATAGTAAAAATAAAAAGCTTAAAAATTTCGCCACTTTGCTTTCAACAACCTTTCGAATACAAAGAAATAAATAATAATAATGTGTTCATAAATATTTAAATAGTTATTTATACATATATTGTCTTTTACTTAGAAAACGTATAAAAAAATTTAGGTTGTGAGTGTTCAAAACCGTCCAATTGTTCTAAATACGTTCTCATCGAGCTATTAAAAAGTTTTTCCTGCGGATTCATATTACGCTACGCTCAAAATATACGTTTCATAAGTTATTTTTTTTTCATCTTAGTGTGGAAGAAACATTTAAAATGTTGACAAAAATCATTAATTAGTTACAAAATTCATTTATTCTTTATAAACTATGTAGTTTATCGAGTTTAACTCGTTACAGACTATTTATTTTTAAAAATAACACTTTTGAATAATTATTACACAATATCCATATTTAAACAATAAATAAATTTTAAATTACGCTTAAATATTTTAACAGGTTATTTAGGTCGAAATAATAATATTTTTTATTATTTACCACATTACTCCTCAATATATTAAGTTGATAATCAATATTTGCGTATTTTAATTGAAATTAATAACATATTTTTCTTCGTTTCCGTGATGAAATGATGATAAGTATTTTACATTAAAGTTATTAATGTGACGATAAACATTTTTTTCTCCATAATATTAGTATAGATAATATTTAATAATTATGAAATTAAAAGAAATTGAAAATGGAGAATAAGTACGTATGATTTTTTTAGATTACACTTATAATGTTTTTCTACAAATTGTATATAAGTATATATTATAATAATCATATTTTAAAACAACATATTTTTTTACTGTTATCTTAAGGAAAGTCCACTAACGTTATAATAATTATATTACCCACTAATTTTTGACCATTTAAATTATTATAAGACGTCATTAAATCACTCCCTGCTTCAGTGATACACGCGTGATACAATTCTAACATTACACCCAAACTCCAGAGTAATCGTGCATTAAATCTGACATATACTAATAACATATATACTAAAGACCAAAATAGTTTGCTATGTTATTTATCTGTCTGTCCATCAAAGTACATATGAAAATACTGTCTTCGTAAACGCACACTGGGAACAAAATGTCTTAACTTAAGGTTTTCTCTGCCTACCCGCTATATGGGATAAAAAATAAAAAGATTAGAAATAATTTTAGGGCTTGTTAAAAAATCAGTCAAAATATATTAACCTTTCGCCGAACTAAACCCGTCTCTAACTATTTAATCAATTGAAATAAATCGTAATATTGTAAGACAAACAGCAGAACGGCTAGCGACGCGACGCCTCCGCTCGTTTATTTTAATAATCCTCTAAGAAATTTCCTTTACGGAAAACTAAATTAGTATTTTCTCTTTCTTAGCTTCGCGCTTTATTCCGTACCTAGGAAACTTAGTGTTGAAACACTCTGTTCTGTTCTGAGCTTTTCTACAAGTTATATATACATAATCCCGTTCCCCACTTTATATGCTATATAATATTGCTTTATTGTATGTGTGGTTTTAGCTTTTTTAAAGTGTTATGCAATACTTGGAATGGAAATACTTTCTTAGAAAACGTATATATATTTGAAATTGTTTAAAACCCAGCTGCGTTAAAATTTTTATACATTTTCTAAAATAATATTAATATTTATTGCGTTTATTCAGACACTTCGCTGAAATTTGCGATTCGACTTCGCTCTTGCGATGGTGTCATTCAGTACACAAATGATATGGATCTGGATTCCATATACTGATGTCATGAATGAAAAAGAACATAAAAACTTTGGTTACTTAGAATTTCATATGAGGAAACATTTTATGCGTCTAAATTTTTTTGCTTGCTTCATTCAGATTTACGCTTTTGTATTAGAATAGCGGCCATTACTGATAAATAATTTTATAATTGTAAATTTTGGCTCGAATCGATACCACTGCTGTTGTAACTAACTATAAACAAAACTGGTTATTTCAAAACTTAAAGCAAATGTATTTGTCAAACTTTATTTAGCGTAGTACTTCGTAAAATAAATCCGCATTATAATTTATTCTTCCGAGAACTTGGCATGTTATATGCGTATGTATGTCATAATGAATAGCAGTTATCTCACAATTGTAGTCATTTTCTTTCTTTATAAAATTATAAAACAATGGTAATAGTTGGGTTCTCGTTATATACAGATGAAACGTGCGAGTGATTAAAGATAATTGTTAGTTTTTTTTACGCACTCCGGCAAAGTCATGTCAGTGATATGATATTTTTTTCAAAATGATTATTATATCATTACATTGTTATAGCATGTTTGACCAGCGATTACTTAACTAGTTGGCGTGTTACAGCCCTATAAGGTTGTGCATGTTTTGTACACTACGAAAATTATGAAAATGCATATTTATTTCTCATTAGCGGGAAATTAATGGATTAAAGATGAATACATGTTCATATTGTAAATAATAAAAATATACAAGAAATTACATAAATCTAAGTTTTTTTGATTTACAAAAAATATTAAACATTTATATACCAAAAACTTAATAATATGATTTTCTTGATGATTGATTCGTAATAATATATTTTTTTTATTTAAAAATACACGTTGTTTTTTTTCAACCATAGAAAAAGTTATGGACAAGTTTTCAAGCAGCGTCTACTCGATTTTGCTCTCTTTGCAGATATCAATGCGAAATAAATATTTTATTATTTATACTAATATAAAATCTTTCCAGAATTACTTCTAGACTATAAGATATAAATCACTTGTCACCTCATTGAATCTTTTAACACTGAATAGTCTCGTACATATGTCTTATATAGTTAATAGGGAAAAACAACTATGACGTTTCCCAGAAATCTGGCATTAAGGCAATTGAGATCCTTCATCGTAAAGTAGGCGAAGTGTTCCTCAATATGCAATATGCAGAAAATAGGTCAAAGCAAGCCATCTGTTTATCATTTTCTGTGTATTTACTGTCATTTCAAACTGAATAGTGGCTGAGTAAGAAGTTTATTTGTCCGTGACGCAAACACAAGAAGCACATTTAAAAATATATTTTTTGGTTATATATCATTAAATTTATTATTATAAGGATTAGTCATTAGACCAAATTGTGCTAGTATGTGGCAATGATATAAAATAATTGGTAAAGTTAAATTATTTTGAAATAAAAGAAAAGATTTTCTTTTTAATATTCTGTAAATAATTAAGGATTAATATATATACATGACCAATAAGAAGCTTTTATTCATATATATAATAAAGTGTTTCATGTCAGTTTACTTTTAAATTAGGTCACCTATGTGTAAATACCTTACATGCTCGTTTTTCAGGTTAAGGTCAATGCATCTTGCCTACCCGCGTACATATTGATAGGGTCACGCTGAATATTTATAGTATTCTATACAGCCCGATTTCTTAAAGATTAATATCGAAACGCCATTTATAGAAATTATATAACAAATGACAATACAAAAAAATAAGTATTGAGAAGGAAATAAAGATGTTGGAAGTTTTGCACTGTAGCGCATGTAGCGTTTATTTATGGTCACTTAGCGCTTGTGCCCCCACGCGCAGGCCCCTTTAATTACTTTTTATTTGCCGTTTCACTAATTAAGCGTCAATTATTTTTTTCTTTATATTAATATGTAAAGCAAAAGTAACAAAGGAGTTTGAAAATTTTGAGTTATAGTTTACATAGAGCGCAAAATATAATAAAATAAATATTTGAGAACACACGTTTTTGTATAGTGGCATACACGTTGTTATGGCAACGCGTTTTACACGCGTCAATTTGATGTCTAGTAAAATTAATTATTCATATATTATATAATGCTTACACGTGTAACGAGAATTAAAAAAAAAACACGATTATATTCTTTGGCTGTATATTTTTATATGCCTAATAATTCTTATGACTTGAAATTGAAAAGTTTACTCACTTAGTTTTACTCATACTCAGCTTCACGTTGTATTCCGTACATGGCAGGGTAAGTAAATTAAACTTGGAAACCTAGTATTAAGATACTCCGTTCCATTTCCGTTCTCCACTTTCCGCGTGTTGAGTGGCATAACTCAACGCCGCTTTTTGCTACCAGAGCGAAGAAATGAAAACATTAAATATTTGAATTGAAAATATTCAATATTTCATTTTCTCGAGTGGGGATCGAACCCACAACGTGTCGGTTACAGTCACACGCTTGCGCCGCTGCGCCACGACAGGCCACTTAGTTTTAATGTTTCGTAATAAAGTTCCTTTTCAAGTACTGGTATATTTGAGCCGTGTTTAGTTTCTGGTAGAACAATGGGCCTTAAACAATGGTCATCATTGTACACCATCGTTGAAATATGCAATGCGCTCCAAATATTTTGCTAGTTTCAAATTAAAAGTAACAATTCTGAAAAATAAAAATTCAACCATAACAATATCTAGTGTTGTTAAGTTGAATTATTTTGAGGTAAATTAAATATTAATGAGCGGAAACTGCAATGTTTCAGAAAGTACTACATATAAATACATTGTGATAGTATAATTTATTTTCTTGGTTTAACTTGCAAATGAATTTTATAGGCCATAAGTTTTAGTATGGGTCATACGGAAACGCTGTAAAGTTTAATGACAGCGCGTCCACAAAATGTCCATCAACGATGACAGCCCAGCGTATTGACTCATGGCATGGCATATCGTCATTGACTTTTCTAGCTATTTACAGAATTGGGTAAGTAGAAGGAAATTGGGAGTCTAGAGCTAAGACACTCCGTTTCTTCGTTCCTTACTTGTCACCGAAAGTTCCAGACGTTTCAGAATCCAGACAGAAAGTTCAGCCCCTGCACCACGACAGTCTCAAATATGATCTTACTCCATTAAATCAATAAACAAGTTATTAATGTATTTCTAGAAACTTCTAAAAACTATAAATAAATTATATACTTAATTTAATATATTAAAATTTGAAGTAACTTCGTGATGGTCAAGTAGTTTTACTAGATAAATTTGTTTGTAAAACGCTTTTTTCTTGCGTAATAATGCTTGTTTGCGGCCGCTAGTAATTTGAATAGGAATTTGTAAGCTACAATATTAGAGAACAACAAAATTCATTTTTCAAATGAAACTGATGATTTTTTGTTTTCAACCTGAACGATACACGAATACGAGCTTGTATGTGGGATGAAAAATGACAGATGTGAGTTGCCGTTGATTACTTTGAATCTGTAAATAGGTAGGTAATTGTTCGTACTCTTCCATTATTCTACAGTACAATGACGTCATACTGACAAGTGGTAACGTCATTTTGTGTAAATATAGGCATTTTAATACAGATTCATTAATGTTATATTGTATTTTTCTATGTTTTTAATATTTATAATAAAAAAAACATTTTATGCGGAATAGAGATTGTAAAATATTTTAGAAAAAATATTTAATTGTTGTTTTTATAAAAAAAAACCTCACTGAAACTGGATGAGTAGAACCAAATTGGAAAATTCTCATATTATATACATATCTAAAAGAAATCGGCACTTATTCTATTTCTATAACTATATACGATATATTGAATAATATATTTTATTTGGACACTTGATAAAATAGTATTCAGCTTGAAACCCTGTTGAAGGTTGAATGATTGTGTAGAAATTGTATTCAGAACGCGATACACATACACCAATGTATGAAATTATCAAACAAAGGACTGAGCTATGATTTTGTAAAATTTTATTAAAATAATTATTTTATTTAATATGTAATTTTGTTTTCCGGGTTAGGACTAAATAATTTATAAGTCTGTGGCTGATACAGATATTTGATAGTATAATTTTAAATTTTACAGATTATTAATAAATATCAAGTATATCGACAGATTATATATATTCATTTATTTTTCGTTATTTTGTAACAAATATCCGAACGCGCAAGATAGATTTATGTTCATCAACAACGATATCATTTGACTAACTTGTTAAAGTTGGTTGTAACTGAATAAAGAGGTCGAAAGGGGAAACTTCACACATTTTCATAATTACATAGAAAATATTAGAGAGGGTGAAAGACCTCATAAATTTCTCCCAGATCCTATGACCGTGAGTAACAAAAAGTTAACAAAACGTGTTAAATGCTCGTTTGTTCAAAAGTCACTGACATTATATTAAGTTACACTTGTATTACAAAATTAAATGATAGATAATTAAAAGATTATGAAAAATACGATATATCATGATTGATATATTAAAAATTAAATTAAATTTAATTAGGTACGTACATATGTTATAATTTGGAATATAATAGAAAATAAGAAACTGAAACCAATTATAAAAATTTTAAGTAAACATTTTTTTTTTATTTCTCACTAGCTATAGTGTTGGAATCGAATTTTATTATACAATACACATTAATTTAAATACAATACACATTAAATAAATATAGAAGGGCTTTGCAGTGATGAAACATAATCTCGGCATGTGTAATTTAACAGTGAAATGTTAAGTAAGAGTGAAAGCGGGAAAGTTGGAGAAACTAGCTACTTAAGATCGCTAAAGATGGCTATTACTAACATGCTGGTTACATAAACCTTTACAGGGGATTACAATTACTTAGCCGAGGAATTAAACTTGCAGTGTTGCCAAAGCATTTGCACTTTACAAACGGCAACAATAGCTTTTTTTGTAGATATAGTTTTCTTTGTTTTTGTTTTCTTTTATTTCTTTTTGTATTTCCTAGTTTAAATTATGAACGTAGATAGCTCTGTTTTAAAGTACTGGTACAAGAAAATATTTTTATGTAACGCTTGATATTATATACATATATTGCAACTAAACACTGAGACATAGTAAATATATATTATGTGTATTGTGGTTTTATTATTTTATTTTTAATATAATTAACATAAAAACAAGAAAAAATTATATAAAAACGATTAAATTAACTTTTTAAGTCAAATAAAAAAAAAATATATTTTACCAGATATGATAGATAATCGGCTTACATATTAGCTACTGTCACATTTTAAAATGAAAAGTAGATATCGATTAAATAATATTTAATTAAGATTAAAGTAAAGTACCTGTTAGCGGAACTATATATTTCACTTCAACGTTAATTGAGAACAATTATTTTGCAAAAGTACATAATTGTCATGTTCACTTCCTCTCCAATCGCCTTTCGCCATCACGTGTAAGCCATATTTTTTACAATCACAATCATTACGTGCATACGTCATTGTCATTGTTTTCTTGATTAAATCTGTGGTTAGGACTGTCTGTGTAATTTATGTATCATTCATTAGTATTCTTTGATTACCTTCAACCCTAAAAAGAATTGAAGGTGTTGAAGAAATAGGTAACACGATATACCAACATATATACATATAGAGACAGATAGACAACTAAGAATAGGGGAATTACTTATTATATTCAATTGTGGCAGTTTTTGTTTCTGACAATAAATTTATTAATACATAATAGTGTATTGAAAACTTTATAGTTAGAAGAAACAATAAAAATAACGTTGCACAGTGGTAACTCCGGCTTATGAGTAATAACTTTTATATATGTTAGTTTAAATAACAACATATTATGAATATGTTGTTATGGCAACAACAATTTTCAAGTCTACCTAAACGTTATAACGATAAAGTAATATCAACTATATTAGTGGGGAACGGAGTGCCTTAACAACAGAGTCCCGGTTTCCCTTACGAGTGACAAACGACTGGATTATAATTCGCTATTATAGGACATCTTAAATCAAAAATTATAAAAGACAATTTTATATTAAATATTTGTTTCGGATATAGAATTTGCGTACGCGCAATTTATCTTGAATCATGTAATTAGACGAGACGAATGGTCCGCTTTGTATGGTTAATGGTACATTACTATGTAAGTCGACAAATATACTTCCTGACTGTGAATGCTATTATAGTATCACAATGAAATAATTAATTACGATATTAACTATTTAATTATGATTTAGTGTTGAAGAGACGACTGACTAGTTATTATGAAATAATTTATCTATTATATAAATAATGTGTAGAAAATCTACTACGGAATGTTGTATGTGAAGATTTTGAAAATACAGCCTATAAAAATATATAATTATAATTTAAAGAACTTTACCGTTAATGTATAGTACTATTTTATTTTTTTAAAACTCTAATGCTTTTCAAACAGCGCTGAGGTCGCAATACACAATGCGAATGACAAATTTATTGAGTTTTGATGTTGTGGTTTGTAATAGTGGTTTGAAATTGCAGCGACTGGCAAAATATGTCGATGAAATTAAGGTTTTCTATTTTATTACATAATTATACTTGCAATTTCATATTGAACTACTCTTATATTAATAGATATTTTGTATTTGATATTACTTCACAATATATAAAAAAATAATACAAATATACATTAATTTACGCCGTCCAGCATATTTATAAGATTAGCAACACAAATCAGTCCAAGGCGGAAATTGAGCAGAAGTCATTCCAGTAACTATCCAAATACATCAGCCTCGACTACCGCATAACCTTTAAAGCTCCATTGAGGGAGACCTCTAAACATTTAATGCAAGGACGGTCAGAGACATCAGGGTAATACTTTTTCAGTAATGAGCCATTACAAATTAACTCTTAAATGCTTTACAATGTTCAAATAATCAAAATCTTACTAGAAGAGGCAAATAGAACTTGAAAGTGACATATTAAGTCTGTTCTTTAAGTATAATTTTATAATATTTTTAGTTCATATTGTCTTTATATTGTATAGTATTAGTAATTCCCTTTACTGTGATAAGATATCCCAAAAATCATGATGATTGATATATTATTGTGATATCAAATTATTATTAGTACGATTTGTACTGAATTCAAATTCGTTCTAATTTATATATATATAAATAATAATATTACTTCAACACAACACTATTTATGCATCGTGTAGACGATAAACCGTTGATAGCGTTGAATATTACAAATATTTTTGTTTTGGACAATGTTACTAGGCATTGGGTTCCCCAACCTTGTAATGATTTATTATCTCGTAAGTCAAATTTGAAAAATATATTTCGTAAAAATAGTTAGTAATGTTCTTACATCATCTAGCATTTAATTATGTATTGATTAACTATTTATTTATAGTTTTATATAAAAAAATGTTACAACACTTGTCGTTGTAATTGTTAAAAAATTGTTCGTCTAAGTGTGAAATAATACCATTTATTTATTAAGAAATACGCTACAATTATGTTTACTTAAAATTCCACCTAATGACGTCATTATTTATAATAACTAAATGTTTTAATCTATTTCTTTAATGTGTTCGTAATGGTTGAAAATATAAATATTATATTTAAAAACTCATGTAAACAAATTATTTGCAAGAGTGCGACTTGACATTGACTCTAATACCGATTTGTATTAGACGTCATAAACATATAAAATACGAGGAAATCTTCAAATAACTCGATGATCATTTGACATACTGGCTCTCTAGCTAAGTCATATTTTATAGCGTTAAGAATAAAAATATTTGGGAAAAAAACATCCGTTTGTATTAAAAATTGGCAAACTAGATAAATAGTGGAAGAATATATATTTTCAGCAATCCATGAACGTATATCAAGTTCGATAAATATTTTATCAATACTCTTAGTATCGTGGATACGGATGAAAGGGATGACGCTATGAGAACGTCTTTTTTTACGTTCTAGGTTGCAGATGTTTTAAAATAATCAAAAGAAAAATGTTTCAATACAAAGTATGCATATAGAATCTAATTGCTCTCTATTCCACAGTTCTCGTCCACTTTTCGAGACATCACCTGTTAAGTAACAGAGCACAACGCTGCGAATCATATTTTTTTTAGTATAATATGTTTACATGTAAAAGAATATGTCTAAAATAATATCAGCAATCCCATCAAAATGTGTTCTTGCCCTCGACACAGTTATAAGCGCCTTGTATTGTCTTCATTTACCATTTATGTACGTTCAAAATTATGTCTGTTTGACTTACTTGCAATATGTTTATAGTTGTTAAATAAATATTAAGACTATGTTCATAGATTCTTATAATTTTAAGAGTAAAATTGAATTCTACAATCAGCCTTTGTAACGCTAACATTAATTAATTAAAAATATATTTGAGGCGTGTCGTCGCACAAGGGCAACTGAATATGACTGTTAACGCTACAGGGTGTGGGTTCGATCTCCACTCGAAGAAATGAAATTTTCAATTTAAATATATTATGTTTTTATTTTTCGCTCTGGCAACAAGGTAAAGAACGCCATTCAGTATCGCCACTCAACACGCTTAACTAGGTTCCCAAGTTCCCTCCTCCTACTGTAACTTTAATTATTATAATTATACTTGCTACATATACGTGAGATACCTGTTTTAGAACATTATATAAAGGTATTAACATCCTTGGCAACCGATTTATTCATAGATTCGAAGCCGATTCCGCCTATATATGAAATGTATGCGCGTTGCATACATGTAATCTTAAATATAGCATTTGTTTTTCAAATAAAGCTCCTATCATGAAGGCCACGGTGTTGTCAATGTCATTATATCACTTACAAGGGCAGTTTCTTCTACATAATATGATAATAGGGAACTATAAGAACTTAACAGTTGATATATTTTACACAAATAAATAGGTCAGTGTTGACTAATGATTAAAACGGACTAGTTTTACAAATATGTTTCGTGTATAGTAGACAATATGCTGTCTGTTAAGATTTGTTGCGGCGTTGAGTTCCGCCATTAAAATTGACATATTAAATTCACGCATAAGTTCCCTGTGCCTTCGCTGCTGTATTCGTGATGAAGCGTGAAAAAAAAAGTGGTTAAAAAAAATAAATTAATAGTCACATTAATTTATAATATTTCAACAGCGAAGAAAACCTAGCCAAGAAAAACTTTTAAATGAAAGTGACTGTCAATTCTTTTGATGTTTATAGGTTTCAGTATGATATATTTATATTTAAAAATATTCTTTACCTACACTTAATATTTATAACTAGCTGTCGTGGCGAAGGGGTACAAGGGTGCGACTGTAAATGTGACAAATTGCGGGTTCGATCCCCACTCTACGGGGAAATTGGAGAACGGAACGGAGTCCCTTTACACTAGGTCAAGCTGAAAAAAGACTAGCGATTGATATATTTTATAATATTATGTTTTGTTTGTTTAAACAATAAACTATTTGAGAAGCTTTTAACCATTATGCGTGAATGTATGATTATAATGAAAAGAAGTACGTAATTTAGTATAGTGTAGTTTCCCCTTAAATTAAACATCTAAAGCATTAGTACTATCTAAAGATTGTTTTAATTGAAACCAGTACAAGTTCCCTAGATAAGCGCGTTCAACCAAATATTTAGCCTAATAATTTGACAAAATATAAATATTAATATATAACATCATTTTGATTAAAGTTTCTCCTGAATTAACATATTTATTGTTGGTAATTATAAATTGGATTTAATTATTATTGGAACAATCACGGATAATTGTTCCTTTATGTACAATGTACATGAAGATACTATTTTAATCGCGAGCGCAGATCATTGTCAATTCTCACTCCAAAGGTTATGTTTATTTGTTTCAGTTTTCAGTGTAACCTTCCCTTGAATATTCGATATAAAAATGTTGTTTAATGTCAATAAATTTAAATGATATCTTCTTCGGAATGTATATTAAAATAAATTCTAATATATAATGTAACCCTTGAAATCTTCCGTTTTCATATCACTAAAATGTTCGAGAATTTTAAAATATATTTATTTAATTTTTTAAATAAAATAATATTCTTTAATAATTTAAAGAAATTCTAGATAAGTTAGTTAATTTGTTTAACATATAGATTCTATTGGTACGTAAATGCGTCTATTGATTGTATTTATTCAAAACTTTTATATTACCGCATTATTCATTAATTTGTCCCATATACTTGTTTTTTTAGATCATATTCGAATACATGTAGCCTATTGTTCGACTGTTATAGTTCTTTAATCTTAGGTAAATCAATCCATAGCTTCTGACACGCAATCTGAGGGCAACATTTGTAATTGAGAACGGAATAGTAAATGGTACGTGAATAGAACTCGGTCGCGGCGCAGCTCTTTACGAAAGTTTCCCGCACGGTCATATTCCCCCGTATAAAAAGTTACGACCAGCAGGACGATCAAATTGTGATGTAATCTAAACCTTATTTCCTTCGAAAGTATGTACATACAGGTGCGACCGGACGCCCTCACAAAGGTCGCGGAGAAGTCGTGTGGTGCATTCTCGTTACTTATAAGGTTATACCTACGGTTTACTATTTTCGGTATATCGATTCAATGAACTGTGCCTGTAAACATAATAATTGACAGAAACGGTTGATTTCAATGTTTGCCACAACCTCGTTAGATAGATTAGATCTAAGTACTTATTATTAAGTATCTTGTTTTTTGCAATAGGTATGTACTTAATATTAAAAAACAGGCCTTTTTCAATGGCCTCGCTTAGTTTTTGTCGTTAATTGTATACTCATGTTGGTTTTCTTTTGTGTTCTAGGTTCGTTATTACCTACTAGCGACGAATTTGGTGACGACCTCACTACTCGCCCCCGCACTCTTCGGCGAGCATTCGGCTGCTGTAGTAGCCGGATGGATAGAGGCGGGTGACGCAGCGGCCTCAGCCTGCAGCCTGGCAGCTTTGTTGGCGGTCACGTTGATTGCCGTAGATCAGCATCACGCGGTTACTGATCCACTTCGTTGCCACATGCGGCTGTTACAACGTCGGCCAGCTGCTCTCTGCGCGGCCACCTGGTTTTCGCTGCCTTAGCAGCGACTGGACGTGCCACCATCGTGCTGTATTTCGTCCACTTTTACCCGCTTGAGTTCCGCCGTACAGGAAGTCGAGCTGGCGATTATACGTGTTGTATTTTATTCATCGGTGTTGTCACCCCAGTGACAGTAGTATGTTTGATGTATGCACGAATATAATCGTGCTGCACGCTCGTCGGGTTTAAGAGCCCGCGCCAACGGTGCAAGTGCTCTTCCTTCACGAACCCATGTTAACTTACCAGATCTGATAGAAGAAGGGAAGGGCTTACATTAAAAATTGATGTCCCAGACACATTAATTAATGAAAATGACCGCAAATTTGGACCTTTTCTTTTACACCACCTGAACGTCCTGTGCGTTGCCCCTCCGTGGCTAGTTTAAGGAATGCTCGTAAAGAGGGTAAATCAAATGAAGATCTTCGAAAGTTTGCCAGCGGTGAGTTCTGCGCCGCTTCTTGCGGCGCCATTACTTGCCATGCAGCCTCGTACTCCTGTACCATCAAATTGTGGTTCCAGAATAACTTCTATTCGATGTAGAATCTCGAATGCTTCGCTATTTCGTTATAGAGAAGAATCTCGTGCAGCCCGTGTTGGACTGCTAACGGGTTCGTTAGTGATGTTACATGTACCTCACGCAATGGTTGCAGTAGTGTCAGCCGCCGCGCCAGGCTTGGCAGCGAGCGTCCGGACCCCCTGCACTAGCTCTGCTATTGC